>OY776121.1:80703049-81249049 GCA_963675135.1 Galeopsis tetrahit
AAGTCCAAAGTGACTTTCTTTGCCTCAAGAGCAATTCTTTCTAAGAATAGTCCTTGCCAGTCTCCATCGATCTGATCCCAGATTGCAGCCATTACTCGAACCTTTAAAGTAGTAACAGCATCATGACTAAATGTGTTACCAAGTAACATTTTTCCTGCAATATCCAACAAGGTTTGGAATTTTGGTTCAAGTTGGGATTTCTTGAGTCCAGTTGCATCAGTAGCCTTGATTCTTCCACCAGTAAACATCTCCATATACTCCTTTTCTCTATTCATGATGTAGTTGGAGATATTTATTTTCCCCCTTGACAGGCCAAACAATTCCTGAAGAATTTCCCTTGTAACCTTGACTTTGTGTCCATTCATGACACTTTCAACATGAGAACCCTTCATCACGGCGTTTGCATAGAATGTTAGAACGTCTTGTTCATAGACATTAGTTGGAGCTGCTTCCAGAAAGTCTCTGAGTTTAAGATTGACGCACCGAAGCAATATCTCCTTGTTCTCATCTGAGTGTTTGCCTTTGAAAAACAGAGCATTCTCCGTAAAAATCTTCCCTTCCTTGGACCATTTTGCAGCATCCAAGGTGCCAGTGTTCTTGGTCTTCTCGTAGTAAATTTCAATGATTGCCATAGTAGAGTCTGAGTGTTAGGGTTTGAGGGCTTGAAAGAAATTTGCAGAACGAGAGAGAGTAATGTGATTAATTGAGTAATATGAGCGACAGGGATTGGAAGAGGTTTTAGGGGTGTGAATATATACTCCAGAAAATCTTGATCTAACGGTCAGATTTGGGTTTGATTTTGGAGTAGAGCCCAAGATTTCCTTCTTTGATTTCTTAAATTTGCCGGCTGGTTGTGCCATTTGGCAGTATTTGATTTGCTGGCAATATGGTACTAGAGTATTAATGACATCATTACCAAAAATAGCCGTTGAGACTAATTTATGGTAAGAATTGATCATCAATGCCGTTTTCTATAAGAAAATTGCATTCCTTATATAAGCCAATTTGTTTAATTACATTCAGGAATAACTCTAGAATGAATTACATGATCAAGACTAGACATTATACTCTAAATTTGTGTGATTTGATCAGCAGAGTGAGGTCTTCTGAGTTCTTCAAGATGTCTGCTGATTGTCTTTGAAAAGTCTTCTGGTCAGCTGAGTTGGTCTTCTGATCAGCTGAGTAGAGGAAACGGTGTTTGCTGTGATGATCCAACCTGGATGGATCCTTCCAGCTTTATTGTGAGTGATGATCCAACCTGGTTTGGTGGATCTTTCAGCTCCTTCATTAAATCAAGTGGAGCTAGTCTAGACATAGTCCCACTGATTTAAATGTTTCTCACCATCGGATGTTCCTCATCATCAGATGGGATGTAGCATCTAATGTGCTCTTGTTGAATTTCTTCGCTTCTTTAGAAGGGGAAGGAAGGTTGGGGGGTGCTTCAATGGAGTTGAAGAGAGGGCCATGGACGCAGCCTTCATGTTCTGTTTAGACACAGTAGCTTTTGATAATAAGTTCTTCATGTAGAACTTCTTCCTGGAGAAGAAGCTCTGCTTGCTTGCTACTTTGTCCTCTGCATCTCTTCCTCCTTTAGCTTTCAACAAGAACGTCTCTTCTTCCTTTAGCTTTCATGAACATACTCATGTTGAGTAAGCCATGGATCTGCATCATCTTCATTTTCTGGACAAATCTTCATCTCCTTCACCCAAGATTTTGGTTGAAGAATGATCTCCGTTCCATCTCTTCTTTCAATTGTCTCCATACCTGAAACAAGAAAAGTGTTAGATGTTTTGTGTTCTTAGGTGTTCTCATAACCTCTCCTTTTATAGGGGTAGAAATGAGGTAGTGGAGAGAAAAATGACAAAACTATAGAGGTGATAGGTCTGAATTTCTGAAAAGTGATTTCTTAAGATTAGCAGTGAGTTTCTTGATCCAAGGGTGCACATTTAAAGATATTCAGACTTTATCTAATGGAATGCAGAAATTATAAATTTTGTCCATGAGTTATTTGAAATCCGTACTGTGCATGCATACTGTTGAGTCGGTGAGGATGGTGTATTAATCCAGCCAAGTATGACTCAGTTAGTATACTGTATTTATGTATATGAATAAAGTATTTTATGAAGAATAGTTTATTAATATACATAGTTATACATTGCTTAGAGTAAGGAGATCAAATAGCTTTGTTCTAGTTTGCTATATATATATATGTATATGTATACTATGCAATGCAGATTTTAGAGTATTTCATCAAGGATTCTTAAGGTATCATTGATTCCCCCTTGATTAGATAACTCTATGTTTTCCCTCAGCTCTATCTGTCTTCATTGGGAAAGAACTTACCTGAAGATGAGGGTGTCTATTCACCTCATCTAATTCTCCTAGTCTGCTGCACTTGGGTCAGCTGAGGTTTTCAGCTGATCTTTCCTTCTTCATGTGCTTGGGTCCAGGAGTCCTAAGCTGTAACATAAGGCCTTGAACCTTTCTTCAGCTAGGGGCTTAGTCAAGATGTCTGCTCTTTGGATATCTGTGTGAATTTTCTCCATCTTGATGTCCTTCTTTTCAAGGTGATCTCTTATGAAGTGGTGTCGAATGTCGACATGCTTGCACCTTGTGTGGAGGACTGGATTTTGAGTGATGGCAATGGCGCTGCTGCTATCACAATAAATAGGGACTTCTCTTGCCTCTACATTGTAATCCTTGAGTTGTTGAACTAGCCAGAGCAGTTGACTACAACAACTACCAGCTGCCATGTATTCTGCTTCAGTGGTGGAGGTTGCAACTGAGGTTTGCTTCTTAGAGAACCATGATATCAGCTTGTTTCCTAGAAATTGACAGGTTCCTGATGTGGACTTCCTATCAATTCTGCATCCTCCAAAGTCTGAGTCAGAATAGCCACTTAATTCTAGATTGTCATCAGCAGGGTACCATAGTCCTAGGTTGACTGTTCCTTTTAGGTACTTGAGAATCTTCCTTGCTGCTTCTAGATGACTTTGCTTTGGGTTTGCTTGAAACCTAGCACATACTCCTACAGCGAATGTTATGTCTGGTCTGCTGGCTGTAAGGTATAGTAGAGATCCAATCAGTGCTCTATATTCAGCTTGATTAACTGCCTTTCCGGACTCATCTGGTTCCATTTTGAAAGATGTCATCATAGGAATCCTTGCAGTCTTGCTTTGTAGAGCTTTGAATCTTTCTAGCAGACTCTTGGTATACTTGGACTGGTTGATGAAGATCCCTTCTGGACTCTGCTTGACTTGAAGTCCTAGGAAATAATTCATCTCACCCATCATGCTCATTTCGAATTTTCCTTGCATAAGTTCAGAGAACTTCTTGCACATTTCTTGATTGGGTGATCCAAATATAATGTCATCTACATATATTTGTACCATTAAAATGTCTTCTCCTTCTTGTATTCTGAAGAGAGTTCTATCAACTTTGCCTTTTGTATATCCATTGTCAAGTAGGAATTGTGATAATGTGTCATACCAAGCTCTAGGGGCTTGTTTTAGACCATAGAGAGCCTTCTTCAGTCGATATACTTGATCACCTTTTTCAAATCCTGGAGGCTGCTCTACATATACTTCTTCTATCAGAATACCATTTAGAAAAGCACTCTTGACATCCATTTGATATACCTTGAAGCCCATATATGATGCATAAGCTAGAAATAGTCGAATGGCTTCTAATCTGGCTACTGGTGCAAAAGTTTCATCATAGTCAATCCCTTCAGATTGTGAATATCCTTTTGCAACTAGCCTTGCCTTATTTCTAGTTATCACATCATTTTCGTCCTTCTTGTTCTTGAATACCCACTTTGTTCCTACTACATTGTGGTTTTCAGGACGATCTACCAATTCCCAGACTTCATTTCTTTCGAATTGGTTTAGTTCTTCTTGCATAGCAGTGATCCAATTGCTATCTGTCATTGCTTCTTCTATGTCAGCTGGTTCAATGTTGGACAGGAAAGCACACCAGCAGAACATAGATGATTGGGAGTTCTGAATCAGTTGTCTTCTGGTCTTGACACCTGATTCTGCTCCTCCTAAGATGAGGTTTGATGGATGGTTGTTCCTCCATGTACGCCTCACTGGAGTATCTGCATTGGATGAGTTTGGATCCTCATCTGATCTAGTGCCATCAAGAGGGTTGACTTGATTAGGTCGATCATCATTTGTATCTTGAGTGTCAAAGAGATCATTCCCCCTGGCATTTGGGATTGATGCATCTTGATTCTGGTCAGCTTGTCCTGCTTGAGTTTGAGATCTAGTGACAGGTCTATGAGGTTTATCTTCCTCTGGTTCTTCAGGGAAAGGTTCATTGACTTCAATGAACTCATCTGGTTTGGACTTGATCACTAGATGTCTCATCTGATCTGCAGCTGAGTTTGTTTCTACTGCATTCTTTTCACACGATTCATCAAAAACAACATGAGGTGTTTCTTCCACAAGAAGGGTTCGTTTGTTGAGTACCCTAAATGCTTTGCTAGTTGAGGAGTATCCTAAGAATATCCCCTCATCTGCTTTGGCATCAAAAGCATTCAACTTACTCTTCCCATTGTTGTGAATGAAACACTTACAACCAAATATATGAAAGTAAGATACTCTAGGTTTTCTTCCTTTCCACAGTTCATATGGAGTTTTCTCATGTATTTTATGAATACCTGACCTGTTTTGAGTGTGACAAGCTGTGTTGATGGCTTCTGCCCATAGCTTCTTGGGAGTAGAGAATTCAGCAAGGAGTGTTCTGGCCGCTTCTTTGAGTGTTCTGACTCTTCTTTCAGCTACACCATTCTGTTGTGGTGTTCTTGCTGCACTTGTCTCGTGCTGAATACCATTAGAAGTACAATAGGCAATTATATAAGAGTTAATGAATTCAGTGCCTTTGTCACTTCTAATTTTCACGATTGGTTCTCCTTTCTCTACTTGGATCCTCTTCAATAGTTCAGGGAGCTTCTGCTGTGTTTCACTCTTCTTGTATAGGAAGGTAACCCAAGTAAACTTGGAATAATCATCTACAACAATAAGAGTGTACTTCCTCCCTATTAAAGTGGTTGGAGTGATTGGTCCAAAGAGATCCATGTGAAGCAATTCAAGAACTCTGCTGGTTGATGCTGTCTTCTTGGTCTTGAAGGAGACCTTTGTTTGCTTTCCTTGTTGACATGCATCACAAACCTGATCTTTACAGTAGAGTTCATTAGGCAGACCATCAACTAAGGATTCCCTTGCTAACTTGTTCATAGTCTTAAAGTTCAGATGGCTAAGACGTTTGTGCCATAGCCAGCTGACATCTTTAGGGCTCTTCACAAGCAGGCATGTATCCTTAGGACAGCTGTTCCAATTTGCAAGATACATACTTCCCTTTCTAGATCCTGTTAGAAGGTTTTGTTTAGTTCTTTTATCACTTATGAGACATTCATCTTTAGAGAATTTAACTGAATAACCAGTGTCACAAAAATGAGAAACAGATAATAGATTAAACTTAAGACCTTCTACATATGATACGTCATGTACCTCAATGTCACCATTTCTAAGGGTGCCATATCCTTTTGTGTTACCGTGCGCGTTATCACCAAAGAAGACTTTTGGACCTTTCTTTTCTGTGTAGTTGGTCAGCAGGTTTTTGGTTCCTGTTATATGGGTTGAGCATCCACTATCTATGTACCATATCTCTCCTGCTAGGCCTCCTTTTCTGTATAGGTCCTTCCTTTCCTGCAAGAAGGGTTAAGTCTTAGGTACCCATTTTGTTTTGGGTCCTTGGGTGTTAGTACTACCCTTGGGAACCCACATATACATTGGTCGTTTAAACAACCTTGAACATTTGAGTTGTTTCCCTCGGGCATCACAGAACCAAATCTTACCAGTCAGCACCTTGGACTGATCTGATTTGTTCTTGGTGTCAGCTAAGTAGTCGTCAAATGGTTTCCCTTTATAGGAGTGTACATACATGATCTTTTGACTAGTTACATTCGGCTTGGGTGAATTAGCTGGTCGATGCACACGATTATATGGACCATACTCTTCTGTTCTCACAATATCATAAGAGATAGGGGTGCAAAGAGAACAGATTTGTTTGAAGAAGGCTTCTTCTTCTTGGCTGGAGCAGCATACAGCTGAGACTGTCTCAGCCGAGATGGTCTAGGCTGTTTGCTGTTCCTCTGTACAGGCTTGGGGTTAGCTTGTCCTTTACCATTTTTGGTTTTGGGATAGTTAGCCTTAGCTGGTACAGATGCCTTATGGTTCATATTGAGTTCATTGTGTTTAGAACACTCACCCTGTTCATGTGTCTGAGTAGTGCACTTGTTAGGTGTACTACCCCCAGCTGGAGAGGATGTTGATGGATTAAGTTCATAGCCTAAACCCATCTTATTGCCATTTGATCTATAATATTCAGAAATACTTTCAATAGTAGTCGAAGCTTTATTGAATTCTGATATCTTTTGATCTAGGCATTCCTTCTCCTTTTCTAAGAGCTTATGTGTTTGGAAGAGATCATCGAACTTAGATTGAAGTATACAAAATTCTTTGGTTTCTAAGGCTTGAGTTTCTAACATCCCCTCATACAACTGAGTTGTTGTGGTATTTTCTTCCTTAAGAAGTTCCACTTCTTTGGTCAACCTTTCATTCATGGTGACTAACTCAGGGGTGTTGTCAAACTTAACCTTTTTCAACCTAGCAATTTCTTTCCTTAAATCCTTATTCTCCTCTTCCACTTCTATAAAGGCTCTAGTGGCAATATCCAGATCACCTTTTACCTTTCTTAAAGATTGATAATAGGTGTCTTCTGATTCGCCTTCAGATGAGTTTATGTCATCTGTTTGTGAGAAAATAGGTGAATGGAAAGTAGTAGTATAAGAGTTTACCTCATTTTCTCCTATGGCCATCATAGCTAGATCGTCTGAATCATCTGAGTAGATTTGACAGTCTGGTGATGTAGGAAGTTCATCACTTTGATATTCAGATTCTTCAGTCAGCATTGCTTGCTTATCTGAAGTTCTTCTCCTTGGCCTTCTTTCTTCTTTGTCGTCCAGCTCAGGGCATTCATAGACATAGTGTCCTGGTTTGCCACAGTTGAAGCAAGATCCAGGTTTCTGATTTGAGTTGCCTCTCCTTGGAGGAGTGGCATCTCTTCTTCTAGATCCTCGGCTGTCAGATGACTCCACATCCTTTCTAGGATGTCTTTCTGGTGTTCTTTCTCTGGAACCTCTGGAAGGTGTTCTTGCTCTTCTATCTTTGTAGTTTCTATAGAACTTTCTATATTTGCTGTTGAGGGTGTTCATCCTTTCAAATCTTTTGATCATAAGAGCCATTTGCTCTTTCAGGCTCATGTCTGATTCTTCACAGTCTTCTGTTTTCAGAGAGGTCTTGCCAGATGAGGTGCTTGCAGCTTTTGTATTGGCTGCCTTGAAGGCTACAGTCTTGGAGGTAGATGGGGTTGCAGTTGGCTCATCACTTCCTGAGTTCTCTTCTCTTTCAAGATCATATTCATGGGCTTTCAGGTTCTGAAATAGAGTTTGTGCAGACCATTTCTTGATATCTTGAGTATCTTTGATGATGGTCTTCTTGAGTCTCCATTTCTTGGTTAGAGAATCTAAGATCTTTAGATTTTTCTCTCTATTTGTGTATTTCTTGCCCAGAGATTCTATCTCATTGATGATCTTGGTAAATCTGTTGTCTAACTGATCAATAGACTCTTCTGGTTGCATCTTGAAGTGTTCGAACTTCTTGACTGCTGTAGACAACTTGGATTCTTTGATCAGCTCAGTTCCTTCACAAAGAAGTGCCAATTCCTCCCACATCTCTCTGGCTGACTCACAATGGATTACCTTTGCAATGTACTCATTTGGAAGAGTTTGCATTATGTAATCTTGAGCAATGCTATCAAGATTTGATTGCTTCATCTCTTCTGGTGTGAGGTCCTTCATGGGCTTGGGAACCAGTTCTCCAACTGGGACTTCTGGATCACCATTTGCAGTGTTGACTGTCATGATGGTGATCGGGCCTTCTGTGATTACAGACCACATCTTGTAGTGGACTGATGTGAGATTCTTCCTCATCCTGATCTTCCAGTAATCATAATCCTCCACTAAAAACTTAGGCAACTTACGCATATTAGCACTCATGCTGTATGAGTTTTCGAAAACAAGTTTTTCAAAGAGAAAAGATCTGTTCAAACGGACTACAGAGAGACTCTCTCAAGTCTTCTGATAATCTAGAGACAGTAGTCCGTTAGAACCACTGCTCTGATACCACTTGTTGGTCCCTGAACGAGTAGTGAATGGGATTAAAGTCTAGAGGGGAGGGGTGAATAGAATTTAAAACTTTTTCAAACAGAGTTGGGAACCTCTTCTGATTGCTATGTCAACTGGACTGCAAGTCTGCTGGTCCAGATGACTATAGTGATCTTGACTGAAGAGGTTATATGCGGAAATATGGTGGCCCTGGTTTAGACTCGTTCTTGTAACTTGTTTTACTTAATGAAACTACTCAGCTGATGCTGGTTTGAAAGTTATGGCCTTGTTTTGAAGAGTGTTGAAATCACAGTATGCACTATATAACAATGAATGTAAAAGCAGAAATGTAAAGTGCAGAAAGTAAATAACACCGGATTTATAGTGTGTTGGGATATAAATTCACCCTAAGCCCCACTTGATGTTAGAATAGTTTTGATGGCCAAAACACTTAGAGTTTATAAATGTAATAGGATCAGCTGACTTGTATAGAACAGCTTAGACTAGTCTTGTGTGATCAACTGTATTGATAGCAGCTGATCAGCACAGTCATGGCTTACATGCCTATCCTCAAGATAAGAAGAGTAGAAGACATGAAGACTAGAAGATCCTTGAAGACCAGATATGTTAAGGTGCTTGTATACCTACTTATCTGATGGAGTCCCAGATTGAAGATGGCCTAAAGCAGTACAAAGTATTTCCAGATCAGAAGAGTAGTACTCGTCTGATATCAGAAGACAGAAGACCTAAGGCCAGAAGAGTAGTCAGAAGACTAGAAGTACAGATCAGAAGACTATGTGCTCTTCCAGGACTCGGCTGATTCCCAAGTCATCTTGCAATTTAAACGAAGACCTACCTTATTTAGAAGATTGACATGATCCCAGGATTGAAGCAATCAAGCGGCTGGAATCAAGGAATCAAGCTATTATGGGAAGATTGCTCAAACGGCTAGTCAACTCCAACGGCTAGTTGCACTCAATCTCCATTATAAATACAAGAGGATGAACACAGAAGCAACAAGAGAGAGAATTCACAAGCTAAGCAAGCAATCAAGCAAAAAGCCACATTGTTCTAAGAATTCTTCAAGAGCCAGAAATCCATTAGATTATCCATAGCTCTTAAGTGCTTCCTATCCAACCCTTAAGATCCTGAAACTTATTCATATTGTATATCAGTTGTTTTAGGCATAGTGGTTAAGCAAATTATAAGCTTGAACCATTAGTTGGATACATCTCAAAAACCCCAAACCCTCACCGAAAGGTTTAAGTTTTTGAAACCCCCCAAAGTGCAAGTGCTTACAATCACTTGTGGAGACCGCAGCTGTTAGGACGGCTCAGATCTCAAAGTCCTAACCTTGGGACTATAAAGGACAAGACCCTTGTAATTTGTGGAAATTAAAAGGATTAAACATCACGTTAGGACGTGAGAGTGGACGTAGGATCGTATATCCGAACCACTATAAATCCGGTGTTATTTACTTTCTGCACTTTACATTTCTGCTTTTACATTCATTATTATATAGTGCATACTGTGATTTCAACACTCTTCAAAACAAGGCCATAACTTTCAAACCAGCATCAGCTGAGTAGTTTCACAAAGTAAAACAAGTTACAAGAACGAGTCTAAACCAGGGCCACCATATTTCCGCATATAACCTCTTCAGTCAGATCACTATAGTCATCTGGACCAGCAGACTTGCAGTCCAGTTGACATAGCAATCAGAAGAGGTTCTCAACTCTGTTTGAAAAAGTTTTAAAGTCTATTCACCCCTCCCCTCTAGACTTTAATCCCATTCACTACTCGTTCAGGGACCAACAAGTGGTATCAGAGCAGTGGTTCTAACGGACTACTGTCTCTATGTTGGTCCTGAAAGGAGTAGATAACAAGTGTATGGGGGGGGAATACACTTGTATGCAATTCTTTTTTAACTTTGATCAAACCAGAACTCAGCAAGGTTGTCTTGGACAACTCTGCTGAAGGTGATTAACTCTTCTAAGATAATCAATCCACTAAGTACTATTGAGTACTTAGTTGAATAACTATCTAGGGGAGTTATATGTGCGGAATAGTGGTTGGCCCTTTAAGTTTAGACTCCTTTAATTTCTGAAATCACTTAGTCAATGTAAAACAGTCCAGTTAAGCTTCAGGGAAGTTGTCCAAAACAGTTTTGCACAGTCTTTGAATGTGTATCTTTGAAAGATCAGTTTTGTGTGCAGTGTTGAGTGAATGTAAGTACTTGTAAAGTAAATCAACACAAGAGTTTATAGTGGTTCAGAGACTCAAGCTCCTACATCCACTTTCCCTGATTTAACAGGATAATTCCTTCACTCTTGGAATTAACTTGTTTTATAGTGCCAAGGTGCACTTGATCAAGAACACCACTCCTTGGTGAATTGATCCCTAGGATGTCTAGAGTCCTAGTACCCTCTTCTCAACTCAGAACTGAACTGTTCTTCTCTCAACAGTCAGTTCCTACCACTTCTACTACTACAACCTTCTCACTTTCACTCTTGAAAGGTGTAAGGGTTGAAGTAAGGTTCCAACTAATGAGATATCCTTTACAATGAAGATCAGTGTATAAGGATAGGATATCTCTCTAAGCTTGTGTATGGATATACAATTTGGTTCAGCTTAGAAGAAGTGTTTGAAGACTAAGATAGTCTTTGAAAGCTTTGAAAACACTCTAGCTTGTAAGAACTTTGAGCTTAGTTGGATTGTGTTGAGGTGCTAGTTGAGGTGCTTTCAAATGGTCTTCACACTTCTGTATTTATAGACAAAATGGAGGATTTGCCCGTTGGAGAGGCAGCCCCAAATTGCTATAAATGTCTTCCTTGAGTTCTTCAAGCTGGAAGACATATTCTTGATAGTGACATGTCCTCATTTGGGTAATAAACGGCTGTAACAGTTTTGTCTTCATTCTGCAGCACTTTTCCCAATGTTTGACTTCTTGTTAGGACTTGGACATGGCTTCTGAAGGTTGATCCAATGATAGGACAACATTCCTTATCATCTGGACAACTCTCCTTATCACTATCAGCAGTTTTGCTTTTCAGCATGGTTGGCTTGCTCTTCTTCAGATGACTTGGCTCTTTCCCTTTGTTTCTCTTGTGTATGGTCTTAGCTCATTCCTTTGAGGACCTTTAGGGACTGGTTGTCTCAATCTCTTCAGCATAGTTGATCTTAGGCTTTCAGAGCACTTGATCTTGGTCAATTTAGCTGAGACAACTCCTCTGGACAACTCTCCTGATCAGCATGATTGGTCTTTTTGCATCAGAGCACTTTATACTTTAGAGTTGGCTTATCTGGACAACTCTCCTGATCAAAACCTTTGAGTAACTTTGTCCTTTTGAGCTAGGCAAACTTGTTCTTGCATATGGCTATCTTCTTTGGACAATTCTCCTGATCAGAGCATATGAATACTTTCTCTGGACAACTCTCCTGATAAGAACATCTTAGATTTCATAGAGTGTCCTTGCTCTTAAGTGATTGTTCCAGAGTTTGAGCCTTGAGGGGACTTGTTCTTGATCATCTTTAAAGCATAGGTTCCCCCTCAAATTGTGCATCTAATTGTCTAAGAGCTGCCTAACATTTCAGCTTCTCATCTAACCTATAATCTATATGTTCTAACATTCTTAGAACATATTTTTCATTGACTTAGGCATGTCTCAGGGGGTTTTTGGAATTCAATCAAAACATAGCTCATTTTATTCCCAACAATTTCCCCCTTTTTGATGATGCCAAAACCTATACAATTTTAAGCAAAAGTGACTTGTCTACACCTATTACATGTATCTTCAGAAGACATGACTGAGGTCAATATTCCTGAAAAGTAATGTGTTAGTGTATTCACTGTTTTTGTTGCAAGTAGGTTTTAAGATAGGCATAGAGAGATTTGAGTTTCTTGATTCAAAATAAGTTCAACTATCATTCATTCAAAAATCATTACAGGCATGTTGATAGTTGAAATTAACATATCAGAGCATGAATCAATAACACTTAAGTATATCAGAGCACTTCATTACAATAATTCAAAATGATATTTTCAGCATCAGAGCACAGAACTTGTATCAGAGCAATCTTTAACAGATCAGAGCAACCAGATTAACACATCAGCAAGCTTGACCATATTTCAGCATAGTTGATCATTCAAGTAAGGTCAGAAGACTTAGCCATTTCAAAGATCATCCTCAGGAGGTGGCAGCATTCCATACTGTGCCCACACTCTTCTTTTCAGTGCCATGGCTTCTTGGTTGGTTCCCTTAGGTCCAAGAACCATCTTGTTCAGCTTAAGGATCTCAGTGAATTCCCTCAGAATTCTTGCTTGGTCAATCCATCCTTCAAGCTTTGGAGGCATGTATATGATTGGCTTGGGAGCTGTGAGTTCAAATCTTGCAATGTCAGCAGCTGCAAGTAGTTGTTGATACAACTCTCTGTAGTATTCTAGCATGAACTCAGTGAAGGCAGAGTTTGCATCTCCTCCATTCCATCTGTCAATGACATAATAGTCATAGACAAACTCCCTTTTGGCTTCTTCCCATGTGTCATTCAGTTGAATTGGCACCCATTTATCCAAGTGTGGATATTTGGTGTCCATTGGGATTAGAAGCTGAGGCTTCATCTTGCTGTAAGTTGCTCTTCTCCTTCTTGGTTTCTGAAAGTTTGCTCTCCTTTCATCTCTTGCTCTGTTGGCTTCTTCCATCAGATCAATTTTCTCATGGGCCCTCATCATGGCCAGTTTCTGTTGTGTTTCAGGGTCTTTGCCATACCCTTCATGAAACAGCTTTGATGGATCATGGGCTAGAACAGTTGTCTTCTTCTTAGGTTCAGATCCAAATCCTTCAGCAAATAACTCTTCAGTCTCTTCAGTTGATTTGGCACCTTCAGCAGTTTTTCCAGATTCAGAAGATTTGTCCTCTTCAGCAGTTTTGGCTTTCTTTGATGTAGGCTCATCCTCATCAATTCTGAATTCAGGTGGAAGATCAAGGCTGCTAGGAAAGTCAGTGAATTTCTCAATTTTTCTCTTCTTTCCTTGGGCCTTCTTGATTTTTCCTCTGGTTTGGACACCTTCAGCATCTTTGTCCAAACCTGACACTTCACCACCTGGTCTTTGCTGTTTCCTTGCCCTTTCTTCTTGAGCTGAGGCCATTGAGTTCTTCAATGCCAATGCTAACTGCTCCTCTTCATCCAAATCTTCCAAATTCAGCATTTCTGGCTCTTTTCCCTTTCCTTCAGGGACTTTGTCCTTCCCTTTCACTGGACTCCCAATCACCAAGGCACCTTTTGCTCTAGCTCTTTCCCTTTCCCCCTTTTTGGCAGCATCAAAGCACTGGGGCTTTAGGTCACTCATTGTTGAGGCCATCAGGGATTGGGCCTGGTTTAGGGACTTCATCTCTTCCAACAAATATACATTTTCATCATGTATATTCTGCATTCTGTCACTGCTCAAGCTAAGGAAAGCTAGAACAGGCTTCATCTTTTGTTGGACAACCTCTTCCATGGCTGTTTTCAGAGATGCATCCAATTGGGCTTTTAAGAGCTCAGTGAGGTTGGCCACTGCACCTTCAGCAATGTTGGCCAACACTTCTTGGGAAAATTTTTCTGAGGCAGCTTTGACCATAGCTAGCCTTTGCTCTTCAGCTCTTCTCTTTTGTAGTGCTGTCTTCTTTCCAAGAGCTTGCTTGACAGTGAGCCTGAGAGCTTTGACATTTGCATTGTGATTATCTCTCAGCAACCTCTGTTCTTTCTTGACCTCCTCTGAGATGGCTTCCATGGTAGATTTGGCACTTTGAACTTCAGTGGAGATGGTTTGAAGACCAGATTCCACACCACTGATTCTTGCCTCAAGGGTTGGTAGCACAACATCTTCAGAGCCAGTGAGCCTCATTTCTACAGATGCTAGAGTCCTTCCTTGCTCATTCAATGCTCCTGAAGTTTCAGTATGAGCAGATTGGACTTGATGAGCCAAGGAGTCCAACTTCTCTGATTGCATGCCAAGTAAGGCTTGAGCTGAGCCTGTATCAACTTGGATAGGTGCATCTGTGAGGAACTCATCTGCAAAAATTTGGTCAAGAGAAATACCTGCAACATCAGATAAATCAAACAAGTTAGGAAATAAGCACTCATCACCCTCAATTTCTTTTACATAAGACTCTGATACATCAGCAGTCTTCTTCTCATTTTCAACTTGTTCTTTTCTCCCTTCATGGATAATGTTCTCACTCAAGGAATCAGGCCTCCTTTCACCAAGGGATTCCTGAAGTTCAGATTTGACTTCAAGAATAACCTGTCCTTCCTCACTTATTCCACCCTCATATGTTGGTACACTCACTATCTTAGTGATGACTACCTCTCTTTCATCCATAACTCCCTCTGATTTTTCAACTATGCTCTCCTTTTCAACTCCTTCTCCTAAACCTGCAGCATCTCCACCTTCAACAAGGTTCAAAGATGGCAGTTGTGGGGAGATCACAGTGCTTATATCAGCAGCCACTGAGTCATCCTGAATGATTAAGGGCTGATCAATGTCCAACTCTTCTGACACTGAATAGGCCTTAATCAAACTAGCCTCTAATACAGGAACCTCAACATCTTTAGGCTGTGCCTTGGGTTCAGAGGAACCTTCATTGGCAGATGTATCTTTGGTTGTGTTACCACCCTTGGTCAACACCTCTGAAGTTACAGAGCCTTTCCTATGATAGGTTTTGGGAGGATTGGAAAGTCTATCTGCTACAGAAGACTTGGGTTGAAAGGGTTCAGGGAGGTTGGCTTGAAGGGTGTCAGGAGGGTTGGGATTTGAAGGGTTTGAGGGATCATCAGGGGAATCATCATCATTAGAACCACTGTCAGGGTGTTTGATTCCCTTGGCTTTTCTTTCTTTCTCCTCTTCAATCTTATCAGCTACCAACTTTGCAAAAATCTCCTCATCTATGAGGAATCTTGTCTTTGAAACTCCAGCAAAGTGTAGCAATCTGTTCTCCTCTATCTGCCACCAGTTTGCACCCTTATCTTGGATGACTTGTGATATCTCCATCAAGGATTTGTCTTTCACATCAACAAGCATCCTTAAATCTTGAAAGGCCTTCTGAATTCTTGGAAATTCAGCAAGTTGTGGATACAAACTGTCCACAGTAGCCTTGGCTCCTCCTCTGAGCATACTTTCATAGGTATACTCCTCCTCATCTCCACTTGAATGGGGACTTTGGGTTATAGGGGAGTTGGCTCTGGGTTCTCCTATCAAGGCTTCAGGCAGATTAAGTTCAGGGATGTTGGCTTCAGAAGGGTTGGGTGCAGTAGAAGGATCTTCAGTTGCTTTTGAGAGCAATGGGTCTGAAGGGGCTTTACTCAAGGGGGTTGGCTCATTGAGTGCATGCTCTAAGAGTTTTGAATAATTCAGCATGGATGAGTCAAGGGGAGACAGGAGTCTTGTCTCATCTACTGCTAAGTCAGCAAGCACATCTATGCCACTTCTTTGCACATTTCCTTCAGGAGAATATCTCTTAGTGAGATTTACAGGGGTAATGGGTTGGTTGGAAGGGGTGACATAGGTTTCAGGGGAGTTGGGCCCAAGATACTGAATTTCAGGGAGGTTGGCCTCTATGGGTTGACCTTCAGGGACTTTGGATTCTGGAGTTCCAGAACCAGATGAATTGGTCCTTGACATGGATTTGGCCCTGCTTTCAGCTCTGCTCTCCCTTAGAGCCAATTGAAGAGACCTCTCTTCTTGCAGCTCCAACACCTTTTCAGTAGGTTTGGCTCTTCTCTTGCTGGCCCTGCTACTTCCACTTCCTTCCTTCTCAGGGACAACTTCCCTGATTCTCTTATCACCCTTAGACTTTTGTCTAGTCTCATTGTACTTTTGTCTGAGTTCTTCTGAATGATCAGATGGCACTTGTACACCTTCTCTAGCAACTTCTTCAATCTCAGCTGAAGCATCTGAATTCTCTTCTGAGATTCTCTGAGACATTTTCCTTGTCTTGACAGCCCTGGCCTTTGTTCTCTTTTTCATCTTAGGCTTCTCTTCCTTCTGTTCTTCAGCAGGCTTGGCCAATAGCATCCTTCTTTTCTCAGTTTTCTTACTGAGCTTTCTGAACAGGATCTTTTGGGCTGGGAGGGGCTTTGCAAAGGTCTGCATCTGGGAATAGTGGGAAAACCTCTCAATCAACAAGCTTGCCCTGGTGCAATACTTGATTTTCCCTTCTAGCACCACCTTATTGTGGGCTTTCACCTTAAATTTAGCCTTCTCCTTCATCATCTCAGACATGATGAAGGTCCTCCAATCAAACTTGATGCCCTTATCACTGGCATCAATAATGGCAGCCATGATTCTGATCCTTGGCTGGCTGACCTGCTCTAGGCTTCCAGTGTTGCTTAGGAGGCTCTTTGCAACTACCTCAAAAAGATTTAGAAACTCTGGCTTGAGAGTTTTCTTGTTTTGAGTTGAGGAGAGAGGGCCTGGAACTAATAACCACTCTTGGGCTATTTCCTCTTCATGTCCAGTGCCATATACTTCTGGATTCCTACCCTCATGAGGCAATCCAAAGGCTCCTTCCAGATCCTTTGAGGAGAATCTAACTCTATGGAATCTCTCCTCTTCCTCTCCTTCAGCTGTGTAGGATAGCCTGGTTGATACTTCACCATCTTCAGGCTTGCCTCTCCACTTGAGGAAGGCAAAGAATTCTGCCATATAGCTTTCCAGGCAAGAGCTTGGTCTTTCTTCCAAGAACTTTTGGAGACCAGCCCTTCTCAACCATCTCAGGGTTGGAGTAACCTCAGGATCTTCACTTTCAAAAGAGATAATTGGCTCGAAGTGAAGATTGTTCTTGTTGCTTAGATAGCCAAAATCTAGGTCTAGATCTTTGTTGGAGAAATCTACAAGCATCTCAGGTCTAACCTTGGGGGCCATTGAAAATTGCAGAAAAAGGTTTGATGAAGAATGAGAGAGTTTGAAGAACTTTTGAGTTAGGGTTTCGAATACTTGGGGAAGAAGTGTTTGTGGATATCTTAAGACTTGTGAATATTCTAAAAAGAATGTTTGTCAATGAGTTGGTAAGGTCTTGATACAATTCAAAGGTGAGCAAAAATGGAAATCCAAAATGGACGGCTAGGATTGATTTCAGGGGAGTTGTCCATTTTTGATCCAATGGTCAAAAACCAATGTAACAGTGAAATAACTGTTTTATTCAAAACGTGGGTGGTTTTAAATGTTTGTTTAAGGCTGGGGATTTTTCGAGATAGATCATGTCCCAAATAGTTTAATGCAAACAAGAGTTAAATCTTGGCATTTAATGCATGGAAAGTGACCTTTTGGGTGGGAGACAAATTAAATCCCAAAAAGGTGAAAACTGTATTTCAATGGGACAGATTTCGAAATGGGTTTTGATCACCAAAAATAGGTGCTTATCATACCAAGATTTGGTTTGATAGCTAGGACAACTTATCTGACCCTACATGGACAAGTATCCTGAAGAACTGTGGACAAGTGTCCTGAAGAGGTAAGGTCATGTTTCTGAATTTCAGTAGACTTGACCAAGTCTGCTGAAGCTTGAGTTTGTTTCCCCCTTAATCAATGAGCTTCTTTGGACTTATTTGTCCAACTTCCCTGGATCAAGTAATCCCAACTCTGCTGATAGCTCCAGAAATCTTGCCTCTGCAAGTGGCTTGGTTAATATATCAGCTTTTTGATGGTCTGTGTGAATTTTCATTAGCTTGATATCCTTCTTCTCCACATGATCTCTAATGAAGTGGTGCTTGATGTCCACATGCTTGCATCTTGTGTGTAAGACAGGATTTTGTGATATAGCAATGGCACTATTGTTATCACAGAAAATTGGCACTTCAGTAGAGTTGACTTTGTAGTCTCTGAGTTGTTGACTTAGCCAAAGAATTTGAGCACAACAACTTCCAGCAGCAACATATTCAGCTTCAGTGGTGGAAGTGGCCACTGTGTTCTGCTTCTTGGAGAACCATGAAATAAGCTTGTTGCCCAAGAATTGACAAGTCCCTGAAGTGGACTTTCTGTCAATCCTACATCCTCCATAATCAGCATCTGAGTAGCCAGTTAGCTCAATATTGTCATCAGCAGGGTACCAAAGGCCTAGATTCTCAGTGCCTTTGAGATACCTCAAAATCCTCTTTGCAGCCTCAAGGTGGCTTTTCTTGGGATTTGCTTGAAATCTTGCACAAACACCTACTGCAAAGGTGATATCAGGTCTGCTGGCAGTGAGATAGAGGAGTGAACCAATTATTCCTCTATACTCAGTAGAGTTGGTTGGAATACCACTCTCATCAGGATCCATCTTCCAATTTGTGTTCATAGGGATCCTTACTGGCTTGCTGGTTGTACACCCAAACTTTTTGATCATTTCTCTTGTGTACTTAGCTTGGTTGATGAAGATTCCTTCTTTAGATTGCTTGACTTGTAGACCCAAAAAGAAGTTCATCAACCCCATCATGGACATCTCAAACTTGCTTTGCATGAGCTTGGAGAATTTCTCACATAGCTTCTCATTAGGGGATCCAAAAATTATGTCATCCACATAAATTTGGACAAGCAAGATGTCCTCTCCTTCAGAGATTCTGAAGAGAGTTCTGTCCACAGTTCCCTTGGTGAATCCATGTTCCAAGAGGAATTGTGACAGTGTATCATACCAAGCCCTAGGGGCTTGTTTGAGTCCATATAGAGCTTTCTTGAGTCTGTAAACTTGGTTTCCAATTTCAAACCCTGGTGGTTGCTCCACATAAACTTCTTCTTTCAAGACTCCATTCAGAAAGGCACTCTTGACATCCATTTGGTATACTTTGAACCTCTTGTGGGCTGCATAGGCTAGAAAGAGCCTTATTGCTTCTAGCCTTGCCACAGGTGCAAATGTCTCATCATAGTCAATGCCTTCATGTTGGCAATACCCTTTTGCCACTAGTCTTGCTTTGTTTCTGACAATCACATCATTTTCATTTTTCTTGTTCTTGAACACCCACTTTGTTCCAATAACATTTTGATGTGAGGGTCTGTCCACCAGCTCCCATACTTCATTTCTGGTGAATTGGTTCAGTTCTTCCTGCATGGCTGTGATCCAATTGGCATCTTGAAGTGCTTCCTCAATATCTTTTGGTTCCTGTTCTGACAAGAAACAACAGAACATAGCACTTTCACCATGAAACTTTCTGGTTCTGACTCCTATACTTGGATCACCAAGTATCAGGTCAGTAGGATGGTCAGATAACCAGGTCCTTCTTTTCCTGATCTCTTCAGTAGAGTTGTCCTCTACTGAAGGTGAGTCAATTTGATCATAGAATTCAGGATAATTTAATGCAGGATCTAATTCAGGATCATAATCAGGGGTGTTGTCCTCAATGTCAGGGACATTGGCATTTTCAACATTTTGAGTTCCCCCTTGATTATTTGACCCATTAACTACCTCAGCAGGAGCTGCTTCTTCATTGGTAGTTGTTACCTGGATGTGAACTGGGATTGGATCATTCAGTTCATCATTTCCATCAGTGGGATTTGTCTCAGGAAGGTTGCCTTCAGGATGGTTGTCCAATGTTGTATGTTCTGGTAGGTTGATTGGGACAATTTCTATGAGTTCAGTGTCTTTGTCTTTTAGGCTTAATCTGGTTGTCCTCTGTGTGATTTCTTCAGGTTCCAACTGATCATTCCTGATCTCAAAGATAGATTCATCAAACACAACATGAGGTGTTTCTTCCACTATAAGGGATTTCTTGTTGTAGACTCTGAAAGCTCTACTGATTTGAGAGTATCCAAGAAATACTCCCTCATCAGCTTTGCTGTCAAAAGCTTTCAACTGTTCTTTCCCATTATTGTGAATGAAACATTTACAACCAAATATATGAAAGTATGACACTTTAGGCATTCTTCCTTTCCAGAGTTCATAGGGGGTTTTGCCTTGCCCCTTAGTGATCAAACATCTATTTTGAGTATGGCATGCAGTGTTTATAGCTTCAGCCCAAAACCTCTTAGGTAGATTTGAATCAGCAATTAGAGTTCTAGCAGCTTCTTTTAAGGTTCTATTCCTTCTTTCTGCAACTCCATTTTGTTGGGGAGTTCTAGCTGCTGAGGTTTCATGAGCTATTCCATTTGATGTGCAGTACTCATTGATGTATGAATTAATGAACTCAGTGCCTTTATCAGATCTTATCTTGATAATACTAAGGCTTTTCTCATTTGACAATCTCTTGAGAAGTTCAGGTAGTTTGACTTGTGTTTCCTTCTTATTAAGGAGAAATACTACCCATGTGAACCTAGAGAAGTCATCTACTACCACTAATGTGTATTTTCTACCATTTATGCTTGAAGGGGTGATTGGTCCAAATAGATCCATATGTAGAAGTTCAAGTACCCTTTCAGTGGAAATGACTGGTTTTCCTTTGAATGAGGCTTTAATCTGTTTTCCTTCTTGACATGGTTTACACACATGTTCCTTAATGAAAACCTCATTAGGTAGTCCTTTAACTAATGCATTTCTAGCAAGTTTATTCATAGATTTGAAGTTCAGGTGGTTTAGCCTCTTGTGCCATAGCCAACTTTGTTCACTAGAACTTTTAGCAATGAAACATGTAGCATCAGTAGACTTGTCCCAGTCTGCAAAATACACATTTCCCTTCCTAGTTCCAGTCAATAGGGTTTGTTGAGTTTTATCTTTAATTAGGCACTTTCCACTTGAGAACTCAACATTAAAATCTTTATCACAGAATTGACTGATACTCAGGAGATTATATTTGAGACCAGCTACATAAGATACATTGGTTACTTTGATGTTACCAATCATCAAAGTACCATAACCTTTTGTTGTTGCTTGTGAGCTGTCTCCAAAGGTGACATTTGGGCCTTCTTTTTCAATAAAATCAGAGAGGAGTTCCTTGTTTCCAGTCATGTGCCTTGAGCATCCACTGTCAAGGTACCATGCTGTCTTTTTGTTCATGCTCCTCTTCTTGTGGCCCATTGGTACCTGCAATTAGATAGGTTTAGGTACCCTTTGAGTTTTGGGTCCTGAGAGGTTAGCTGTACCTTTGGGAACCCAAACTTGCCTAATAACCCTGATTGATTCAAGGTGGCTAAGTTGATTTCCTAGTGCATCAACATACACTGTCTTTCCCTTAAATGCCTTTGGGAAAGTATGTGTGAATGTGTTAACTCTGTAAGTTTCAGAGGAGTTGACCACTCTTCTGAACTTATGAGTTCTTTGTGCAGCTTGATGAAATCTTTGAGGAAAGGCCTTTTTATGACCATTACCCTTTGGCATGAAGGGTTTTGGTTGTCTCATTTTATTCTGCCTTAAAGGATGGTTTTCTTTAGGTCTATTCAGCTGAGGCTTTCTCAGATGAGTTGGCCTAGGCTGATTATACCTTGGATAATTCCTCTGAACATTGTTCAGGAGAGTTGCCCTTCCATTGGGTCTACTCTGCTGACCAATATTCCTCTTGTGCTCAGGAGCTTTGGCCATTTCCTTAGGTTTTGGCCTATTCTCCTGAATTACTTGAGTAGGCATTTCATTCAATTTGCCCTTTCCTTTGTTCAGTGGCTGAATTACTTCATTTTCAGCTTGTTGTGCCACTGACTTAACAAAGATTCTCTTAGTGTTACTTGTAGATGCAACACTAAGACAAGGTGAAGATTCAAATGGATCAAAACCTAATCCACTTCTTTGAGCCATAGGTCTTTGATAACTTTGAATTTCCTCTATTGCTCTTGAGGATTTGTTCAAAGCAGACATCTTTAATTTCAGGCTCTCTTCACTTGATTTAAGAATATCATACTCATGTGAGAGATTTTCAAATTTGGCATTTAGAATTTTAAGTTCAAATTCTTTTCTTTTCTGAGAGAGAAGTTGATCATCAATCTCCTTTTGTTGGTCAACTATCCTGAGATTTGCTTCCTCAAGCTTTCTCAAGACTTGTTGATACAACTCAGTAGACTTGACATCAACAGCTACCTCAGAGTTCTTGGTGAGTTCAGTAGCTAGTCTTTCATTTTCTCTCACACAATTGTCATGAAATTCTTGTAATCTAGTGAAATCTTCCATCAACTTTCCCAAGGAAAGTTTCAGGTTAACCTCACTAGTGTTCTGTGAGATAAATGATGGTGAACTAGAAGTAGAGGATACCTCATCATCCTCAAGAGCCATGTTGCAGACATCATCATCATCATCACTGTTGGAGAACAATCCATCAGAAGAGTTGAAACTTTCAGCACTATCAGATTCTTCACCAGCCATCATGGCTTTTCTATTGGTGAATTTTCTGTCTCTTTTTGCTTGTCTTTCTCTTCTTTCTTTAGAGCTTAGTTCAGGGCAGTCATATTGGAAGTGCCCTTTCTTTTTGCAGTTGTAACACAGATCTTCATCATCATCATTCTTGGATTCATCTCTTCTCTTAGATGATGAGGGTTCAGCTCTACTGGATCTTCTCCTATCAGAGGACTTGTCCTCTGATCTTCTCTCTTCAGGCTTTTTGTCCTCAGCCTGATCTTCAGGGGAATTGTATCTTCTCCTGAATTTGTTATCTTGGTAGAATTTCTTGTATCTTCCAAACCTTGTGTTGAGCTTGTCAAACCTTCTAGCCATCAAGGCTAGTTCTTCCTTCATTTCAGTCTTAGAGACTGACTTTGATGATCTGGGAGTGGGCTGCATTTCTGGTTCAGCAACTTTGGCTTTGAATGCCACTCCCTTAGTAGGATTTGAAGGTTCCTCAACAGGCTTTCTTCTATTGAGGTCAAACTCATAGGCTTTAAGTTCTGAGAATATTTGTTGCATGGGCATAGTGGAGAGATCTTTGGTATTCTGCATCATTACAGCATAGACATCTCACTTTTGAGTGAGACTCCTTAGGATTTTCAGTCCAACCTCTCTCTTGGTGTAAACCTTGCCCAGTGAATTAATCTCATTCATCACATCAGTGAATCTACCAGCAAATTTGTCAATGGACTCATCAGTCTCCATTGAGAATTGTTCAAACTTCTGCACAGCAACTTGGAGCTTGTTCTCCTTGATTTTTTCAGTGCCCTCACACATTTCAGCAAGGGTATCCCAAATTTCTTTAGCTGTGGTGCAGTGGTAGACTCTACCCATAACTGCATCTGGAATTGTTTGATAGAGGGTGTTCATGGCAAGATAATTCAAATTATCTTTCCTCTTTTCATCAGCAGTGAAGTCATCCTCATCTTTGGGAATCAATTCCCTTATATCCGCTCTTTGCTCATCTGTCAATCTGGGGTTAGTTTGAGTAAACACAAAAGGTCCTCTTGTGATTACTCTAAGCATATCAGTATGAAGAGATGCAAGATGAGCCCTCATTCTAATTTTCCAGAAATCATAATTGTCTATTGAAAACATGGGCAGTTTGTGATGAGAAATATGATTGACTGGATTTGTGGCCATGTTGTCTAATCCTTGAACAGCAGGTGGAGGAACAGCATTGTTGTTGGCCATATCTCAATAAGAATCAATCAATCAACAAGTAATGGATTTCAGATAGAGATCAGTTCAGTGACCACACCAAATATGTGAGTTTTGAAAATCAAGATGGATTTTCAGAAGCAGTGGTCTTTGAACCCCTGCTCTGATACCACTTCTTGGTCCTGAAAGGAGTAGATAACAAGTGTATGGGGGGGGGAATACACTTGTATGCAATTCTTTTTGAACTTTGATCAAACCAGAACTCAGCAAGGTTGTCTTGGACAACTCTGCTGAAGGTGATTAACTCTTCTAAGATAATCAATCCACTAAGTACTATTGAGTACTTAGTTGAATAACTATCTAGGGGAGTTATATGTGCGGAATAGTGGTTGGCCCTTTAAGTTTAGACTCCTTTAATTTCTGAAATCACTTAGTCAATGTAAAACAGTCCAGTTAAGCTTCAGGGAAGTTGTCCAAAACAGTTTTGCACAGTCTTTGAATGTGTATCTTTGAAAGATCAGTTTTGTGTGCAGTGTTGAGTGAATGTAAGTACTTGTAAAGTAAATCAACACAAGAGTTTATAGTGGTTCAGAGACTCAAGCTCCTACATCCACTTTCCCTGATTTAACAGGATAATTCCTTCACTCTTGGAATTAACTTGTTTTATAGTGCCAAGGTGCACTTGATCAAGAACACCACTCCTTGGTGAATTGATCCCTAGGATGTCTAGAGTCCTAGTACCCTCTTCTCAACTCAGAACTGAACTGTTCTTCTCTCAACAGTCAGTTCCTACCACTTCTACTACTACAACCTTCTCACTTTCACTCTTGAAAGGTGTAAGGGTTGAAGTAAGGTTCCAACTAATGAGATATCCTTTACAATGAAGATCAGTGTATAAGGATAGGATATCTCTCTAAGCTTGTGTATGGATATACAATTTGGTTCAGCTTAGAAGAAGTGTTTGAAGACTAAGATAGTCTTTGAAAGCTTTGAAAGCACTCTAGCTTGTAAGAACTTTGAGCTTAGTTGGATTGTGTTGAGGTGCTAGTTGAGGTGCTTTCAAATGGTCTTCACACTTCTGTATTTATAGACAAAATGGAGGATTTGCCCGTTGGAGAGGCAGCCCCAAATTGCTATAAATGTCTTCCTTGAGTTCTTCAAGCTGGAAGACAGATTCTTGATAGTGACATGTCCTCATTTGGGTAATAAACGGCTGTAACAGTTTTGTCTTCATTCTGCAGCACTTTTCCCAATGTTTGACTTCTTGTTAGGACTTGGACATGGCTTCTGAAGGTTGATCCAATGATAGGACAACATTCCTTATCATCTGGACAACTCTCCTTATCACTATCAGCAGTTTTGCTTTTCAGCATGGTTGGCTTGCTCTTCTTCAGATGACTTGGCTCTTTCCCTTTGTTTCTCTTGTGTATGGTCTTAGCTCATTCCTTTGAGGACCTTTAGGGACTGGTTGTCTCAATCTCTTCAGCATAGTTGATCTTAGGCTTTCAGAGCACTTGATCTTGGTCAATTTAGCTGAGACAACTCCTCTGGACAACTCTCCTGATCAGCATGATTGGTCTTTTTGCATCAGAGCACTTTATACTTTAGAGTTGGCTTATCTGGACAACTCTCCTGATCAAAACCTTTGAGTAACTTTGTCCTTTTGAGCTAGGCAAACTTGTTCTTGCATATGGCTATCTTCTTTGGACAATTCTCCTGATCAGAGCATATGAATACTTTCTCTGGACAACTCTCCTGATAAGAACATCTTAGATTTCATAGAGTGTCCTTGCTCTTAAGTGATTGTTCCAGAGTTTGAGCCTTGAGGGGACTTGTTCTTGATCATCTTTAAAGCATAGGTTCCCCCTCAAATTGTGCATCTAATTGTCTAAGAGCTGCCTAACATTTCAGCTTCTCATCTAACCTATAATCTATATGTTCTAACATTCTTAGAACATATTTTTCATTGACTTAGGCATGTCTCAGGGGGTTTTTGGAATTCAATCAAAACATAGCTCATTTTATTCCCAACACTCTAGATTATCAGAAGACTTGAGGGAGTCTCTCTGTAGTCCTCTTGAACAGATCTTTTTTTTGAAAAACTTGTTTTCGAAAACTCATACAGCATGAGTGCTAATATGCGTAAGTTGCCTAAGTTTTCAGTGGAGGATTATGATTACTGGAAGATCAGGATGAGGAAGAATCTCACATCAGTCCACTACAAGATGTGGTCTGTAATCACAGAAGGCCCGATCACCATCATGACAGTCAACACTGCAAATGGTGATCCAGAAGTCCCAGTTGGAGAACTGGTTCCCAAGCCCATGAAGGACCTCACACCAGAAGAGATGAAGCAATCAAGTCTTGATAGCATTGCTCAAGATTACATAATGCAAACTCTTCCAAATGAGTACATTGCAAAAGTAATCCATTGTGAGTCAGCCAGAGAGATGTGGGAGGCATTGTCACTTCTTTGTGAAGGAACTGAGCTGATCAAAGAATCCAAGTTGTCTACAGCAGTCAAGAAGTTCGAACACTTCAAGATGCAACCAGAAGAGTCTATTGATCAGTTAGACAACAGATTTACCAAGATCATCAATGAGATAGAATCTCTGGGCAAGAAATACACAAATAGAGAGAAAAATCTAAAGATCTTAGATTCTCTAACCAAGAAATGGAGACTCAAGAAGACCATCATCAAAGATACTCAAGATATCAAGAAGTGGTCTGCACAAACTCTATTTCAGAACCTGAAAGCCCATGAATATGATCTTGAAAGAGAAGAGAACTCAGGAAGTGATGAGCCAACTGCAACCCCATCTACCTCCAAGACTATAGCCTTCAAGGCAGCCAATACAAAAGCTGCAAGCACCTCATCTGGCAAGACCTCTCTGAAAACAGAAGACTGTGAAGGATCAGACATGAGCCTGAAAGAGCAAATGGCACTTATGATCAAGAGATTTGAAAGGATGAACACCCTCAACAGTAAATATAGAAAATTCTATAGAAATTACAAAGATAGAAGAGCAAGTTCATCCTCCAGAGGTTCCAGAGAAAGAACACCAGAAAGACATCCTAGAAAGGATGTGGAGTCATCTGACAGCCGAGGATCTAGAAGAAGAGATGCCACTCCTCCAAGGAGAGGCAACTCAAATCAGAAACCTGGATCTTGCTTCAACTGTGGCAAACCAGGACACTATGTCTATGAATGTCCTGAGCTGGATTTGGATGACAAGAAAGAAAGAAGGCCAAGAAGAACCTCAGACAAAAAGGCAATGGTGACTGAAGAATCTGAATACCAAAGTGATGAACTCCCTACGTCACCAGACGATCAAATCTTTTCAGATGATTCAGACGACCTAGCTATGATGGTCATAGGAGAAAATGAGGTAAACTCTTATACTACTACTTTCCATTCACCTATTTTCTCACAAACAGATGACATAAACTCATCTGAAGGCGAATCAGAAGACACCTATTATCAATCCTTAAGAAAGGTAAAAGGTGATCTGGATATTGCCACTAGAGCCTTTATAGAAGTGGAAGAGGAGAATAAGGATTTAAGGAAAGAAATTGCTAGGTTGAAAAAGGTAAAGTTTGATAACACCCCTGAGTTAGTCACCATGAATGAAAGGTTGACCAAAGAAGTGGAACTTCTTAAGGAAGAAAATACCACAACAACTCAGTTGTATGAGGGGATGTTAGAAACTCAAGCCTTAGAAACCAAAGAATTTTGTATACTTCAATCTAAGTTCGATGATCTCTTCCAAACACATAAGCTCTTAGAAAAGGAGAAGGAATGCCTAGATCAAAAGATATCAGAATTCAATAAAGCTTCGACTACTATTGAAAGTATCTCTGAATATTATAGATCAAATGGCAATAAGATGGGTTTAGGCTATGAACTTAATCCATCAACATCCTCTCCAGCTGGGGGTAGTACACCTAACAAGTGCACTACTCAGACACATGAACAGGGTGAGTGTTCTAAACACAATGAACTCAATATGAACCAAAAGGCATCTGTACCAGCTAAGGCTAACTATCCCAAAACTAAAAATGGTAAAGGACAAGCTAACCCCAAGCCTGTACAGAGGAACAGCAAACAGCCTAGACCATCTCGGCTGAGACAGTCTCAGCTGTATGCTGCTCCAGCCAAGAAGAAGAAATCTTCTTCAAACAAATCTGTTCTCTTTGCACCCCCTGTCTCTTATGATATTGTGAGAACAGAAGAGTATGGTCCATATAATCGTGTGCATCGACCAGCTAATGCACCCAGGCCGAATGTAACTAGTCAAAAGATTATGTATGTACACTCCTATAAAGGGAAACCATTTGACTACTACTTAGCTGACACCAAGAACAAATCAGATCAGTCCAAGGTGCTGACTGGTAAGATTTGGTTCTGTGATGCCCGAGGGAAACAACTCAAATGTTCAAGGTTGTTTAAACGACCAATGTATATGTGGGTTCCCAAGGGTAGTACTAACACCCAAGGACCCAAAACAAAATGGGTACCTAAAACTTAACTTTTCTTGCAGGAAAGGAAGGACCTATACAGAAGAGGAGGTCTAGCAGAAGAAACTTGGTACATAGATAGTGGATGCTCAACTCACATGACAGGAACCAAAACCCTGCTGACCAACTACATAGAGAAGAAAGGTCCAAAAGTTTTCTTTGGTGATAACGCGCACGGTAGCACAAAAGGATATGGCACCCTTAAAAATGGTGACATTGAGGTACATGATGTATCATATGTAGAAGGTCTTAAGTTTAATTTATTATCTGTTTCTCACTTTTGTGACACTGGTTACTCAGTCAAATTCTCTAAAGATGAGTGTCTCATAAGTGATAAGAGAACAAAACAAAATCTTCTAACAGGATCTAGAAAGGGAAGTATGTATCTTGCAAATTGGAACAGCTGTCCTAAGGATACATGCCTGCTTGTGAAGAGCCCTAAAGATGTCAGCTGGCTATGGCACAAACGTCTTAGCCATCTGAACTATAAGACTATGAACAAGTTAGCAAGGGAATCCTTAGTTGATGGTCTGCCTAATGAACTCTACTGTAAAGATCAGGTTTGTGATGCATGTCAACAAGGAAAGCAAACAAAGGTCTCTTTCAAGACCAAGAAGACAGCATCAACCAGCAGAGTTCTTGAATTGCTTCACATGGATCTCTTTGGACCAATCACTCCAACCACTTTAACAGGGAGGAAGTACACTCTTATTGTTGTAGATGATTATTCCAAGTTTACTTGGGTTATCTTCCTATACAAGAAGAGTGAAACACAGCAGAAGCTCCCTGAACTATTGAAGAGGATCCAAGTAGAGAAAGGAGAACCAATCGTGAAAATTAGAAGTGACAAAGGCACTGAATTTATTAACTCTTATATAATTGCCTATTGTACTTCTAATGGTATTCAGCATGAGACAAGTGCAGCAAGAACACCACAACAGAATGGTGTAGCTGAAAGAAGAGTCAGAACACTCAAAGAAGCGGCCAGAACACTCCTTGCTGAATTTTCTACTCCCAAGAAGCTATGGGCAGAAGCCATCAACACAGCTTGTCACACTCAAAACAGGCCAGGTATTCATAAAATTCATGAGAAAACACTATATGAACTGTGGAAAGGAAGAAAACCTAGAGTATCTTACTTTCATATATTTGGTTGTAAGTGTTTCATTCACAACAATGGGAAGAGTAAGTTGAATGCTTTTGATGCCAAAGCAGATGAGGGGATATTCTTAGGATACTCCTCAACTAGCAAAGCATTTAGAGTACTCAACAAACCAACCCTTCTTGTGGAAGAAACACCTCATGTTGTTTTTGATGAATCGTGTGAAAAGAATGCAGTAGAAACAAACTCAGCTGCAGATCAGATGAGACATCTAGTGATCAAGTCCAAACCAGATGAGTTCATTGAAGTCAGTGAACCTTTCCCTGAAGAACCAGAGGAAGATAAGCCTCATAGACCTGTCACTAGATCTCAAACTCAAGCAGGACAAGCTGACCAGAATCAAGATGCATCAATCCCAAATACCAGGGGGAATGATTTCTTTGACACTCAAGATACAGATGATGATCGAACTAATCAAGTCAACCCTCCTGATGGCACTAGACCAGATGAGGATCCAAACCCATCCAATGCAGATACTCCAGTGAGGCATACATGGAGGAACAACCATCCATCAAACCTCATCTTAGGAGGAGCAAAATCAGGTGTCAAGACCAGAAGACAACTGAATCAGAATTCTCAATCATCTATGTTCTGCTGGTGTGCTTTCCTGTCCAACATTGAACCAGCTGACATAGAAGAAGCAATGACAGATAGCAATTGGATCACTGCTATGCAAGAAGAACTAAACCAATTCGAAAGAAATGAAGTCTGGGAATTGGTAGATCGTCCTGAAAACCACAATGTAGTAGGAACAAAGTGGGTATTCAAGAACAAGAAGGACGAAAATGATGTGATAACTAGAAATAAGGCAAGGCTAGTTGCAAAAGGATATTCACAATCTGAAGGGATTGACTATGATGAAACTTTTGCACCAGTAGCCAGATTAGAAGCCATTCGACTATTTCTAGCTTATGCATCATATATGGGCTTCAAGGTATATCAAATGGATGTCAAGAGTGCTTTTCTAAATGGTATTCTGATAGAAGAAGTATATGTAGAGCAGCCTCCAGGATTTGAAAAAGGTGATCAAGTATATCGACTAAAGAAGGCTCTCTATGGTCTAAAACAAGCCCCTAGAGCTTGGTATGACACATTGTCACAATTCCTACTTGACAATGGATATACAAAAGGCAAAGTTGATAGAACCCTCTTCAGAATACAAGAAGGAGAAGACATTTTAATGGTACAAATATATGTAGATGACATTATATTTGGATCACCAAATCAAGAAATGTGCAAGAAGTTCTCTGAACTTATGCAAGGAAAATTCGAAATGAGCATGATGGGTGAGATGAATTATTTCCTAGGACTTCAAGTCAAGCAGAGTTCAGAATGGATCTTCATCAACCAGTCCAAGTATACCAAAAGTCTATTAGAAAGATTCAAAGCTCTACAAAGCAAGACTGCAAGGATTCCAATGATGACATCTTTCAAAATGGAACCAGATGAGTCTGGACAGGCAGTTGATCAAGCTGAATATAGAGCACTGATTGGATCTCTACTATATCTTACAGCTAGCAGACCAGACATAACATTTGCTGTAGGAGTATGTGCTAGGTTTCAAGCAAACCCAAAGCAAAGTCATCTAGAAGCAGCAAGGAAGATTCTCAAGTACCTAAAAGGAACAGTCAACCTAGGACTATGGTACCCTGCTGATGACAATCTAGAATTGAGTGGCTATTCTGACTCAGACTATGGAGGATGCAGAATTGATAGGAAGTCCACATCAGGAACCTGTCAATTTCTAGGAAACAAGCTGATATCATGGTTCTCTAAGAAGCAAACCTCAGTTGCAACCTCCACCACTGAAGCAGAATACATGGCAGCTGGTAGTTGTTGTAGTCAGCTGCTCTGGCTAGTTCAACAACTCAAGGATTACAATGTAGAGGCAAGAGAAGTCCCTATTTATTGTGATAGCAGCAGCGCCATTGCCATCACTCAAAATCCAGTCCTCCACACAAGGTGCAAGCATGTCGACATTCGACACCACTTCATAAGAGATCACCTTGAAAAGAAGGACATCAAGATGGAGAAAATTCACACAGATATCCAAAGAGCAGACATCTTGACTAAGCCCCTAGCTGAAGAAAGGTTCAAGACCTTATGTTACAGCTTAGGACTCCTGGACCCAAGCACATGAAGAAGGAAAGATCAGCTGAAAACCTCAGCTGACCCAAGTGCAGCAGACTAGGAGAATCAGATGAGGTGAATAGACACCCTCATCTTCAGGTAAGTTCTTTCCCAATGAAGACAGATAGAGCTGAGGGAAAACATAGAGTTATCTAATCAAGGGGGAATCAATGATACCTTAAGAATCCTTGATGAAATACTCTAAAATCTGCATTGCATAGTATACATATATATATATATAGCAGACTTGAACAAAGCTATTTGATCTCCTTACTCTAAGTAATGTATAACTATGTATATTAATAAACTATTCTTCATAAAATACTTTATTCATATACATAAATACAGTATACTAACTGAGTCATACTTGGCTGGACTAATACACCACCCTCACCGACTCAACAGTATGCATGCACAGTACGGATTTCAAATAACTCATGGTCAAAATTTATAATTTCTGCATTCCATTAGATAAAGTCTGAATATCTTTAAATGTGCACCCTTGGATCAAGAAACTCACTGCTGATCTTAAGAAATCACTTTTCAGAAATTCAGACCTATCACCTCTATAGTTTTGTCATCTTTCTCTCCACTACCTCATTTCTACCCCTATAAAAGGAGAAGTTATGAGAACACCTAAGAACATAAAACATCTAACACTTTTCTTATTTCAGGTATGGAGACAATTGAAAGAAGAGATGGAATGGAGATCATTCTTCAACCAAAATCTTGGGTGAAGGAGATGAAGATTTGTCCAGAAAATGAAGATGATGCAGATCCATATACATGGCTTACTCAACATAAGTATGCTCATGAAAGCTAAAGGAAGAAGAGACGTTCTTGTTGAAAGCTAAAGGAGGAAGAGATGCAGAGGACAAAGTAGCAAGCAAGCAGAGCTTCTTCTCCAGAAGGAAGTTCTACATGGAAAGCTTGTTATGCAAAGTTATTGTGTCTAAACAGAACATGAAGGCTGAGTCCATGGCCCTCTCTTCAACTCCATTGAAGCACCCCTCAACCTTCCTTCCCCTTCTAGAGAAGCGAAGAAATTCAACAAGAGCACATTAGATGCTACATCCATCTGATGATGAGGAACATCCGATGGTGAGAAACATTTAAATCAGTGGGACTATGTCTAGACTAGCTCCACTTGATTTAAAGAAGGAGTTGAAAGATCCATCAAACCAGGTTGGATCATCACTCACAATAAAGCTGGAAGGATCCATCCAGGTTGGATCATCACAGCAAACACCGTTTCCTCTACTCAGCTGATCAGAAGACCAACTCAGCTGACCAGAAGACTTTTCAAAGACAATCAGCAGACATCTTGAAGAACTCAGAAGACCTCACTCTGCTGATCAAATCACACAAATTTAGAGTATAATGACTAGTCTTGATCATGTAATTCATTCTAGATTTATTCCTGAATGTAATTAAACAAATTGGCCTATATAAGGAATGCAATTTTCTTATAGAAAACGGCCTTGATGATCAATTCTTACCATAAATTAGTCTCAACGGCTATTTTTGGTAATGATGTCATTAATACTCAAGTACCATATTGCCAACAAATCAACAATTGCCAAATGGCATAACCAGCCGGCAAATTTAGGAAATCAAAGAAGGAAATCTTGGGCTCTACTCCAAATTCAAACACAAATCTGACCGTTAGATCAAATTTTCTGGAGTATATATTCACACCCCTAAAACCTCTCCCAAACCCTGTCGCTCATATTACTCAATTAATCACATTACTCTCTCTCGTTCTGCAAATTTCTTTCAAGCCTTCAAACTCTAACACTCAGACTCTACTATGGCAATCATTGAAATTTACGACGAGAAGACCAAGAATACTGGCACCTTGGATGCTGCAAAGTGGTCCAAGGAAGGGAAGATTTTTACGGAGAATGCCCTGTTTTTCAAAGGCAAACACTCAGATGAGAACAAGGAGATATTGCTTCGGTGCGTCAATCTTAAACTCGGAGACTTTCTGGAAGCAGCTCCAACTAATGTCTATGAACAAGACGTTCTGACATTCTATGCAAACGCCGTGATGAAGGGTTCTCATGTCGAAAGTGTCATGAATGGACACAAAGTCAAGGTTACAAGGGAAATTCTTCAGGAATTGTTTGGCCTGTCAAGGGGAAAATAAATATCTCCAACTACATCATGAATAGAGAAAAGGAGTATATGGAGATGTTTACTGGTGGAAGAATCAAGGCTACTGATGCAACTGGGCTAAAGAAATCCCAACTTGAACCAAAATTCCAAACCTTGTTGGATATTGCAGGAAAGATGTTACTTGGTAACACATTCAGTCATGATGCTGTTACTACTTTAAAGGTTCGAGTAATGGCTGCAATCTGGGATCAGATCGATGGAGACTGGCAAGGACTGTTCTTAGAAAGAATTGCTCTTGAGGCAAAGAAAGTCACTTTGGACTTACAATCGAAGGTATGGAAGGTAGCAGCTACAGTCAGCTTTGTCAACAAGCTGAGCATCATCCTTCCAGATATTCTCCCAAAGAAGTACAAGATGGGACCTCATAAGACCTTTCACATCTCCAAATATTATTTGAGAAAGGAAGCTCATGCTGAGGCAGAAAGGTTAAAAGAAGAAAAGAGGAAGCTGTTGGCTGAGAAGGCAGCACAAGAGTCTGATCATGACTCTGCTGAAGAAGAAGAGGAGCCAACCAAAGAAGAGGCTCAGAAGAAGGTTGCTGAGGATGATGATGATGACAATCAGACCTTAGCACAAAGACGATATCTAATCAGATCTGGGCTCATCTCCCCATCTGATTCAGATGCCACTCCCACTGCCTCTCCCTTGAAGAAGGCAGGTACCTCTAAACCCTCTCCCTCTTTTACTCCTTCTAAATTGTCAAAGGGTCAGAAGAGAAAGAAGAATAATTCTTCTTCCAACAAAAAGTCCAAGAAATCGAGGCTTCCTACTCCCATGTTAATAGCCCCGATTGCATCCTTCAACCCTTCTGATGACTCCAACCCATCTGACCACTCAAACACTGATATCCAAATCCCTGCTGATACTCACACAGCAGAGGACCAAGCTCCACCTACCTCAACCCCTGAACCCCTATTGCCTAACCCTGCTGATGTTCAAGATCCGAGTGTCCAAACCTCTACTGATCTTCATGAAGAAACTATACCAGACCAGCAGACCCAAATCCCTGCTGATGATCAGATCACTGAAGATCAAGAACATATCACTTCCCAAATCCCTGCTGATACTCACACAGCAGAGGAAACTACCCCAAATACTCAAACTCCTACCATCATTGTTTCTTCTGTTCCAGAAGACATGGCACCAGCAGATCTTGCTCAAGCTGGTCCCTCTCAACCTCACTACAGAATGGTACACTATCCTATGTGCACAAGGGAGAAGATAATGAGGATGAAGATAGCAAACCTGCTCAAGTCTACTATTCCTGGTATTGATGAGGAATCAGTTCAGTTCGAACAAATTCTCAGAATCTGCACCTGGATTGAACTCAGGAGAGATGATGTGGATGACCTTATTGAAGTCATGGAAGGAATGGGAGGAAAAGCTAATTTCCTCGACTGGGAAATGGAGCAAAAAGAAGTTACTCAAGTTACATCTTTTGCTCAACTGCTGCCCGAAGAAGCCTTTACAGCAGTATGCCACAGAATTCTAGGAATTCCACCTAATGATGCCTCTATCCCAGAAGGCATATCAGATCATCAGACAGCTGGCACAGCAAAAGTGAATGACTCAGCTGCGTCCGTTCCTGCGGAAGACTCAGCTGAACCAGCTGACAGAACCGAGATTGAAAAAGAAGTAATCACTATTCCTGATCACTTCATGCCTAAGGATACTCTACCTCACTTCATTGACAAAGGAGACACCATCATGTCCCACCTGGTTAAGGCCACTACCACATTTCTCAATGAAGCGTACCTTTCAACTGAAGACAGAGGCAAAGCCCTGACAGTGCATCCAAAGCCTCAAGGTACTGCCTCAACTTCTACTTCAACAGCTGACTATACAGCAGACATATGCTCACAGGTCAAGACTGCTATAGACCTACACTTTGAAAAGGGTTTAGGCCTACAGCTTGGAAGATATGTTGAAAAGGCAGTCAAGGAGCAGAGAACTCGTCTTCATAACCAGATCATTGACATTGAAGACAAGTTTGGAGAATCTCTTCACGATCAGATAAGTGAGTATCTGACCAGCATTCTGAAGATGGCAGGTGACCATTCCACCAGGTTTGCTGATCTCTACACCAATGAGGTCAACCGCATGGAAAACACCTACAAGACAAGAATTGAAGATGCTGAAGCAAGAGCTACTGAAGGTCGAGCTCTTCTCCAATCAGCTACAGCAGAGAATGAAAAACTTCAGATTCAGCTGAAGGAGACAGCAACCAGACTGGAAGCAATTACAGCTAAACTAGAAGCTGCCTCTTCCTCCAACTCTCATGCTCAGATTCTAGACCATAGCATCACACATCTGACTCATGTTGGCAGAGTCAACGCCATGGCTCTTCAACAAACTCTTAGAGTGGAGATTCTGAATGCCATGAAGCCTTTTGCGGCTGCACTTGCTGAAGCCAAAAAGGGGGAAGATGTATTGATAAAAGCTCTAGAGAAGACTACTGCACAGCAAGCTGTAATGGTAGTATCTCAAGATGAGTTGAATGAAACCTTGGGTGATTTATCAAGCAAAATTAAGAGCAAGAAAGGCAAAGGCAAAGAAATTGCTCAAGAAGACATCCAAGCTCCCACTCAAGCAACTGCCAAAAGTCTGCAGATCACTGCCTCTACAGAACAAGTTTCCGAGAAAAGAATGACTAGGAAAAGGAAGGCAGATGAGCAAGCAGATGAGCAAGCTCAGAAGTCAACTCCAGCAGAGCCTACTGCAGAAGAGAAAGAGGCTTTAGAATTGAAGAAAAGAAAAGAGCTTGAAGCTCAAGAGCTTAAACAAAAGAAGCTAAAAGATGCGAAAGCAGTCAAAGCCAAATTTGACAGGAAGATAGCCAAACTCAGGAAAGTTCTCAAGGAGAAAGCACTGAAAGAAAATGCTCTGGCACAGAAAGATAAAGTTCTGGTGTTTGATAGCAACTATGTGGACTATCTAGCCCTTCAAGATGAGCTACCAAGGTGGCACCCTCTGAAGAAGAAATGGCAAATTCAACACCACATTGTAAGAAAATTTGGCCCTCTCCCAACCTATGAAGATGAATTCTTCCAGTTCAATCAATTCATGAACATTGAAGATCCAGAGTTCTGGAAAGAAGTAGTCAAGACAGCCAAAGAACTTGACAACTGCAGAATCCTAACTCCTGAAGAACCCAAATGGGATCCTCCCACTCTGGATTCTGGAAGAACAGACTTCATTGAAGTCAAAAGGATCCTAGAGAAGATCTATGAAGAGGAGAATGTTACAGACCTACAGCACATGGAAGAAGTTCGATCTCGTCTGTACCTTGCCTTCCGCATCTGAAGATCAGAAGACCTGATGAAGACCACTTTCAAAGCTTTAAGAAACTATTACTTGTAACCTGTAAAAGTTCTATATATTCAAGTTTAGTTCTCTTTGCTTTCAAGACAAACTCTCATTGTCTTCATCAGATACTTCAGTTTTTATGAAATTTATAAACTCCTATCTTATCTTATTAAGAGCATTTATCATATATATAGTTTTGGCTTCATCAAAAAGGGGGAAATTGTTGGGATATAAATTCACCCTAAGCCCCACTTGATGTTAGAATAGTTTTGATGGCCAAAACACTTAGAGTTTATAAATGTAATAGGATCAACTGACTTGTATAGAACAGCTTAGACTAGTCTTGTGTGATCAACTGTATTGATAGCAGCTGATCAGCACAGTCATGGCTTACATGCCTATCCTCAAGATAAGAAGAGTAGAAGACATGAAGACTAGAAGATCCTTGAAGACCAGATATGTTAAGGTGCTTGTATACCTACTTATCTGATGGAGTCCCAGATTGAAGATGGACTAAAGCAGTACAAAGAATTTCCAGATCAGAAGAGTAGTACTCGTCTGATATCAGAAGACAGAAGACCTAAGGCCAGAAGAGTAGTCAGAAGACTAGAAGTATAGATCAGAAGACTGTGTGCTCTTCCAGGACTCGGCTGATTCCCAAGTCATCTTGCAATTTAAACGAAGACCTACCTTATTTAGAAGATTGACATGATCCCAGGATTGAAGCAATCAAGCGGCTGGAATCAAGGAATCAAGCTATTATGGGAAGATTGCTCAAACGGCTAGTCAACTCCAACGGCTAGTTGCACTCAATCTCCATTATAAATACAAGAGGATGAACACAGAAGCAACAAGAGAGAGAATTCACAAGCTAAGCAAGCAATCAAGCAAAAAGCCACATTGTTCTAAGAATTCTTCAAGAGCCAGAAATCCATTAGATTATCCATAGCTCTTAAGTGCTTCCTATCCAACCCTTAAGATCCTGAAACTTATTCATATTGTATATCAGTTGTTTTAGGCATAGTGGTTAAGCAAATTATAAGCTTGAACCATTAGTTGGATACATCTCAAAAACCCCAAACCCTCACCGAAAGGTTTAAGTTTTTGAAACCCCCCAAAGTGCAAGTGCTTACAATCACTTGTGGAGACCGCAGCTGTTAGGACGGCTCAGATCTCAAAGTCCTAACCTTGGGACTATAAAGGACAAGACCCTTGTAATTTGTGGAAATTAAAGGGATTAAACATCACGTTAGGACGTGAGAGTGGACGTAGGATCGTATATCCGAACCACTATAAATCCGGTGTTATTTACTTTCTGCACTTTACATTTCTGCTTTTACATTCATTATTATATAGTGCATACTGTGTGTTGGGATATGAATCCTGGAACAAGTCCTAAATGATGAATAAAAGATAAAAGATAAAGTTTTGATAAGCCAAAAGAAGACTTGAATATTTTCTAAGTGTTGACTGATCTAGTCTAGTTAAGTTGAAGTTATCTTGTATCGATCAGTAGAGTTCACAAGACAAGTACCAGTTTACAGTTTACAAGACAGATATTATTAAAAGATAAGTACGATTTATAAGTACTTCATATATGTTAGATTGTTACTGAGCTATTTAAATGTTGTATAGAGCTCATGTTTTTATATGTAATATATAGATTCGTTGTATAGTTTGTAAGTTGACTAAGCTTGTATTATAAAAGCTTAATGTAATGTAATAGTCTTGTTAGGTTAGATGATAGGACTAGATTAGTTCTATTAGAAGTCTACCGCACTAGAAAAGAAGACGCAGTCTACTACTACAAGACAAGACAAGTGCATACAAGTCTAATCAAGACAAGTCAACGTGAAGATTAGTCAAATACGCGTGAAGAGATAAAGATATAGAAGTTAGTTATGGAATAACTAATTCATAACAGAAACGCGTGGATTGATAAGAAGATTCAGTTGAAGGTAGTTATCAAGAAAAGATGGTTACAACTTACTAAGTTCTTGAAGATTGAAGTCTATAAATACTTCATGATGGTGATCAATTGACTACTACTGATACACTGACGTTCATACTCAAGTGAAGCATTATCAAAGATATATTTGAAGTTTACTCTCAGAGTTGATTGAAGTTCAGATAGAAGCCAGAAGACAAGTGAAGAATCAAGAAGGCTACTACTGAAAATCAGAGAAGTTTTTTTTTAGTTTTTGTTTGTTATTTTCAAGTTGCTAGATACTTGTAAATCGCTAGTTAGATCATAGACATATCTGGAGGTATAGTCTGTTGAAGATCTAAGTCTTCTTCTTGGGACTTTAAAGACAGGAACATACACTTGTACTCGATTGGAAGAGTTTAGTGGAAACATCACAACTGGGTTTGTGAGAGTGGATGTAGACAAGTTGTCGAACCACTATAAATCTTGTGTTGGATTTACTTTACAGTTTTGATTGTTTAAATTGCTTAATTGGTTTAACTACTTAACTGATCTAGACTAGTTGAGTATAGAACAGAGTTCTCGAATTAAGTTGAGTATAAACTTGAATTGGGCTCATTGATAAAATTTCGTATTCCGCACATTGTAATTCTGATATATCGAAAGATTTTAGAAAAGTCTATTCACCCCCCTCTAGACATTTTCTTTAGCTTCCCTCGATATTAACTCAACTTGGGACCAACAAGTGGTATCAGAGCAGTAGTTTACGAACTGCTGTTTCTTGATAACCGACTCAAGACTTAGGGTGAAGTCTTGGTCCTTGACTGTTCTTGTATACGTGTTCTTGATCATATTCTTGTATCATCTGTGTTTCGTGCTCCCTGTTCTTGACTTATCTGTGATTCTTGATCATAACTCTACTTAACACTTATTTCTTGAAATCATGTCTCTTGAGATAAGCGCCAACAAACTACCTAAGTTCCAGGTACAGGATTACGACTATTGGAAGCTAAGGATGGAAGCCATCTTCAGCTCCACTCACGACTTAATGATCTCCGTCATCACTGAAGGTCCAATAGTGACCATGATTCCAAACACTGCTGCCCTCGACGCAAATCAACCCGTGGGTACACTCGTCAAGAAACCAAGGTCAGAACTAACCTTTGAAGAAATGAGACAGAATAATTTGGATAGCTTGGCCAAGAATTACATCTTACACACTCTTCCTAACGAGTATCTGGGAAAAGTGTTAAAATGTAAAACTGCCAAAGAAATGTGGGACCGCTTAGCTATCATTTGTGAAGGGACATCCCTAATCAAAGAAAGCAAGCTTTCCACTGCTGTCCAAAGATTCGAATCATTTCATATGAAAGCTGGTGAAACAATAGACCAGTTGGATACTCGTTTTACTAAAATCATGAATGACTTGGAAGTCCTTGGTAAATCTTATACTCCACGTGAAATCAATCTTAGGATTCTCAAAAGCCTTGATAGTCGATGGAAGATGGTAAAAATGCTTGTTAAGAATACCCAAGATATAGACGTATGGACAGCAGAGACTATGTTTCAAACTCTAAAGGCTCATGAGTTTGATCTAGACGAAGATGAACCCATAGTAAGTAGTGACAGAGAACATGTTGTATCTAAGAACGTTGCTTTTAAGGCTAGTTCGTCTAAGATAGACAGGTCTAAGACTAAGACTAGGTCTGCTTCTGTGAAAGACGAGTTAGATACTGATCTTAGTCTGAAGGATCAGGTAAGCCTCATGGTTAGAAAGTTTGATAGGCTGAATAAACGTTTCGGAAGATATAAGAAGTTCTATAGAGAGCATAGAGGGTCTGCTTCTAAGAACTCGTCTGAAACCAGACGAGACCGAAACTCGTCCGAAAGGAGAGACGAAGTCTCGAAAGGTAACAGACAAGATAGAGAGTCTGATAGTAGGAAGATTACTCGTTCTGATAGACGTGATAAACGAAGGAACAACTCTCCTATTAAAAAGGCTACTAATGATCTTGTGTGCTATAACTGTGAGAAACTAGGTCACTACATATATGAATGTCCAGACCTGAGTACTGATGATCGAGAAGAACGCAAAGCACGAAGGGAAAGAAGATACAACCGTGGTAAGAAGGCAATGATGGCCAATAATGACTCTGACTCTGATTCAGACGAGTTGCCATCATCCTCATCTAGCTACCCGTCTGAACCAGATCACGATGAAGCATTCATAGTTGATGATGGTCTATGCTTCATGGCTAAAATCGACCAAGAGGTATCATCTGTCACTTCCTTTCAATCATGTGATGAATCAGATTCTGATGAAAGTGACACTGCCAGTAGCCAAGTAGGGAGTAGTCTTCAGCACTCTACTAGTGCAGTTGAAGACGACCTCCTACTTGCCAACAAGGCATTCATTGAAGTCAGTGACGAAAACATCACCTTAAGACAAGAAATAATTGATCTTAAGGAAGCTCAGTCTAAAGTAGATCCTAATATAACTGTCCTAAATGAACGCTTGCAAGAAGAGTTGAGACAACTCAGAGAGAAGTGTGCATTGACAGACAAGTTGTATCAAGACCTACTTAAGACACACGCTACTGAGAAACATGAATTCAATGTTTTACAAAGTAAGCTCAAAAAGCTTGAAGAACGTAATAAGTTCTTAGAAACCGAGGTTGTCACACTAGACCTTAAACTTACTGACCTGGTTAACTCATCTAAGGTTAACCTTGAACTGTCAGATAGGTATAGGGCTCCTGCTGACAAGACAGGCATAGGTGCTGAGACACCCAGCTCGTCTACTCAAGCTCCTAAGAACCCTACTATTTTCATCTCAAGCTCTTTGACTAATGATAAAGGAAAAGAACCATTGATATACGATATTGGAACTCCATCAAAAGGTACTGTACCAAAACAAGCTCAAGTTAACATTCCAATTACCAAAGGAGGTAAAAAGAAAGTTAACAACAAGCCTGTTCCGTTTAAGACAAGTCAACAAAGGACTAGGAATCGTGGACGACCAAATCAGGTCAGATACGAGGACTGGTATCCTGAGGAGACTAGTACTAGACAAGTACAGACTAGACGACAAGAGTCTAGACCTCCTTTCATAAGGCAGTCTCAACTCTACTCGTCTAGACCTAGACAGGAAGGTCCAAAATATCGTACACAAGCTGTTCTATATCCTCCACCTTTGTCATATGATATCAAAGGAGAAGAAAGACCTAAACATGTCTATAAACCGTATGGACCTAATGCATATAAACCCTATTCTGACTATCATAGACAAGTGCCTGCTCAAGTAGAGATTAAGTCAAAAGGCTATCTCCAAAGAGTAGACCCGAACTCGACTGATAGGCCAGATAAGGACAACAAGGTCTTATTTTGCAACAAATATGGTCGAAAGCTTAGAAGGTCAAACTTGTTCAGGACTCCAATGTACATTTGGATTCCATTGAACTCGACTAACCCCCAAGGACCCCATTAAACAAGGAGGGTACCTAAATTATGAATTATCATCTATTGCAGGGTCGACTCGATCTATACAAGAAAGGTGGCTCAACAGGAGAAACTTGGTACATAGACAGTGGCTGTTCGCACCACATGACTGGTACCAAGACTCTCTTATCAAGCTACCATGAGCAAGAAGGACCAAAAGTGATATTTGGTGATAGCTCCATTGTTGTTACTAAAGGATTTGGTTACGTTCGGAATGGAGACATAGAGATTCAAGATGTTTCTTATGTTGAAGGCTTGAAATATAATTTACTCTCTGTTTCGCAATTTTGTGATCGTGGATACAAGGTGCAGTTCAAGAGTCAGAAATGTGAAATCATTGACAAAAGAACTCACACAGTCTTACTGGTCGGCATTAGACAAGGAAGTGTGTACATAGTGAACTGGAACAGTTGTCCGAGGGACACCTGTCTACTTACTAAGAATCCTAAAGAACTTGGCTGGCTCTGGCATAGACGCCTTTGTCATCTAAACTTTAAGGTTCTTAATAAAATAGCCAGAGACTACCTTGTGGAAGGTATTCCCAATGAAGTCTACTATAAGTCACATGTATGCACCTCCTGTCAAAAAGGTAAACAGGTGAAGGGTTCTTTTAAATCTATTCCATCTCTCTCAACCAGTAGAGTTCTTGAACTTCTACATATGGACTTACATGGCCCAATAACTCCTCCAACTTTGAACGGTAGAAGGTACACACTTGTTGTGGTAGACGACTATTCTAAGTTCACTTGGGTAGTCTTCTTACACAAGAAGAGTGATACACAAACACTTTTGCCCGATCTATTGAAGAAGTTACAGGTTGAGAAGAATCAGTCAATTGTCAAGATCCGTAGTGACAAGGGCACTGAATTCATTAACTGCTATATTAAAGAATTTTGTTCTAAGCGTGGCATCCAGCACCTTACTAGTGCAGCAAGGACACCACAACAAAATGGAGTAGCAGAGCGAAGGAACAGAACTCTTAAGGAGGCCTGCAGGACCATGCTGACAGAGTATAATACGCCTCAGAAATTTTGGGCAGAAGCTATCAACACTGCATGCCACTCACAAAACAGAAGTGCTATCAATAAAGCACTAGGTAAGACGCCCTATGAGGTATGGAAAGGTAGAAAACCCAGAGTTTCATATTTTCATATATTTGGATGCAAGTGTTTCATTCATAACAATGGGAAAAGCAAGTTGAATGCATTCGATGCTAAAGCAGACGAGGGGATATTCTTAGGATACTCCTCGACTAGCAAAGCATTTAGAGTATTCAACTACTCAACTCTTTGTGTGGAAGAAACACCACATGTGGTTTTCGAAGAATCTCAACAGGACCCGTCTAACAACAAGATCAGTGAGAAAGCTACTGAGCTAACTGTCGAATATGACAAAGACTCAGAGGTATATGAATCCGTTCAAGCATATAATCCATTCATGAAAGCTCTCGAGTCAGATGACCAGAAGAAGGTGAGTGCTCAAGGTAACTCTACTAGACCAGTTGACATATCTAAACTAGTCGACTCGTCTACTCCCATTAAATCTTCTGATGATAATGATGTTGACATGCATGATGCTGTACATGATATAGATGATAGTATTATTGTTAAGAATAGAAATACATGGAAATCAGCGCATAATACTGAAAATATTATTGGTGACTCTACTGTTGGTGTGAAGACTAGACGACAACTCTTTGAGTCGCAAGAACAATCTAGTCCATCTCTGTTTTGCTGGTGTTGTTTCCTCTCATCTATCGAGCCAAAAACCATTAATGAGGCATTGGCTGATAGTAATTGGATCATTGCTATGCAAGACGAGTTGAATCAGTTTGTTCGAAACGACGTCTGGGAACTTGTCGATAGACCGAAACATCATAACGTAGTTGGCACTCGATGGATTTTCAAGAATAAGAAAGATGAGAATGATGTAGTTGTTCGTAATAAGGCTAGACTAGTCGCCCAAGGCTATTCACAAGCTGAAGGCATAGATTATGATGAAACATATGCTCCTGTTGCTAGACTAGAAGCCATTCGATTGTTCCTTGCATATGCTGCTTACATGAAATTTACTGTATATCAAATGGATGTTAAAAGTGCATTTCTTAACGGTATTCTTGTGGAAGAAGTATATGTTGAACAACCCCCAGGTTTCGAAGTCAAAGGTAATCAGGTATACAAATTAAAGAAGGCCTTATATGGACTAAAGCAAGCTCCAAGAGCCTGGTACGATACTCTTTCTCAATTTCTATTAGAAAATGGTTTTACTAAAGGCAAGGTAGACAGAACCTTGTTTAGAAGACAAGAAGGGAAAGACATTTTACTCGTCCAAATTTACGTAGATGACATCATTTTTGGTTCACCTAACAAAGAGCTGAGTGAAAGTTTCTCAACACTCATGCAAAGTAAATTTGAGATGTCTATGATGGGTGAAATGAATTATTTTCTTGGACTTCAAGTAAAACAGACCCCTGAAGGGATTTTCATAAATCAAGCAAAATATACTCGTAATCTACTAGACAAGTATGGTATTAAGACATGTAAATCTTCTGGAGTACCTATGCAACCTACTTACAGGATGGATCCAGACGAGAATGGTAAATGTACTGATCAAACTCATTACCGTGGTCTTATTGGATCACTACTCTACTTGACTGCTAGTAGACCTGACATTGCATTTTCTGTTGGTGTATGTGCTCGTTTTCAAGCTAATCCAAAAGAGAGTCATATGGAAACCACTAAAAGGATTCTGAAATATTTGAAAGGAACCATCAATCGTGGTATATGGTATCCTTCAAATGATGATTTATCTCTAAGTGGCTACTCTGATTCTGATTTTGGTGGCTGTAGAATAGATAGGAAATCTACATCTGGTTCTTGTCAATTCTTAGGCACAAAACTCATTTCATGGTTTTCGAAAAAGCAGACAAGTGTTGCTACCTCTACTACTGAAGCCGAGTACATGGCTGCTGGTAGTTGTTGTAGTCAATTATTATGGCTTATTCAACAGCTTAGAGATTATAATATTTGTGAATCAAATGTTCCTATATTCTGTGATAGTAATAGTGCAATTGCCATTACACAAAATCCTGTTCTGCACACACGTTGTAAGCATGTTGATGTGAAACACCATTTCATACGTGATCATGTAGAAAAGAAGGATATTCGCATGGAAAAGATTCATACTGATTTTCAAAGAGATGATATTTTTACAAAACCATTAGCTGAGGCACGATTTCATGAATTATGCATCAGTCTAGGACTTATTGATCTTGATCCTACTAGTATATAGCAATGCACTAACCAGACAGGTACAATCCTAAGAAGAAAGGAGAAATAGACAAGTTACCACAAAAGAGCAGAGCACTCGTCTACTCACTCAACAGACAGGTAAACAAGGTCAGACAAGTTGACCATTCAACCCGATGAGCAAGCTGGTAAAGCTGAGGGTAAAACTAAGGGAATAAACATTTAAGGGGGAATCTATGATTTCTTAAATATCCTTATGTTGACTCTTATGTTGGTCAATAGTCATCTTGTTCGAAACCTTGATTATTGCCTTAGATTGATATTCATCTTATTTATTGTTACTTTACTTGTACCATCGATTACACGTTGAATGTGATAAGATAGGTACATGAAGTCGTTCGATGTTCAGAATAGATATGCACAGACGAAGGGGGAACTCGTCTTGTGTACTTAAGTCAACTCGACTGGTGAAGCTTGAGTCTACTCGTCTGTTCTGGATGGACTCGAACAGACAAGCTAAGTTTTTTTTTATGCTAAGTGTTTAATCAAAACGGATTAAGGATATTATAGTAATTAGGTATTGATAGAATTTGAAAACCCTTGAATTAGATTTATACACTCTCATTTGATGTGGTGTATACGTCCAGTTCTCACTCATCTACACTAGGACAGATGAGTTCACTCCTCTATTCTAATTAAGAAGGGGCGGATTTCAAAGTTTACAATATCAAATTACATAATACTCTCGGTTCCGTAACCGAATGCCAAAGGTCTTAACCGTCTTGATCAAAACCCATGTTCTCACATGACTTAGTCACAATTTTTCTAACTTCCTTTCTCTCAAAAAGTTTTTTCCTCTCACTATTTTCAAGCAATCTAGTTACTGATTATTGTTGAGATGTCTACTCGATCAATCTTCGATCTTAGAACTAACATGCAGGTCACATTCGACCTAGGCCGATACATCTCCGATAACAAAGTAAATGTCGAACCATCTGTGTTCTTCAAAGGCACTCACTCAGACGACGATGCTGAGATTCTGGCTAAATGCACTCGATGTGGGCTCAAACCGTATCTAGAATCATTTCCTCAAGTGGTCTTGGAGGAGGAGGTGCTAGAGTTCTATGCCAATGTCATCAGACAAGGTGATATTCTTGAATCCTTCATTGGTGAGGATCGTGTGCAAATCACTCCAGAAACTATGTTCAACCATCTACAGTTGCCCATCGGAACTATTGACATTGAAAATTATGCTCTTGGACAAGAAATTCGTTACTTGAGTATCTTCTGTGGGAAGAAGTTGAAACAGAAATCAGATGGCAAGTATGTTCCAGTCAAGAAGGGTGATCTTCTTAAGAAATATCGCACATTGTTGGATATTGCCAGCAAAATTCTGTTAAGTTCGACTGGTTCTCATGACTCTGTGACCTTTGTGAAGGCAAGGGTGATGGCTGTAATTTTTGATGGTATCACTGAATGCAATTGGTTCAAGCTAATTGCAGACCGAATTATGTATTTTGAGCGAAGTGTTCGAGTAGATGAAAATACTCGAAATTGGGTGGTGTCTACTGCCGTTGGATATGGTAATAAGCTAAGTATCTTACTTCCTCTCCTTATACCAAACAAGACGAAATGGAGTAAAGGAAAGCCATTTCATCCTTTGAAGTTTTACTTGAAGAAAGGGGCAGTAAGGAAACAAGCTGCTGCTAGGCCATCTGCACCTAGGCAAGCCAGAATTGACCCCATGGAAGCTTTGCCGTATGCTGGTGAGTCTGGATCTTCAGAAGATGAGTCAGTTGAAGACAAGTCAGTGGAAGCTACACAAGACTCATCTGGTGCAGAAGACTCAGAGAGGACTCAGTCAGAAGAAGAGTCGACTCAAGAGCAAGAGTCGAGTGAACAAATACCTGAGATGTACACTTTGGTGAGAGTTGATTCGCCTACTCGTCCAGCCGAGTCGAGTTTACAGGTTGGTTCTACTACTCAATCTGTTTCAATTCCTCTCTCTCTCCCATCCTCTTCTGTTCGAACCAAGGCAAGATCACATCGATCTAGGCCTAGACCTATTCCCACAACTTCACAAGTGCTGCCAGCATATCCGCTGAGGGTCAGCCTACCTGAAAACACTCCCATAATAGATACAACTGATACTCCGACAGTTGTCATACCAAACCAAGACACATCAAAGCTTTTTGAAACCAGTACTTTCACACCCTCTCCCTCAACAGAATATGTTGAACCCTTTATCTCATCTACTTCAGATCAGAAGTTAGTTGCCACTGCAACAACTGAGTTAGAGACCCCATCTACTCAGACCCCGACTGAAGCTAGATTCGAATCCTTGGTCTATTATCCCATGTGTCTAAGAGAGAAGCGAATCCGTTCAAAGATGAGCAAGAATTTGAAGATGCAGCTCTCGTCTGTTGAAGTCGACTACTCTTCAGAACAGTTTGAGAAACTGGTTCGAATTTGTACTTGGGTGGCCTTGAAGAAGTCTGGTACAGATGATCTCTTCGAAGTCATCTTAGGAAAAGGTGGCATTTCAAATTTCATGGATTGGGAAATGGAGCAGAAGGAGAATAGTGGTGTTAGTGACCACTCAGAACTTTTCCCAAATCATGCTATCACTGCTCTTGCGAAAAGACTACTTGGTATTTCTGATGACTTGATGAGTTCAGAATTCAAGTTTGATGTAGGTGTTCAGGTTCCAGATCTTGATGTTGTGCAAAACAGTGTAGTGTTTGAAGAGTATCAAGCTGAGTTGATACAGTCTACTGATCCAGTCATAGATTTAGACAATGTCTCAGATCAGTTGAGAGGCATTGTGTTCAAATTTCAGATGGACCATGCTGATAGTCCAAGGTCAGATTTTGCTTTTATAAATCGTTATTCTGATGATTTACTGCCATTTGAACTTTGTGGATACTTGGAGAAGTTGCATGCCTTATTGAAGAAGGACATAGCTATTGCTGAAAGGAAGGCTCGTGAAGCAAGGTTGGCTATTATCTCTTACTCTCCTCAACTTAATCTAAGAGCTATTGCTGGAAGTGTGCTTCCAGAAGTTGATCTAGTCGAAGACGAGGTCTTGACTACTGTTACAAAAGATCAGTTGGTGAAAGCTTTAACTCCAGTAGATGAAGTCATGATAGATGTTACTCATGTTGAGGTTGGACAGTCATCTCAAGCTATCTCAGCCGCCTCAATAGATGAGTTGAAGGACGAATTGAAAGCTGTCATCAAAGCGTCAATTGATGGGTTTCTTAAATTTGATGTTCAGAAGATTCTTATTGAACAAAACAATGTCCTGGTGACAAGTTCAAAAGATTTGATCGTCAATGCAGTCAATCAGATTGATGATGAATACAGACAACACATGTTTGAACAACTTGAAGGATTTCTCCAGGATCAAGTTGAATACTCGGAGAAAAGCTCAGTCGATTTTGCTCGCGTTCTAGCTACTGAATCCAGGAAATTGGAAAGAGTCTATAGAGCAAGAATCGAAGTTGCTGATGTTCAGAGGAAAGAAGCTTATGATCAGCTTACTCAAGCTCAACAAATTATCTCAGCTATGACTGATGAAAACAAGAAGTTACGTTTAACCGCTACACATTTTAAGAATGAGTTGAACTTGTCTACTCAAAAGCTAGAGTTGGTGGCGACCAAGCTGGATAAGTTAAGTCAAAACAAGTCGCATGAAAAGCAAATTGAGAAAGCTACTGAACTTATGAAGCAAGCTATGATGGAAGAAATGACTCGGTTCACTTCTCTTTTCTCTCTCAAGGCATCTGATGAAGCCAAAAAGGGGGAAGAGGCAAGTCAAGTTGAGGCAAGTCAAGTTGAATTTGCTACTGAAGGAGTGAAAGAGGCAAGTGTTGAACCAGAAGCTAAAGATGCTGCTGAAACTATGCAAGATCTTAAGAGGCCTAAGAGAGGCAGAGGCAGAGGCAGATTGGTTAAAACTGCAGAAGCTGAGCAAGCTAAAGTTGAAGCTGATGAGTTAAAGAAGAAGGAGAAGGGCAAGTCTATTGCATCTCCAGAAGCTGAAGTTCAGACAAGGATGGTATCAAAAAGGAAGTCTATTATCATTGAAGAACCTACTCCTGAATCAACTATTTTAAAGAAGCAAAAGATTAGTGATCCAAGTGATGAAGCTCATTATGCGAAGAAGAAGAAGATAGAAAAACACATTGAAAGTTTGTTGAAGCAGAAGCCTGATGAAGATAAAATAGAAGACAAGCTCATTGATCACTTTATTGACAAAGAACATCGTCAAGATTGGATGAAAGTGAAAAGGCAGTGGGAACTAGATCACTGGATTATCAGGAAGTTTGGAGATTCTGATAACTCTGACGATCTTTATGCTATGTTTGATAAGTTCATGGAAGGACAGCATAAGATGCTATGGAATTTAATCATAAGGATATCTGCTGCTGCTAATTTTAATATTCTTGTTCCTGGTTTTCCGAAATGGAAGTGTCCTATGACTAGTTCAGGTAAAAGGGCAGATGTGAACCAGATCAAGAAATATGAAGATGAGCTGCTAGACAACGAGAAGATTGAAGACGAAGAACATATCAAAGAGATTCATACTAGACTACTCAATGCTTTCTGTGTTCCAGATTCAGAAAGAGGTAATTTTCAAGTATAGTTTAGTTTATTTTGATTTCGTTATTTTTGATGTATTTGTAATATCTACTGATCTATTTCTAAATGAATGAAAAGATAAAGTACTATTTTGATGTTAAAAGACAAGATAACTACTTAACTAGTCTACTTATGAGAAAAGATTCAAGTAGTTTTGGCTTCATCAAAAAGGGGGAAATTGTTGGGATATGAATCCTGGAACAAGTCCTAAATGATGAATAAAAGATAAAAGATAAAGTTTTGATAAGCCAAAAGAAGACTTGAATATTTTCTAAGTGTTGACTGATCTAGTCTAGTTAAGTTGAAGTCATCTTGTATCGATCAGTAGAGTTCACAAGACAAGTACCAGTTTACAGTTTACAAGACAGATATTATTAAAAGATAAGTACGATTTATAAGTACTTCATATATGTTAGATTGTTACTGAGCTATTTAAATGTTGTATAGAGCTCATGTTTTTATATGTAATAGATAGATTCGTTGTATAGTTTGTAAGTTGACTAAGCTTGTATTATAAAAGCTTAATGTAATGTAATAGTCTTGTTAGGTTAGATGATAGGACTAGATTAGTTCTATTAGAAGTCTACCGCACTAGAAAAGAAGACGCAGTCTACTACTACAAGACAAGACAAGTGCATACAAGTCTAATCAAGACAAGTCAACGTGAAGATTAGTCAAATACGCGTGAAGAGATAAAGATATAGAAGTTAGTTATGGAATAACTAATTCATAACAGAAACGCGTGGATTGATAAGAAGATTCAGTTGAAGGTAGTTATCAAGAAAAGTTGGTTACAACTTACTAAGTTCTTGAAGATTGAAGTCTATAAATACTTCATGATGGTGATCAATTGACTACTACTGATACACTGACGTTCATACTCAAGTGAAGCATTATCAAAGATATATTTGAAGTTTACTCTCAGAGTTGATTGAAGTTCAGATAGAAGCCAGAAGACAAGTGAAGAATCAAGAAGGCTACTACTGAAAATCAGAGAAGTTTTTTTTTAGTTTTTGTTTGTTATTTTCAAGTTGCTAGATACTTGTAAATCGCTAGTTAGATCATAGACATATCTGGAGGTATAGTCTGTTGAAGATCTAAGTCTTCTTCTTGGGACTTTAAAGACAGGAACATACACTTGTACTCGATTGGAAGAGTTTAGTGGAAACATCACAACTGGGTTTGTGAGAGTGGATGTAGACAAGTTGTCGAACCACTATAAATCTTGTGTTGGATTTACTTTACAGTTTTGATTGTTTAAATTGCTTAATTGGTTTAACTACTTAACTGATCTAGACTAGTTGAGTATAGAACAGAGTTCTCGAATTAAGTTGAGTATAAACTTGAATTGGGCTCATTGATAAAATTTCGTATTCCGCACATTGTAATTCTGATATATCGAAAGATTTTAGAAAAGTCTATTCACCCCCCTCTAGACATTTTCTTTAGCTTCCCTCGATATTAACTCAACTTGGGACCAACACTGTGATTTCAACACTCTTCAAAACAAGGCCATAACTTTCAAACCAGCATCAGCTGAGTAGTTTCACAAAGTAAAACAAGTTACAAGAACGAGTCTAAACCAGGGCCACCATATTTCCGCATATAACCTCTTCAGTCAGATCACTATAGTCATCTGGACCAGCAGACTTGCAGTCCAGTTGACATAGCAATCAGAAGAGGTTCTCAACTCTGTTTGAAAAAGTTTTAAAGTCTATTCACCCCTCCCCTCTAGACTTTAATCCCATTCACTACTCGTTCAGGGACCAACATAGTGGTTCGGATATACGATCCTACGTCCACTCTCACGTCCTAACGTGATGTTTAATCCCTTTAATTTCCACAAATTACAAGGGTCTTGTCCTTTATAGTCCCAAGGTTAGGACTTTGAGATCTGAGCCGTCCTAACAGTTGCGGTCTCCACAAGTGATTGTAAGCACTTGCACTTTGGGGGGTTTCAAAAACTTTAACCTTTCGGTGAGGGTTTGGGGTTTTTGAGATGTATCCAACTAATGGTTCAAGCTTATAATTTGCTTAACCACTATGCCTAAAACAACTGATATACAATATGAACAAGTTTCAGGTTCTTAAGGGTTGGATAGGAAGCACTTAAGAGCTATGGATAATCTAATGGATTTCTGGCTCTTGGAGAACTCTTAGAACAATGTGGCTTTTTGCTTGATTGCTTGCTTAGCTTGTGAATTCTCTCTTGTAGCTTCTGTGTTTAGTGATTCCTCATCCTCTTGTATTTATAATGGAGATTGGGTGCAACTAGCCGTTGGAGTTGACTAGCCGTTTGAGCAATCTTCCCATAATAGCTTGATTCCTTGATTCCAGCCGCTTGATTGCTTCAATCCTGGGATCATGTCAATCTTCTAAATAAGGTAGGTCTTCGTTTAAATTGCAAGATGACTTGGGAATCAGCCGAGTCCTGGAAGAGCACATAGTCTTCTGATCTGTACTTCTAGTCTTCTGACTACTCTTCTGGCCTTAGGTCTTCTGACTTCTGATATCAGACGAGTACTACTCTTATGATCTGGAAATTCTTTGTACTGCTTTAGGCCATCTTCAGTCTGGGACTCCATCAGATAAGTAGGTATACAAGCACCTTAACATATCTGGTCTTCAAGGATCTTCTAGTCTTCATGTCTTCTACTCTTCTCATCTTGAGGATAGGCATGTAAGCCATGACTGTGCTGATCAGCTGCTATCAATACAGTTGATCACACAAGACTAGTCTAAGCTGTTCTATACAAGTCAGCTGATCTTATTACATTTATAAACTCTAAGTGTTTTGGCCATCAAAACTATTCTAACATCAAGTGGGGCTTAGGGTGAATTTATATCCCAACAGGGCAAATCCTCCATTTTGTCTATAAATACAGAAGTGTGAAGACCATTTGAAAGCACCTCAACCTCAACACAATCCAACTAAGCTCAAAGTTCGTACAAGCTAGAGTGCTTTCAAAGCTTTCAAAGACTATCTTAGTCTTCAAACACTTCATCTAAGCTGAACTTCATTGTATATCCATACACAAGCTTAGAGAGATATCCTATCCTTATACACTGATCTTCATTGTAAAGGATATCTCATTAGTTGGAACCTTACTTCAATCCTTACCCCTTTCAAGTGAGAAAGTGAGAAGGTTGTAGTAGTAGAAGTGGTAGGAGCTGACTGTTGAGAGAAGAACAGTTCAGTTCTGAGTTGAGAAGAGGGTACTAGGACTCTAGACATCCTAGGGATCAATTCACCAAGGAGTGGTGTTCTTGATCAAGTGCACCTTGGCACTATAAAACAAGTTAATTCCAAGAGTAAAGGAATTATCCTGTTAAATCAGGGAAAGTGGATGTAGGAGCTTGAGTCTCTGAACCACTATAAACTCTTGTGTTGATTTACTTTACAAGTACTTACATTCACTCAACACTGCACACAAAACTGATCTTTCAAAGATACATATTCAAAGACTGTGCAAAACTGTTTTGGACAACTTCCCTGAAGCTTAACTGGACTGTTTTGGATTGAGAAAGTGATTTCAGAAATTCAAGGAGTCTAAACTTAAAGGGCCAACCACTATTCCGCACATATAACTCCCCTAGATAGTTATTCAACTAAGTACTCAATAGTACTTAGTAGTTTGATTATCTTAGAAGAGTTAATCTTCTTCAGCAGAGTTGTCCAAGACAACCTTGCTGAAACTCTGGTTTGATCAAATTAGCAAAAGAATTGCATACAAGTGTATTCCCCCCCCCCCCATACACTTGTCATATACTCCTTTCAGGACCAACAAGTGGTATCAGAGCAGGGGTTCACAGACCACTGCTTCTGAAAATCCATCTTGATTTTCAAAACTCACATATTTGGTGTGGTCACTGAACTGATCTTTATCTGAAATCTATTACCTGTTGACTAACTGATTATTCTTGAGAAATGGCCAACAACAATGCTGTTCCTCCACCTGCTGTTCAAGGATTGGACAACATGGCCACAAATCCAGTCAACCACATTTCTCATCACAAACTGCCCATGTTTTCAATAGACAATTATGATTTCTGGAAAATTAGAATGAGGGCTCATCTTGCATCTCTTCATACTGATATGCTTAGAGTAATCACAAGAGGACCTTTTGTGTTTACTCAAACTAACCCCAGATTGACAGATGAGCAAAGAGCAGATATAAGGGAACTGATTCCCAAAGATGAGGATGACTTCACTGCTGATGAAAAGAGGAAAGATAATTTGAATTATCTTGCCATGAACACCCTCTATCAAACAATTCCAGATGCAGTTATGGGTAGAGTCTACCACTGCACCACAGCTAAAGAAATATGGGATACCCTTGCTGAAATGTGTGAGGGAACTGAAAAAATCAAGGAGAACAAGCTCCAAGTTGCTGTGCAGAAGTTTGAACAATTCTCAATGGAGTCTGATGAGTCCATTGACAAATTTGCTGGTAGATTCACTGATGTGATGAATGAGATTAACTCATTGGGCAAGGTCTACACCAAGAGAGAGGTTGGACTGAAAATCCTAAGGAGTCTCACTCAAAAGTGGGATGTCTATGCTGTAATGATGCAGAACACCAAAGATCTCTCCACCATGCCCATGCAACAAATATTCTCAGAACTTAAAGCCTATGAGTTTGACCTCAATAGAAGAAAGCCTGTTGAGGAACCTTCAAATCCTACTAAGGGAGTGGCATTCAAAGCCAAAGTTGCTGAACCAGAAATGCAACCCACTCCCAGATCATCAAAAACAGTCTCTAAGACTGAAATGAAGGAAGAACTAGCCTTGATGGCTAGAAGGTTTGACAAGCTCAACACAAGGTTTGGTAGATACAAGAAATTCTACCAAGACAACAAATTCAGGAGAATATACAACTCCCTTGAAGATCAGGCTGAGGACAAAAAGCCTGAAGAGAAAAGATCAGAGGACAAGTCCTCTGATAGGAGAAGATCCAGTAGAGTTGATCCTTCTTCATCTAAGAGAAGAGAAGAATCCAAGAAGGATGATGATGAAGATCTGTGCTATAACTGTAAAAAGAAAGGGCACTTCCAATATGACTGCCCTGAATTGAGCTCTAAAGAAAGAAGAGAGAGACAAGCTAAAAGAGACAGAAAGTTCACCAATAGAAAAGCCATGATGGCTGGTGAAGAATCTGATAGTGCTGAAAGCTTCAACTCCTCTGATGGATTATTCTCCAACAGTGATGATGATGATGATGTCTGCAACATGGCTCTTGAGGATGATGAGGTATCCTCTACTTCTAGTTCACCATCATTCATCTCACAAAACACTAGTGAGGTTAACCTGAAACTTTCCTTAGGAAAGTTGATGGAAGATTTCACTAGATTACAAGAATTTCATGACAACTGTGTGAGAGAAAATGAAAGATTGGCTACTGAACTAACCAAGAACTCTGAGGTAGCTGTTGATGTCAAGTCTACTGAGTTGTATCAACAAGTCTTGAGAAAGCTTGAGGAAGCAAATCTCAGGATAGTTGACCAACAAAAGGAGATTGATGATCAACTTCTCTCTCAGAAGAGAAAAGAATTTGAACTTAAAATTCTAAATGCCAAATTTGAAAACTTCTCACATGAATATGATATTCTTAAATCAAGTGAAGAGAGCCTGAGATTAAAAATGTCTGCTTTGAACAAATCCTCTAGAGCAATAGAGGAAATTCAAAGTTATCAAAGACCTATGGCTCAAAGAAGTGGATTGGGTTTTGATCCATTTGAATCTTCACCTTGTCTTAGTGTTGCATCCACAAGTAACACTAAGAGAATCTTTGTTAAGTCAGTGGCACAAACTGAAAATGAAATAATTCAGCCACTGAACAAATGAAAGGGCAAATTGAATGAAATGCCTACTCAAGTGATTCAGGAGAAAAGGCCAAAACCTAAGGAAATGGCCAAAGCTCCTGAGCACAAGAGGAATATTGGTCAGCAGAGTAGACCCAATGGAAGGGCAACTCTCCTGAACAATGTTCAGAGGAATTATCCAAGGTATAATCAGCCTAGGCCAACTCATCTGAGAAAGCCTCAGCTGAATAGACCTAAGGACAACTACCCTCACAGGCAGAATAAAATGAGACAACCAAAACCCTTCATGCCAAAGGGTAATGGTCATAAAAAGGCCTTTCCTCAAAGATTTCATCAAGCTGCACAAAGAACTCATAAGTTCAGGAGAGTGGACAACTCCTCTGAAACTTACAGAGTTAACACATTCACACATACTTTCCCAAAGGCATTTAAGGGAAAGACAGTGTATGTTGATGCACTAGGAAATCAACTTAGCCACCTTGAATCAATCAGGGTTATTAGGCAAGTTTGGGTTCCCAAAGGTACAGCTAACCTCTCAGGACCCAAAACTCAAAGGGTACCTAAACCTATCTAAATGCAGGTACCATTGGGCCACAAGAAGAGGAGCATGAACAAAAAGACAGCATGGTACCTTGACAGTGGATGCTCAAGGCACATGACTGGAAACAAGGAACTCCTCACTGACTTCATTGAAAAAGAAGGCCCAAATGTTACTTTTGGAGACAGCTCACAAGCAACTACAAAAGGTTATGTTACTTTGATGATTGGTAACATCAAAGTAACAAATGTATCTTATGTGGCTGGTCTCAAATACAATCTCCTAAGTATCAATCAATTCTGTGATAAGGATTTTAATGTTGAGTTCTCAAGTGGAAAGTGTCTAATTAAGGATAAAACTCAACAAACCCTATTGACTGGAACTAGGAAGGGAAATGTGTATTTTGCAGACTGGGACAAGTCTACTGATGCTGCATGTTTCATTGCTAAAAGTTCTAGTGAACAAAGTTGGTTATGGCATAAGGGGCTAAACCACCTGAACTTCAAATCTATGAATAAACTTGCTAGAAAAGCATTAGTTAAAGGACTACCTAATGAGGTCTTCATTAAAGAACATGTGTGTAAGCCATGTCAAGAAGGAAAACAGATTAAAGCCTCATTCAAAGGAAAACCAGTCATTTCCACTGAAAGGGTACTTGAACTTCTACATATGGATCTGTTTGGACCAATTACCCCTTCAAGCATAAATGGTAGAAAATACACATTAGTGGTAGTAGATGACTTCTCTAGGTTCACATGGGTAGTATTTCTCCTTAATAAGAAGGAAACACAAGTCAAACTACCTGAACTTCTCAAGAGATTGTCAAATGAGAAAAGCCTTAGCATTATCAAGATAAGATCTGATAAAGGCACTGAGTTCATTAATTCATACATCAATGAGTACTGCACATCAAATGGAATAGCTCATGAAACCTCAGCAGCTAGAACTCCCCAACAAAATGGAGTTGCAGAAAGAAGGAATAGAACTTTAAAAGAAGCTGCTAGAACTCTAATTGCTGACTCAAATTTACCTAAGAGGTTTTGGGCTGAAGCTATAAACACTGCATGCCATACTCAAAATAGATGTTTGATCACTAAGGGGCAAGGCAAAACCCCCTATGAACTCTGGAAAGGAAGAATGCCTAAAGTGTCATACTTTCATATATTTGGTTGTAAATGTTTCATTCACAATAATGGGAAAGAACAGTTGAAAGCCTTTGACAGCAAAGCTGATGAGGGAGTATTTCTTGGATACTCTCAAATCAGTAGAGCTTTCAGAGTCTACAACAAGAAAACCCTTATAGTGGAAGAAACACCTCATGTTGTGTTTGATGAATCTATCTTTGAGATCAGGAATGATCATTTAGAACCTGAAGAAATCACACAAAGGACAACCAGATTAAGCCTAAAAGACAAAGACACTGAATTCATAGATGTTGTTCAAGCCAATCTGCCTAAAAAACCCACATTGGACAACAATCCTGAAGGCAACCTTCCTGAGACAAATCCTACAGATGGAAATGGTGAACTGAATGAACCAATCCCAGTTCACATCCAGGTAACAACTACCAATGAAGAAGCAGTTCCTGCTGAGGTAGTTAATGGGTCAAATAATCAAGGGGGAACTCAAAATGTTGAAAATGCCAATGTCCCTGACATTGAGGACAACACCCCTGATTATGATCCTGAATTAGATCCTGCATTAAATTATCCTGAATTCTATGATCAAAATGACTCACCTTCAGTAGAGGACAACTCTACTGAAGAGATCAGGAAAAGAAGGACTTGGTTATCTGACCATCCTACTGATCTAATACTTGGTGATCCAAGTATAGGAGTCAGAACCAGAAAGTTTCATGGTGAAAGTGCTATGTTCTGTTGTTTCTTGTCAGAGCAAGAACCAAGTGATATTGAGGAAGCACTTCAAGATGCCAATTGGATCACAGCCATGCAGGAAGAACTGAACCAATTCACCAGAAATGAAGTATGTGAGCTGGTGGATAGGCCTTCACATCAAGATGTTATTGGAACAAAGTGGGTGTTCAAGAACAAGAAAAATGAAAATGATGTGATTGTCAGAAACAAAGCAAGACTTGTGGCAAAAGGGTATTGCCAACATGAAGGCATTGACTATGATGAGACATTTGCACCTGTGGCAAGGCTAGAAGCAATAAGGCTCTTTCTAGCCTATGCAGCCCACAAGAGGTTCAAAGTATACCAAATGGATGTCAAGAGTGCCTTTCTGAATGGAGTCTTGAAAGAAGAAGTCTATGTGGAGCAACCACCAGGTTTTGAAGTTGGAAACCAAGTTTACAGACTCAAGAAAGCTCTATATGGACTCAAACAAGCCCCTAGGGCTTGGTATGATACACTGTCACAATTCCTCTTGGATCATGGATTCACCAAGGGAACTGTGGACAGAACTCTCTTCAGAATCTCTGAAGGAGAGGACATCTTGCTTGTCCAAATTTATGTGGATGACATAATATTTGGATCCCCTAATGAGAAGCTATGTGAAAAATTCTCCAAGCTCATGCAAAGCAAGTTTGAGATGTCCATGATGGGGTTGATGAACTTCTTTTTGGGTCTACAAGTCAAGCAAACTAAAGAAGGAATCTTCATCAACCAAGCTAAGTACACCAGAGAAATGATCAAAAAGTTTGGGTGTACAACTAGCAAGCCAGTAAGGATCCCTATGAACACCAATTGGAAGATGGATCCTGATGAGAGTGGTGTGCCAACCAACTTTACTGAGTATAGAGGAATAATTGGTTCACTCCTCTATCTCACTGCCAGCAGACCTGATATCACCTTTGCAGTAGGTGTTTGTGCAAGGTTTCAAGCAAACCCTAAGAAAAGCCACCTTGAGGCTGCAAAGAGGATTTTGAGGTATCTCAAAGGCACTGAGAATCTGGGCCTTTGGTACCCTGCTGATGACAATATTGAGCTAACTGGCTACTCAGATGCTGATTATGGAGGATGTAGAATTGACAGAAAGTCCACTTCAGGGACTTGTCAATTCTTGGGCAATAAACTCATATCTTGGTTCTCCAAGAAACAAAATACAGTAGCCACCTCCACCACTGAAGCTGAATATGTTGCTGCTGGAAGTTGTTGTGCTCAAATACTTTGGCTAAGACAACAACTCAAAGACTACAAAGTTAACTCTACTGAAGTGCCAATTTTCTGTGATAACAATAGTGCCATTGCTATATCACAAAATCCTGTCTTGCACACAAGATGCAAACATGTGGACATCAAGCATCACTTCATTAGAGATCATGTGGAGAAGAAGGATATCAAGCTAGTGAAAATTCACACAGACCATCAAAAAGCTGATATACTAACTAAGCCACTTGCAGAGGCAAGGTTCCTAGAATTATCAGCAGAGTTGGGACTTCTTGATCCAGGGAAGTTGGACAAATAAACCAAAGAAGTTCATTGATTAAGGGGGAAACAAACTCAAACTTCAGCAGACTTGGTCGAGTCTACTGAAACTCAGAAACATGATCTCACTTCTTCAGGACACTTGTCCACAGACTTTCAGGACACTTGTCCATGTAGGGTCAGATAAGTTGTCCTAGCTATCAAACCAAATCTTGGTATGATAAGCACCTATTTTTGGTGATCAATACCTATCTCGAAATCTGTCCCTTGAAATACAGTTTTCACCTTTCTGGGATTTAATTTGTCTCCCACCCAAAAGGTCACTTTCCATGCATTAAATGCCAAGATTTAACTCTTGGTTGCATTAAACTTTTTGGGACATGATCTATCTCGAAAAACCCCCAGCCTTAAACAAACATTAAAAACCACCCACGTTTTGAATAAAACAGTTATTTCACTGTTACATTGGTTTTTGACCATTGGATCAAAAGTAGACAACTCCCCTGAAATCAATCCTAGCCGTCCATTTTGGATTTCCATTTTTGTTCACCTTTGAATTGCCTCAAGACCTTACCAACTCATTGACAAACATTCTTTTTAGAATATTCACAAGTCTTAAGATATCCACAAACACTTCTTTCCCAAGTATTCGAAACCCTAACTCTACTTTTCTTCAAACTCTCTCAAAACTCTCTCTGCAAATTTCAATGGCCCCCAAAGTTAGACCTGAGATGCTTGTTGATTTCTCTAACAAGGATCTAGACCTAGATTTTGCCTACCTTAGCAACAAAAACAATCTTCACTTTGAGCCAATAATTTCTTTTGAAAGTGAAGATCCTGAGATTACTCCAACCCTGAGGTGGTTGAGAAGAGCTGGACTTCAAAAGTTCATGGAGGAAAGACCAAGCTCTTGCTTGGAGAGCTACATGGCAGAATTCTTTGCCTTCCTCAAGTGGAGAGGCAAGCCTGAAGATGGTGAAGTATCAACCAGACTATCCTACACAGCTGAAGGAGAGGAAGAGGAGAGATTCCACAGAGTAAAATTCTCCTCAGAAGATCTGGAAGGAGCTTTTGGATTGCCTTATGAGGGAAGGAATCCAGAGGTTTATGGTACTGGGCATGAAGAGGAAATAGCCCAAGAATGGTTATTAGTTCCAGGCCCTCTCTCTTCAACTCAAAACAAGAAAACTCTCAAGCCAGAGTTTCTCAATCTTTTTGAGGTAGTTGCTAAGAGCCTCCTAAGCAACACTGGAAGCTTAGAGCAGGTCAGCCATCCAAGGATCAGAATCATGGCTGCCATTATTGATGCCAGTGATAAGGGCATCAAGTTTGATTGGAGGACCTTCATCATGTCTGAGATGATGAAGGAGAAGGCTAAATTTAAGGTGAAAACCCACAATAAGGTGGTGCTAGAAGGGAAAATCAAGTATTGCACCAGGGCAAGCTTGTTGATTGAGAGGTTTTCCCACTATTCCCAGATGCAAACCTTTGCAAAACCCCTCCCAGCCCAAAAGATCCTATTCAGAAAGCTCAGCAAGAAAACTGAGAAAAGAAGGATGTTACTGGCCAAGCCTGCTGAAGAACAGGAGGAAGAGAAGCCCAAGATGAAAAAGAGAACAAAGGCCAGGGCTGTCAAAACAAGAAAGATGTCTCAATTGTCTTCAAAGGAAGCCTCAGGAGCATCAGCTGAAGTTGATGCAGTGGCAGAAGAGGGAGTGAGTGTGCCTTCTGACCACTCAGAAGAGTTGAGGAGGAAGTACAATGAGACTAGGCAAAAGAAGAAGGGTGATAAGAGAATCAGGGAAGTTGTCCCTGAGAAGGAAGGAAGTGAAAGCAGTAGGGCCAGCAAGAGAAGGGCCAAACCTACTGAGAAGGTGTTGGAGCTTCAAGAAGAAAGATCTCTTCAATTGGCTCTAAGGGAGAGCAGAGCTGAAAGCAGGACCAAATCTATGTCAAGGACTAATTCATCTGGTTCTGGAACTCCAGAATCCAAAGTCCTTGAAGGACAACCTATAGAGGCCAACCTCCCTGAAACTCAGAACCTTGAGCCCAATTCCCCTGAAACCCATGTCACCCCTTCCAACCAACCCATTACCCCTGTAAATCTCACTAAGAGATATTCTCCAGAAGGGAATGTGCAAAGAAGTGGCATAGATGTGCTTGCAGATTTAGCTGTAGATGAGACAAGACTCCTGTCTCCCCTTGACTCATCCATGCTCAACTATTCAAAGCTCTTAGAGCATGCACTCCATGAGCCAACCCCCCTGAGTAAAGCCCCTTCAGATTCATTGCTCTCTAAAGCAACTAAAACACCTTCATTTGAGCCCAACCCTTCTGAAGCCAATATCCCTGAACTTAATCTGCCTGAAGCCACATTAGGAGAACCCAGAGCCAACTCCCCTATAACCCAAAGTCCCCATTCAAGTGGAGATGAGGAGGAGTATACTTTTGAAAGTATGCTCAGAGGAGGAGCCAAGGCTACTGTGGACAGTTTGTATCCACAACTTGCTGAATTTCCAAGAATTCAGAAGGCCTTTCATGATTTGAGGATGCTTGTTGATGTGAAAGACAAATCCATGATGGAGATATCACAAGTCATCCAAGATAAGGGTGCAAACTGGTGGCAAATAGAGGAAAACAGATTGCTACACTTTGCTGGAGTTACAAAGACAAGATTTCTCATTGATGAGAACATTTTTGCAAAGTTAGTAGCTGATAAAATTGAGGAGGAGAAAGAAAGAAAAGCCAAGGGAATCAAACACCCTGACAGTAGCTCAAATGATGATGATTCCCCTGATGATCCCTCAAACCCTTCAAATCCCAACCCTCCTGAAACCCCTCAAGCCAATCTCCCTGAATCCTTTCAACCCAAGTCTTCTATAGCAGATAGACTCTCTAACCCTCCTAAAACCTACCATAGGAAAGGCTCTGTGTTATCAGAGGTGTTGACCAAGGGTGGTAACACAACCAAGGACACATCTGCCAATGAAGGTTCTTCTGAACCCAAGGCACAGCCTAAAGATGTTGAGGTTCCTGTACTAGTGGCTAGTTTGATTAAGGCCTATTCAGTGTCAGAAGAGTTGGACACTGATCAGCCCTTAATCATTCAAGATGACTCAGTGGCTGCTGATATAAGCACTGTGATCTCCCCACAACTGCCATCTTTGAACCTTGTTGAAGGTGGAGATGCTGCAGGTTTAAGAGAAGGAGTTGAAAAGGAAAGTAGTTTTGAAAAATCAGAGGGAGTTGAGGATGAAAGAGAGGTAGTCATCACTAAGATAGTGAGTGTACCACCATATGAGGGTGGAATAAGTGAGGAAGGACAGGTTATTCTTGAAGTCAAATCTGAACTTCAAGAATCCCTTGATGAGAGGAGGCCTGATTCCTTGAGTGAGAACATTATCAAAGAAGGGAGAAAAGAACAAGTTGAAAATGAGAAGAAGACTGCTGATGTATCAGAGTCTTATACAAAAGAAATTGAGGGTGATGAGTGCTTATTTCCTAACTTGTTTGACTTGTCTGATGTTGCAGGTATCTCTCTTGATCAAATTTTTGCAGATGAGTTCCTAACAGATGCACCTATCCAAGTAGACACAGGCTCAGCTCAGGCCTTACTTGGAATGCAATCAGAGAAGTTGGACTCCTTGGCTCATCAAGTCCAATCTGCTCATGCTGAAACTTCAGGAGCATTGAATGAGCAAGGAAGGACTCTAGCATCTGTAGAAATGAGGCTCACTGGCTCTGAAGATGTTGTGCTACCAACCCTTGAGGCAAGAATCAGTGGTGTGGAATCTGGTCTCCAAACCACCTCCACTGAAGTTCAAAGTGCCAAATCAACCATGGAAGCCATCTCAGAGGAGGTCAAGAAAGAACAAAAGCTGCTGAGAGACAATCACAATGCTAATGTCAAAGCTCTCAGGCTAACTGTCAAACAAGCCATTGGAAAGAAGACTGCACTGCAAAAGAGAAGAGCTGAAGAGCAAAGGCTAGCTATGGTCAAAGCTGCCTCAGAAAAATTTTCCCAAGATGTGCTGGCCAACATTGCTGAAGGTGCAGTAGCCAACCTCACTGAGCTTCTGAAAGCTAAATTGGATGCATCTCTCAAAGCAACCTTGGAGGAGGTTGTCCAACAAAAATTGAAGCCTGTTCTAGCTTTTCTTAGCTTGAGCAATGATAAAATGCAAAATATACATGATGAAAATGTATATTTGTTGGAAGAGATGAAGTCCCTAAACCAGGCCCAATCCCTGATGGCCTCAACAATGAGTGACCTCAAGCCCCAGTGTTTTGATGCTGCCAAAAAGGGGGAAAGGGAAAGAGAAAGGGCAAAAGGTGCCTTAGTAATTGGGAGTCCAGTGAAAGGGAAGGACAAAGTCCCTGAAGGAAAGGGAAAAGAGCCAGAAATGCTGAACTTGGAAGATTTGGATGAAGAGGAGCAGTTAGCATTGGCATTGAAAAACTCAATGGCCTCAGCTCAAGAGGAAAGAGTAAGGCTACAACAAAGACCAGGTGGTGAAGTGTCAGGTTTGGACAAAGATGCTGAAGGTGTCCAAACCAGAGGAAAGATCAAGAAGGCCCAAGGAAAGAAGAGACAAATTGAGAAATTCACTGACTTTCCTAGCAGCCTTGATCTTCCACCTGAATTCAGAATTGATGAAAATGAGCCTACATCAAAGAAAGCCAAAACTGCTGAAAGTACCAAGTCCACTGAAGACATTGAAGAAATATATGCTGAAGGATTTGGAACTGAACCTAAGAAGAAGACAACTGTTCTAGCCCATGATCCATCAAAGCTGTTTCATGAAGGGTATGGCAAAGACCCTGAAACACAACAGAAACTGGCCATGATGAGGGCCCATGAGAAAATGGATCTGATGGAAGAAGCCAACAGAGCAAGAGATGAAAGGAGAGCAAATTTTCAGAAACCAAGAAGGAGAAGAGCAGCTTACAGCAAGATGAAGCCTCAGCTTCTAATCCCAATGGACACCAAATATCCACACTTGGATAAATGGGTGCCAATTCAACTGAATGACACATGGGAAGAAGCCAAAAGGGAGTTTGTCTATGACTATTATGTCATTGACAGATGGAATGGAGGAGATGCAGACTCTGCCTTCACTGAGTTCATGATAGAATACTACAGAGAGTTGTATCAACAACTTCTTGCAGCTGCTGACATTGCAAGATTTGAACTCACAGCTCCCAAGCCAATCATATACATGCCTCCAAAGCTTGAAGGATGGATTGATCAAGCAAGAATTCTGAGAGAATTCACTGAAATCCTTAAGCTAAACAAGATGGTTCTTGGACCTAAGGGAACCAACCAAGAAGTCATGGCATTGAAAAGAAGAGTGTGGGCACAGTATGGAATGCTGCCACCCCCTGAGGATGATCTTTGAAATGGCTAAGTCTTCTGACCTTTCTTGATTGATCAACTATGCTAAAATATGGTCAAGATTGCTGATATGGTGTGCTAATCTGGTTGCTCTGATCTGTTAAAGATTGCTCTGATACAAGCTCTGTGATCTGATGCTGAATATCTTATTTTATGTCTTGAACTGTTAGAATGAAATGACTCTGATGTATTTAAGTGTTATTGATTCATGCTCTGATATGTTAATTTCAACTATCAACATGCCTGTAATGATTTTTGAATGAATGATAGTTGAACTTATTTTGAATCAAGAAACACTAATCTCTCTATGCCTATCTTGAACCTACTTGCAACAGAAACAGTGAATACACTAACACATCATTTTTTCAGGAATATTGACCTTAGTCATGACTTCTGAAGATACATGTAATAGGTGTAGACAAGTCACTTTTGCTTAAATAATGTAGGTTTTGGCATCATCAAAAAGGGGGAAATTGTTGGGAATAAAATGAGATATGTTTTGATCTAATACCAAAACCCCCTGAGACATGCCTAAGTCAAATTGATAGTGTTCTAAAAATGTTAGAACACATAGCATAAGGCTAGATGAGAAGCTGAAATGTTAGGCAGCTCTTAGACAATTAGATGCACAATTTGAGGGAGAACCTATGCTTTGAAGATGATCAAGATCAAGTCCCCTCAAGGCTCAAATTCTGGAACAATCACTTAAGAACAAGGACACTCTATGGAAAACCAAATGCACTGATCAGGAGAGTTGTCCAGAGAAGATGTTCTTATGCAAGAACAAGATTGTAAAGCTCAAAAGGACAAGTCCAATAAGATGATCTTATCAGGAGAGTTGTCCAGAGAATCCAACTCTATGTGTAAAGTGCTCTGATGCTAAAAGACCAAATATGCTGATCAGAAGAGTTGTCCAGAAGAGTTGTCTCAGCATGATTAAATCAGAACAGATGTTCTAAAGGTTGAAGGTCAACTATGCTGAAGAGAAAGAGACAACCACACCCTAAAGATCACCAAAGAAATAAGCTAAGATCACCTTGAAGTGAAATAGAGGGAAAGAGCCAAGTTATCTGAAGAAGAGCAAGCCAACCTTGCTGAAAGGCAAAACTGCTGATAGTGATAAGGAGAGTTGTCCAAATAATAAGGAACGTTGTCCTATCATTGGATCAACCTTCAGAAGCCATGTCCAAGTCCTAACAAGAAGTCAAACATTGGGAAAAGTGCTGCAGAATGAAGACAAAACTGTTACAGCCGTTTATTACCCAAATAAGGACATGTCACTATCAAGAATCTGTCTTCCAGTTTGAAGAACTCAAGGAAGACATTTATAGCAATTTGGGGCTGCCTCTCCAACGGGCAAATCCTCCATTTTGTCTATAAATACAGAAGTGTGAAGACCATTTGAAAGCACCTCAACCTCAACACAATCCAACTAAGCTCAAAGTTCTTACAAGCTAGAGTGCTTTCAAAGCTTTCAAAGACTATCTTAGTCTTCAAACACTTCATCTAAGCTGAACTTCATTGTATATCCATACACAAGCTTAGAGAGATATCCTATCCTTATACACTGATCTTCATTGTAAAGGATATCTCATTAGTTGGAACCTTACTTCAATCCTTACCCCTTTCAAGTGAGAAAGTGAGAAGGTTGTAGTAGTAGAAGTGGTAGGAGCTGACTGTTGAGAGAAGAACAGTTCAGTTCTGAGTTGAGAAGAGGGTACTAGGACTCTAGACATCCTAGGGATCAATTCACCAAGGAGTGGTGTTCTTGATCAAGTGCACCTTGGCACTATAAAACAAGTTAATTCCAAGAGTAAAGGAATTATCCTGTTAAATCAGGGAAAGTGGATGTAGGAGCTTGAGTCTCTGAACCACTATAAACTCTTGTGTTGATTTACTTTACAAGTACTTACATTCACTCAACACTGCACACAAAACTGATCTTTCAAAGATACATATTCAAAGACTGTGCAAAACTGTTTTGGACAACTTCCCTGAAGCTTAACTGGACTGTTTTGGATTGAGAAAGTGATTTCAGAAATTCAAGGAGTCTAAACTTAAAGGGCCAACCACTATTCCGCACATATAACTCCCCTAGATAGTTATTCAACTAAGTACTCAATAGTACTTAGTAGTTTGATTATCTTAGAAGAGTTAATCTTCTTCAGCAGAGTTGTCCAAGACAACCTTGCTGAAACTCTGGTTTGATCAAATTAGCAAAAGAATTGCATACAAGTGTATTCCCCCCCCCCCCCATACACTTGTCATATACTCCTTTCAGGACCAACAAGGTGTAAAATTCCTTTTATGCCCTCCTATCTCTCCTTTTTCAAATTTCAAATCCACATCTATCAAATTCATTTTTTTTTTCTCGGGAAAATCTTCTTTCTCTATCATCTCTCTTAAATCTCATTGCTCTCTCATCTCAAGAAGACTGGGTTTCATCTTGATTTTTTTCCTTTTGATTCGTTCATCTTGTTTATTTTATTTAAACGCACGGCGGGGCGACGTGTGTGGAGGGGGGAAGGATGCGGCGGCGGCGACGACGGGAGTGAGAGTGGCGGCGCTGCCGCACGCTGGGGGTACAAAAATTGAAAAAAAATAAGTGGAAAGCCATCGAGAGGAAGGGACGGCGGTCGCGGTGTTGGTGCGAGGGTTTGGGTGGGGGAAGGCAGGGCGGCGGCGCTGGGCGAGGGAGAAGAGGCGCCGCCGTCGAGATGTAACAGATCTGAAGAAAAAAAGCGAGGGAGGGAAGGAGGAGGGGATGTCGACTTTTGGTGGATCTATCTTTGGTCGACGTCGGCGCCGATCTGCAACTCCACCGTGAGAGTCGAAGAGGGCAGCGACTGAAGAGGATGGGGTTTGTCGATTTTTTTCGATTTCTGGTATTACTTTTTATGTTTTAAAATGTGATGTACTTTTCCGGCTTTGGGTTTCGTGTTTGATTTCTGGTTTGTGTTTCGTTTTTTCCGGCTTTGCGTCGGAGCTCTGCGCGTTTTCCTGATTTGGGGTTTTCGACAGGTGGTGTTGCTGTAACGGATGGGCGGCGGAGCTCTGCGCGTCGCCGACTGTGGTGTCGGCGGCCAAACAGGTTCTAGGGCAGAGACTAGGGTTCTGTCCTTTCAATGGGTTTACTAATTGCTAGCCCAGGTGTGCACCCCCAGTTTCAGTTAATACACCCCCATATTCACACCACCAGTTTCATTCAACCAAATACTGTAAAATAAATAATTAATGACGACTACTCAAAGTAAAAATAATCTATTTTTTTGAGGATGTGGTTTGAGTATGTCAATATTTGAAATTTCGGTATTAATCGACCGTGTCTATCTAGTATTTGGGGATGTTTTTGCAAAATAAATCTTCCACACTTTTAATTCATTTTAAGTAATTATTATCTTCTAAAGTATTAAATATAATTATTATCTGTAAAATAAACTCAATATATGCATTATTTATTGCTATGCAATGTGCGTATGCATTATTTGTTGGATATATCTTAAATCGTTTTATATTTTTTAAATTCTAATTTATATTTTCAAGAGCTTTTTAATAAATTTTTTGAAAAAATAATCAACAAATTAAATTGTTTTTTACTAGTACGTAATGTGTTGTAAATATGCATCATTTACTCGGTATATGCATTATATGTTGCTAGTATGCAATGTGTGTATGCATTATTTATTATTAGAATGCAATGTGTGTGTGCATTATATAATGCTCGTATGCAATGTTTGTGCAAACATGTACTTAATATAATGTAATACTCCCTCCGTCCAATTTTATTATGCCCACTTCTCCGAGCACGGATTTTAATGAATATTGATTAGTTTATTCATAAAGTAGATAAGTTGAGGGTATAATAGGGTATTGTGGGTCCATTTGTAAATAAATGATTGTTTATTAATAAAGTGGATGGCAAAGTGGGTAAATAAGTGATGGTAGGAGGGTGGAGATAAAGTAGTATGAATAGTATTGTTTCCAAAAAGGGGTATGGGCATAATAAAATTGGACAACCAAAAAAGAAAAGTGGGAATAATGAAATTGGACGGAGGGAGTATTATATAAAAAAATTAAATAAAATAGAAACTAAAAATTATTCTATAATTTAAAATTTGAATGTAAATAATTTTTGAAAAAAATAATTATAATATAAAAAAAGAAAATCAATTTCCAAATGCCTTATAATATAAAAAAGAAATAACGTAAGAAAAGTAAAAAGAAATAACATTCCATTAAAAAAAACAGAATAAATTTTTTTTTTGAACAAATAAATAATTTTTAAATAAAATTTGAATACAAATATAAAATAATAATATTAATTAATGATGTTGAAAAATAATTTTTAAAATTTGAATATAACATAATAAATTTGAGATTGTAAGGTGAAATAAGTTAAATGAAGGATATAATAGTAATTTTATACCCCATTTTGTTGCTCTAACTAATAAAAAATCGAGGTGGTAGTTTTTCCTATTTTTTTTCAGAAATGTAGGTATAAACAATTTTTCCAAAAATTAATTAATGGATGAAAGGTTATAAGGCCACATGTCCGTTGCCGGAGGTGATTGCATAGGATCGAAGCATCAGAAGGTGATAATTGGATTGAAAAAGAGCTGGCTATTGTTTTGTTGCATACTAGGAAGGAAGAATTCATGTGTTATGGATTCTTTCGATCGGTTATTATTGTTTTATTAATATATAGCTAGCTAGATTGAAACAATTTTTTTTGTCACTTAATTGCATTATTTTACTACAACACTTTACAAGAATAATTTGTGCTAAATTAAAAAATATTATAGAAACACATGTTTGCAATACATAAATTAATTTTATGGTTACTGTTTTTATAATAACACAAATTGCATGCTCTTGTAATAACATATTTTTGGTCAAGCAACTCGCGAATTCGTAAAAAAAAATTAAGTGTCCTTAAAATAATACAAATTGTCCTTATAGTAACATAACTTACTATTTATAATTTTTTCGAACGACTTGAAAATGAATTTACGACCCACAAATTTTTAAATGTTGCTTTAGTTAATTAAATATATTTCAAAGTAAAATATTTTATACAAGTATGGTACGTTCATCTTAATTTGAATAATTTTCTTCCTTAACATTTTAATTATTTTGAAGTAATAATATAAAATTTGATGATGAATAAAATTCCACGGCATGTATAAAATCACTTTTAACACTTTAGTATTAGAAACTCACTAATCGTATTTTATAAATCACAAGTGTTGCGGTTAATTAAATAGTCAACATTCAATTTCTGAAGGCCGCTGCACTAAGTTGAAGTGTGCCAAAAATTTTCCCTAAATGCAACAATTTTGACATCTTATCTTAATTCTATATACTCCCTCCGTCCGCCTATAAGTTTCCCATTTTGGTCCGTCCGCCTATAAGCTTCCCATACCTTTTTTGGTAAGTATTTTTTCTTACACTTTACTTTATATCTTACTTTTTCTCACTATCTCTCTCCTCTCTCAATCACATCACTTGTACTATATCTATTATTTAATCACTTTTCTTAATCTCTGTGCCAAAAAATAACGTGAAGTTTATAGGCGGACGGAGGGAGTATTTGCAAACTGACACATCACAACCACACCTACTCTACCGGACTGTCACCATTTCAAAAATCTCTTTTTACTAGATTTTCCTCCTTTTTATTTTAATCTAATCCGTTCATTTAAAACTATTAATCTTAACCGTTGGATCTTAATTTTATTTCCTATATAATATCACCTTCTTTTGTTCATTTTTCTCAATCCACACAATTTCTGCTTATTTATAAGTTGTAATGGAAAATTCACGTTTCTTTTTGTTGCTATTGAAACATTCACATTTCTTTTTGTTGTAGATCTGTAATGAAACGTTTACGTTTCTTTCTGTATATTCAATTTTGTATCATTGCAGATCTGCGATTTTAACAATACATACACGCACATATATTATATTTACATGTCGTTCATGTCGTGCGCAATTCTGCAAATTGAAAAGCCTTCTTTTAAAAGGCAAACAACTCTTGATAAAACTAACTGCATTAAGTCTCGCCCTTCATCGTTTTTTTTTTTTCTTTTCGGATTGCTAATGAGAAAATCGTATAAATAAAATAACACCGCAAATTTGCAGATCTCCACGAATAAATTCCTCCAAATACTTTTTTATATTTCTTTCCTATTTTTATATTAGCAAGATCGTACACAATATTTTAATTGTTTAAAATTTCTTCAAAGACATTCCAAAATACGGAGTATATAATTGAGAAAATCAATTTAAATTTTTTTAAATCAATAAAATCGAAATTTGGTCAAGATTAATTGTGCAATCTACATCTCTTTATTGAAAAAATATGATATGCGTACCCTAAGGATATGATAATAAAAAAATTATTAATTTCAGTATATATTACTCCCTTCGTTCATGAAAAGTAGTCCCATTAGTCTTATATTCTTTGTCCACCAAATGTAGTCTCATACAATTTATGAAAACTATCACCCTTCAACCATCACTTACTTACTCAATTTGCCATCAACTTTATTTATAAATAATCACTTTATTCACAATGGACCTCACAATATCCTATAATACCCTTACTTTATCTACTTTATTTACATATTTCTTAAAATTTGTGTCCACCTTCCATGGGACTACTTTTGGTTGATGGAGGGAGTAAAATTTATTTAAACAAATCTTAATATCGATCATATAATAGTCTGTATTCTATTCATGTATTCAATTCATGTATTCTATTCATCTATGTATTAAAAAAAAAAAAATCAAATTTGGTTGATTGACTAATTTTAAAACAGGTGTGAAGAATTCAATTTTGACAGATTTTAATTATGATCAATAAATTTATGACCATGGTTAAACAAATTTTATTGACATTAACTGACTCAATATTATATTTATGGTATTGACTTAAAAAATTATTAATAGATATTAATCGACTAAACATTACTAATTATATGTCAAATTAATTAATAAAAATCAATTTTCACTTAATTGAAAATCAATTTTGAATTTTCTTATATTAAGTAAATCAAATTTATGTCATAGTTGACTAATGCACAGGTCAATCACTATATATTAAAAATAGCGAAAATATGCAACAAAGTGACTACTGTCCAAGTGGATACAACGACAAAGTGGGATAGCTCAAGTGGTTAGAGCACCACTACCTAGGCCTTAGGTCTTGGGTTCGAGTCATGGGAAGGGGAAAAAAGAGATGGGTATTTAACTTCCATCAAAAAAGTCCTGGGTTCGAGTCATGGGGAGGGGAAAAAAAGGATGGGTATTTAACTTCCATCAAAAAAGTCCAGGGTTCGAGTCATGGGGAGGGGAATTCGAGTCATGGGGAGGGGAAAAAAGGGATGGGTATTTAACTTCCATAAAAAAAGTCCAGGGTTCGAGTCATGGGGAGGGGAAAAAAGGGATGGGTATTTAACTTCTATCAAAAAAGTCCAAGTTACAATTTTTTTTTCGAAACCTTGTAACCAACTTTTTTTTATTCAGTAATTTTGTATTACAATTTTTTTTAACTCAGTAATTTTAGTATTCAGTAATTTCAGCAACAAAATTACCACTTTTCAATAATAATAATTACCACTTTTCAACAATAATAGTTACACTTTTCGGTAACAAAACTACCACTTTTCAGTAAAAAAAAATCCATTTTTCAATAAAAAAAAGAACTATACTTTTCATTAACAAAATTACCACTTTTCAATAAGAAATAACTACACTTTTCTTTAATTTGAAAATCAAAAACTAAAACTACACATTTTAGTAACAAAATTACCAGTTTTCAATAAGAAAGGACTACACCTTTCAATAACAAAATTACCACTTTTCAAAAATTTACTTAGTAACACACTTTAATTTGAAAATCAAGAACTAAAATCCCACCACTGAAAACTCGTTTGATTAGTCATATCATCAGAATCAAGTCCCCCAAATCATTACAACAACTTATTGTACACCAACCAAACCGGTCATCAATAAGCAAGTGGTTTATAAAGTCACATATGTATATTCACAACCCTCTCTATATATATTCATCACAGAAAATAACTAAAACCTTGCAACTATAACTATTTGTTTGACAGAAATTAATTGAAGATGGGAGTAGAAAGAACATATGATTGCATATCTGATCTTCTAAGAAGCACTAGAAAGAAGAAGAGTTAGCAGCCCAGAATCGTCGATCTCAAAGTCAGTCAGAATGGATTGTGTCAAGCTTTTGAATCAGTAAAGATGCTTCTAAATCCGGACGCTACCACCAATAATTCATCATCTACCATGTCGATGGCGACGTCGTGCAACAATTGTGGGCTGGAGGAGCGGCGGCTGCTCCACTAGGTCCGCCACCGCGAAGTCTTCCGCCGCTTGTATACATCATGCGTCCTCCGCCTCCATCCGCAATCCTTCTGTCGAAGACGAATCGATGGATAAGAGGCTAGAGAGATAAATTAGGGTTTCACAGAGAAGGATAAGATAAATACTCCCTCCGTCCGCCTATAAGTTTTCCATTTTACCATTTTGGTCCATCCGTCTATAAGTTTCACATACCTTTTTTGGTAAGTATTTTTTCTTACACTTCACTTTACATCTTACTTTTTCTCTCTATCTCCCTCCTCTCCCAATCACATCACTTGTACTATATCTATTATTTAATCACTTTTCTTAATCTCTGTGCTAAAAAGTAACATGAAACTTATAGACGAACGGAGGAAGTATATACTAAACTTGAATTGAGATATGTGGATCGGATGTGGATTAGAAGCGGGTCAGGGTCAAAATAGTGTACACCAAAATATGATTGGTGCACAGTGTGCATTTAAGAATTCCACTTATAATTTATACGAGTAATATACATGCATAAATACATACTCACGTTTCACTTTTATATTTTATGTTAAGTATTCGATTTTTATGTGTATTAAATAAAATACATATTAAAATAGAGGTCTATAATCAACCATATAAAATGAAATTGCAAATATATTAAGTACAGGAGAAATTATAATTAACAAAATAATATATTGCCACTTTGCCCTACTAAATTCTAGATTCTAATTTTATTTCTCAACTTTTATTTTTTTGTGATAATATATTATTAATCATGAACATAAACAATTAATAAGCAAATTAAACAGACCAGAAAAGCCTTCCTAAATCGACTCAAACGCTTTTTCTAGATGATTACATTTAGTCATTTACTACTCCATCTTATTCACTTATTAATTAATTTCACCGTCGGATTAGTACTTGTGTGGGATTTAGCCTCATTGGCTATTTTTCTAGATGATTACATTTACACACCACAAAAAATTGTACTCTCACAAAAAGTATAGTCCTATTTTTTCTTCAATTGGATTAAAAATATGTTCATTAGTCTAATTTTTTTTTTATAACTTTATTCTGATTAATTTTGAGACTAATATTCACTTTGACATAAAGGAGGAATTGATTTTGAGACTAATATTCATCGATCGAAATATGTGTATCAAATTGCAACACCATGAAAGATTGAAGTTTTTTTATAATAATCATGAAGGTCGTGATTAAATTGATATTGAGATTAAAGGTAATTTATAATAATCATAGAAAATTAACCCTTTTTTTTAGTAACCACAAATTTTAACGACTGTATGTGTAATGCGGTTGCTAGTTTGTGGTTTATTATGTTTCAAGGAGAGATCGTATCACAAGACCACCTCCTCTTGAAGAATCTACCTTTATATACTATTTCTGAATCTTCTTCTCTCCTACGTGACATCTCACTTTTATCCGATTCTAATTTTCTAATTTTCTCACGATTTACAATTATTTTGTTTTACAATTTTTTTCAATTCTTCTCTCTCATCTCTCCTCTCTTTCTCTCACTCTTTACTTTTTATAGGTCTTCTCAATATTTTCTTTTACTTTTTTTTTTTAAAGTTTTTTTCAATTTTTCTCTCTCTCCCCTCTCTTCCTTTTCTCTCAATCTCTAAAATTTTCTTATACAAATTTCTCTCTGCCTCTTTTTTTTTCTTGATTCTTTTTATCATTTTCTTTTATAATTTTTTTACAATCCCCACGAAATTCGTGGGTTTTGCACTAGTACAAAATATTTCAATATCTCCATATTTAAATTTACATAAAATTATGAAAAAAGATATATATGGAAAAAAATAAAATATTTCCATATTTCTCGTAAAGTTTATGCATGGAAAAAGATACATATGGAAAGAAATAATTTTTCCATATCTCCATATTTTCCATAAAATTTCGGTCTCTCCTTATTATAAATATGGGCTGAATTTCAACTACAAAATTAAATTATATTTTTCGAAAATACATGTTTACAACAAGAGAGAAAAATTAATTATTCCTTGAAATATTTTCCCATTGATCAACTGGATTGAAGCAATCACTATCCGATTCAGAGGTAAACCCGTAATCCCTTAGTTTCAGATGTTTATGATTTACTTATTTTATCTTATATTCATTACATGAATTTTTAATCATAAATATAAATAATTCGTATTTAAATTATGTTTCCAATAGATCCATTACATGTCTTATGAATTCCCAACACATTATGCATAGGGTAAGATTTTTTAATTAATGGAAACTTATTATTTCGATATACCCGTATTAATTAATTTAATAAGGATAAATTCTTATATTCTCAAATAAATTAACGGGGAACTTTTTTTTTTTTTTGAATATTTTCCTACTTGTATATATATTATAGGGTAAAATATTTGTAATGATTTGGGAAGAGGAGCTGTAGATTCCGAAAAGTAAAAAAAAAAATTACTAATTATGTATACTAAGGAGTAATTTTTAATTAGATTTGTTTAACATATGTAAATTTCCTTTTCTGGATCACCTACGTTTATATTATTATAAATATTTTTAAAAATAATAGGAGTAATATTTATCCCGACCCCGCTCCTTTTCCTTTTTTAAACATTATTACATCCCTGCTTTGATTTTTATTCACTTTTTGTATGCTTTATATTTCAAATACACCTATATGAATTTAATTATTGTATTAATTTTATTGTAGAGTAGTATTATAATTAAATGGGAAGCAAAGCAAAGAGAGGTCCTCCCTTGTTTATGATACAACACGGTCCATTAAATGATCATGAGCTTTCTTTATATAATGTACTGGAGGATCGATGGGATAATGCAAAGATTTCCACATTGTGTGATCAAACTATTATTCCTTGTAATTTTGGATGGTTTGCTTTGGTGAATCCATTTACGTATGATTGTAGCCTTTGGAATCCAGAATCTAAAGAAATTATCCAACTTCCAGAACTCCCAGGCTCAAATTATCTGGAATGTGTATTGTCAAAGCAGCCCACTGAACCTGGTTGCCACGTTTTGTTCAATACTCTGTTTGAGTTAGCTTTTTGTGAAATTAGCGATGATGAATTCGTGAAAATTCAAATGCCTATGACTATGGATAATAAACAAGAACAAGTTGAGAATGTAGAGACATGGAGATTATTCCACGGGAATATTTATGCCTTGGTTGCAGTTGGATATGAGAAGAGATTAGTGATGATTTCTTTTGTGGGCAAAACACTCGAGTTAAAGCCAATACTAAATATTTCACCATTATTTCAACCTCGGACACAAATTGTAAGGTACTACTTGATTGACGATGACGACGAAGATGAAATGTTGTTGGTTTGCAGCATGAGTCCGGCCTATTACTTATATCACTATTTTGATTTCAAAATATATCGAATTGATATTAACACACTCGACTACTGCGTGGAGTTACTAGACATAGGCGAACGAGCAATTTTCTTGTCAATCATGGGTTATACATTTTGTCGCTCTTCCGTAACCACTGGGATCAGACCAAATTCCATATACTTCATTAAAACAGGGGGTGAAGTTGATTTCGAAATATACACTTTGGATAAAAGGGGCACGATTAGCTTGCAGCTTCCATCTCTCGTTGCTCATCCTATACATCCGAGGAGCTACTGGATCGAACATAATTTTTCCTTAACTTGATTATAGCACTTTTTCTTTTCTTTTTTTAAAATTATATATCCTAGTTCTGTTTTATGGTCATACTTACAATGGCCAAAACATTTTTCATTCTCTGTTTATGCAACTCTAATCTAAATTTATATATATTAGGGATTAAAGTTTTTTTTAGTTCGAAGTCCATACAAATTACAAATTTTAATTTTCGGTTGAAATAAGTGCTCAAATTTCTCAATAAGTATGCTTTTTTTTCTTTTCTTTTTTAAACATGGTTGAAATCATTCTTTTGAAGAGTTGAAAATCAACTTAATCGTTAAGGGGACCGAAAAGACACAATATTATTATACAATCAATGTTAATGAAATGTGTAATTAATCATGTAAAAATATGTTTTTTCTTTAAAAATTATAGTATATTGGACACGTTATCTTAGCGAGGTATAACCGTGATGGAAATGAAGATGAGAATAATAATGGTGAATAATAAAAAAAAATTTGAACTAATATATTTTTGGTATTTTTTCTAATAATTTTTTTTATATACAAGTATGTTCGATATACGTTTGCATCAATAGTTTTAGCGGCATAGTTTATGGAAATCCATGTAGATAAATAAAAAAATGTGTATTTCAGAATCTTGTCAAATCTATTAATAAAAAATCCAGTCAAATTCTACATAGAATCTCCTGACATTTTAAAATCTAATTGAATACACCATCCTTAATCTTCCAGCAAAACGTAAAGGAAACAGTGGGAGTATAAGAAATTACCATCCAAAAAAAAAAAAATCCAAGATGCGGGATCATACTATACCCGAAAGAATTAACTTTGAAAAATGGCACCGATTATTAAAACATAGCAGATAATATTAATTGGAATATGAATTACTCCGTATTTAATTTGTACATCATGCAAATTGCTAATATGATTACCTACCTTCGTGTATATTAATTAAAATGTATTTAATTTGTACATCATGCAAATTGCTAATATGATTACCTACCTTCGTGTATATTAATTAAAATTCAATATTTTTCAAACCATATATAAATATTCTTTGTCTGAATTAAAAACATGCAAAATTGTTGCTGCATTTTCCCAAAGAGTCCTTCCACTGCACAATTGCTCAAGATAATCATATTACAAATACAGTAAAATCTCTATAAATTAATACTTTTAAATTAATAAACTCTCTAAAATAATAAAATCTTTCGGTCTCGATTTGGGTCTTTGTAAAAAATCATCAAATTCGATAAGATAATAAAATAATAATTTTTAGGAAAATTCATTTATAAATATTAGGTCCCATTAAAACTCTAAATTAATAATTCATAAATTACAATTATAAATATTATGGTAATTTGCTAATCCATTGTACCCTGACTAACTTTCAAATAACGCAAAAACTTTTATGCAAATAGTTTAGGTGTAATTATGTGAAAATTACCCATTTGGTGATTTTGGGTTATTATATTCGGCCCATATTATTACCTGGATACCCCTTTCATCCGCTCCAATTTTAGTATGGATTATTCCTCCCTCTTTTTTCAGTCTTTTTTTATACCTAATTCTCATGTCTCCACCATCTGAAATTATCTGCGTATCCGTGTGTTCTCCGGATCCGATCGTATTCCGACCGTTGGCTTCAACGATCTCCGACCGTCGTCTTCAACGATCTCCGGTCGTGCTGGGTAGTGATTAAGCCGGAATACAGAGTCGCTTTGTTTGTAGATGAAGGCGTTGATGCTTCCACAACAATTATTGCTTCAATCGTTGGAATTAATTTGTAATTATTTTATGATGTGTGCAGTTAATTGAAACGGGTGATTTCGTTGATGAATGAGTATACATTTATCAGCAATGAAAAAGAGGCGCGTAATTTTCGTGCTGGCAGTGTACAGCGCGGCGTACGCCTCGATGTCGAGATGCTCTCTGCTTATGATAGGGCGGTGGCGTTTTATTCGCCGTCGTCTCCGCCGCCATTAATGTAGATCTCGTCCTCCTCAGTGATGGTCCCTACATCGTCTTCTTCCGGTTCCATTGTTGGTGCTTCTAGGGCAAACGAAGCTGCAATTTAGGGCTTTTGTTGGTACTCTCTCCGGTCAAGTGTAGGAACTTCTGCGTGTCGTGAGGAGAAGAGAGAGAAAACGATGAGAGATAAAGAATTGGCATCATTACAAATTATTACTCAAATTCTTCAGTACACTCAAATTTTCTCGGCAGGGGGCATGAATCATCTTAGAGTTAATCCAAAATTCTTGCACTCAAATGCGACTTGCCATAAATGGGTTTTGGGAGGTGAGTGGCTATATATTCTTATACGGGTGATATAATTATTTGTCAAATTTTCAGAAGTCTAATTCTTGTTGTTTTCCAGCTTTTGCTGAGATTCTGGATAATGCTTTAGATGAGGTACTTGCTTTCATTCTCAAGATATATTAATTTCATGGATTATTTATTGTCTATAAATCTTTTAATTTCAACTAGAGTTGCAATAGAGCTACTTATGTCCATGTGGATGTGTTAAAGAACGTGAAGAACTGGTGAATTTAGTCTAACTTGGAGTTCAGGGAATTGGTTGTTTGTTGTACTTGGAGTTAAAAAAGAGACTGCACATTGTAGATGTTCAAACACTATTCTGTTGTGGAGGCAAAGAATGTGAAGGATTTTGGGACAAACAGGTATATTTCAAACAAGTAATTTAAATCTTGTTATAGTACTACAGTTGGTGGGTCTAATTCATCATGTTCACCAAGAAATGTTACTGTGATTAGTCCATACTTTTCAATTGATAGTCATTTCTTTTAGAGTAAATCATCCCTTGAATTGAATATTTTAGTTGTAAGCATACTTTTTATTATACTTGTTTCTACAGTACAAATAAATGAGAAATGTGGTTGGGCCTTGACAAGTCATATGACTAATGTAGTTTAAGATTTAAGCAATTGGCATGGACATTAGATGAACTTATCATAGTACTTATTTAATTTATCAAAACTCAGTTTCATTTGAGGGTTTTTATATGTGAAACTGTGTAAAATGCAGGGGTTTACAGTATTATATGTAGTACTACTACTATTTAGGTTGAAGACGTGATACTGTTTTACTATATTATGTGATACTACTATTTAGGTTGAGTCCAATCTTTCTCTCAGGTTCAATTTCAATCCGATTTTTGTAAATCCGTTCTATTTTTGAAGTATTTTTATGTAAAATCAATAGATATGGCTTCTGTTTGTTTTGTAATAGGAATCGCTTATGGCTTCAAAGCGGATCTTGAAGGAGCTCAAGGATCTTCAGAAGGATCCTCCTACCTCTTGCAGTGCTGGTATATTACTAACATTTCCTGACAATTTGAACAAGGAAAATGATTAAATAAATAGGACTTGATTTTTGTTTTGGCACCTCTGTCTCCGTGTATGTAGTATGTTGTTGGTTGAATATAAATTAAGATGATTGGATTTGTTTGATTGATGGCAGATGAGCAACTACTCGTCCATGGATGGTGTTCTCTACTGCAAGACTCATTTTGAACAGCTTTTCAAGGAGTCTGGAAATTTTAGCAAGAATTTTCAAAATTGTAAGTAATTTCATATCATATCCAAACCCTGCATTATCTGATTGATTATTCATTGGCTTTTGATGAATGAATGTTTCAGCTGTAAATCCAGAGAGGGAAACTTCACTGGTAAGTAACTAAATTGGGCGTGTACTATTTTGATCTCTGAATTAAGAAGATGTAAAGGTAGTGTCATGCTTGTTCATTATATTATGCTTTCCCTGAGTTTTTTGACTTCTTACTTGTTTATCAGTATCTTTGTACTCTTATGTCTGTTAGTGCTTTTCATATTGTAATTTCAGCTTTAGATTTTACTATCCCCTTATATACTAATAGGGAGTTTAAATTGATGATGTGTTATTTTGTGGTTAATTTGGCTTATGTGTCATTTTGTGGTTGATTTGACTTATGTGTCACAATTTAATGAAGTTGTAAATTTTAAAAAGTATGATGTGTAATTAAGTTATTGGTTGACTAAGATATGATTCTTAAACTCTTTCCAAATATTATATTCTTATTATTTTAACATTGACTAATTAAATTAATTTTTATTTTATTTACTTAACTTTATTGTAGTATTCATTTTATTCTTGGCAAAAACTTATATGCAATATTGCATACATGCAATATGGCTAATTAAGGTAAATTAGGTCAAAATTCATGGGTCAACGTGGGTCAACACGGGTCAAAACGGGTCAACCTTAATTAAAATATTTATTTTCACTCTAATATACTATTATTTTACTACATGACCAAAACTATGTTACTACAAGAACTAAATTTTGTCACTACAAGGTCAAAAGTGTATTACTATAAGTCCAAAAATATTCTGGACACTTATTTTTTTGGGACAAAATTACTAAAATAATTTTGACTTATTCGGCTACTACATGACTAAAACAATGTTACTATAAGACCAAAAATTTTTCACTAAAAGGTCAAAAGTGTATTACTACATGTTCAAAAATATTCTGGAGACTTTATTTTTTGGTGAATTTTTCAGAATGTTTTGACATGTAGTATTAAATTTTTGGCCTTGTAGTGGTAATATTTTGGCCTTATAGTAACAATATTTTGGTCATGTAGTAAACCACCTGTTTGCAACCCGCAAATTTTCTGGGCAACTCGGATTCAGGCTTATGACCCGCGATTTTTTTTAAAATTGACTTAATTTGACTTTTGGACTTAGGGTTTTGACTTGCCTAATTGGGATGAAATGCATGTATGCAATATTTCACATAAGACTAACCCTTTGTTCTTTAGTTTAATTTATTTTAGAACTATTTAATGTTATTCTTAGTAAAATACAATCTAATTTTTTTTTATTGGAGTGTACAATTCTTTATTTAATTAGTTATTAAATTGTATTTTATAATTAATTTTATCTTATATCTCAAGTAATTTTTCTGCAATTATTTTAAATTTATTATAAGTTTAATACATTTAAAAAATAGAGCTCGAAAACATATATGTAAAACTTATTATATAATTTTATACATAATATTTATTATATAAATAATTATATTATTTACAAGATTAACAAATTTGTTATATATACATAATACACTACTTCTATAGTATATAATCCCCTTATATACTAATAGGGAGTTTAAATTGATGATGTGTCATTTTGTGGTTAATTTGGCTTATGTGTCATTTTGTGGTTGATTTGGCTTATGTGTCATAATTTAATGAAGTTGTAAATTTTAAAAAGTATGATGTGTAATTAAATTATTGGTTGAGTAAGATATGATTCTTAAACTCTTTCCAAATATTATATTCTTATTATTTTAACATTGACTAATTAAATTAATTTTTATTTTATTTACTTAACTTTATTGTAGTATTCATTTTATTCTTTAGTTTAATTTATTTTAGAACTATTTAATGTTATTCTGAGTAAAATACAATCTAATTTTTTTTATTGGGGTGTACAATTCTTTATTTAATTAGTTATTAAATTGTATTTTATAATTAATTTTATCTTATATCTCTCAAGTAATTTTTCTGCAATTATTTTAAATTTATTATAAGTTTAAGGTATTTAAAAAATAGAGCTCGAAAATATATATGTAAAACTTATTATATAATTTCATACATAATATTTATTATATAAATAATTATATTATTTACAAGATTAACAAATTTGTTATATATACATAATACACTACTTCTATAGTATATAATTCCCTTATATACTAATAGGGAGTTTAAATTGATGATGTGTTATTTTGTGGTTAATTTGGCTTATGTGTCATTTTGTGGTTGATTTGACTTATGTGTCACAATTTAATGAAGTTGTTAAAAAGTATGATGTGTAATTAAGTTATTGGTTGAGTACGATATGATTCATAAACTCTTTCCAAATATTATATTCTAATTATTTTAACATTGGTTACTTAAATTAATTTTTGTTTTATTTACTTAACTTTATTGTAGTATTCATTTTATTCTTTAGTGTAATTTATTTTAGAACTATTTAATGTTCTTCTGAGTAAAATACAATCTTAATCTTAAAATTATTTTTATTGAGGTGTACAATTCTTTATTTAATTAGTTATTAAATTGTATTTTATAATTAATTTTATCTTATATCTCAAGTAATTTTTTCTGCAATTATTTTAAATTTATTATAAGTTTAATGCATTTAAAAAATAGAGCTCAAAAATATATATGTAAAACTTATTATATAATTTCATACATAATATTTATTATATAAATAATTATATTATTTACAAGATTAACAAATTTGTTATATATATATAATACACTAGTTCTATAGTATATAATCCCCTTATATACTAATAGGGAGTTTAAATTGATGATGTGTAATTTTGTGGTTAATTTGGCTTATGTGTCATTTTGTGGTTGATTTGACTTATGTGTCACAATTTAATGAAGTTGTAAATTTTAAAAAGTATGATGTGTAATTAAGTTATTGGTTGACTAAGATATGATTCTTAAACTCTTTTCAAATATTATATTCTTATTATTTTAACATTAACTAATTAAATTAATTTTTATTTTATTTACTTAACTTTATTGTAGTATTCATTTTATTCTTTAGTTTAATTTATTTTAGAACTATTTAGTGTTCTTCTGAGTAAAATACAATCTAAATTTTTTTTTATTGGGGTGTACAATTCTTTATTTAATTAGTTATTAAATTGTATTTTATAATTAATTTTATCTTATATCTCAAGTAATTTTTCTGTAATTATTTTAAATTTATTATAAGTTTAATGCATTTAAAAAATAGAGCTCGAAAATATATATATAAAACTTATTATATAATTTCATACATAATATTTATTATATAAATAATTATATTATTTACAAGATTAACAAATTTGTTATATATACATAATACACTACTTCTATAGTATATAATCCCCTTATATACTAATAGGGAGTGTAAATTGATGATGTGTCATTTTGTGGTTAATTTGGATTATGTGTCATTTTGTGGTTGATTTGACTTATGTGTCACAGTTTAATGAAGTTGTAAATTTTAAAAAGTATGATGTGTAATTAAGTTATTGGTTGAGTAAGATATGATTCTTAAACTCTTTCCAAATATTATATTCTTATTATTTTAACATTGACTAATTAAATTAATTTTTATTTTATTTACTTAACTTTATTGTAGTATTCATTTTATTCTTTAGTTTAATTTATTTTAGAACTATTTAATGTTATTCTGGGTAAAATACTATTTAATGTTATTCTGAGTTTAATTAAAAAAATGGTATAATTGCATGTAATACTGTTACGTTTTAATTGTAATACTTTTTATGTTTTGATTTAATATCCTTCAAAACTTGAGTAGTTAATTAGTTCATTTTTTAAACATTGAATTTGGTAAAAATAGTTGTTTTTTTGTATGATACTGTCTAAGTATTTCATGTGTTACTGTCTAGGTGTGTTGAGATGTAGAATGATATAGTATTCCATCCAGTATTGTTTCCATTTATTTGTGTTAAGTTGATAAATTACTTTGGGGATTAAAGATTTTTTAGTCCACTAAGTTGGACTGATTTTGAATTTGATCCACACGAATTACACATTTTGATTTTGGTCCAATAAGTATACTTAAATTTTGAAATCAGCCCTTTTACCTGCTAATGTAACAGGTCATGCCCACTTGAATTTAATCCACATTTTTATTATATATTTCTATTTTTTATATGAATTAAAGATTAATTTAAATTTATTAATTAAAAAAATCACGAATATTAGCAAAAATTAAAAAAAATTAAAAATTTGAAAAATAACTTGTGAATAATATTTAAAATTCTAATTAACTTTTTTCAAAAATTTTAATTTTTTTTTAATATTGATAAAATTAAAAAAAAAACTAAACATATTCATTCATAAATCAATATATTATTAGAAAAATCAATTAACTTGCTTAATTCGAAAACTATATAATTGCAAATAGATATTAGAAATTTATTTAATTATTTTAAAATAATTAAATGAATATACAAATTTATCTTTAAAAAAAACTCTCAAATAAAAAAAACATTTATTTTAATATTTTAAATAAATCTAAAAATCCACAAATATTTGAAATCATAAAAAATCCTCAAATAAATAAAAAAATATACAAGTAAATTCAAAATTTTCACCCTCCCCCACTTTAATAGAAAGAAGATGATGAATAGTAAAAAAAAATTATTTGAAATTAACTATATGTCAATTTTATTATATTTTTTATTTGAAATTAGCTCATAAAAAATATGAAGACCTATTTTTTGTAATACTCTATTTAAATAAATATACTTCTATTTATTGAATTAATTCAATGATTTTTTAATTTATTTTGAGAATTTTTTTGGGATTTAAAATATTTGGTGAATTGTGAATTTATTTAAAATATTTAAATATTAATATATAAGTAAGGTTTTAATGAAATTTTTTGGCGATTTTAATTTTTTTTTTCATTTGGAAGTTTTATTATTTTAAGGATAAATTTGTATATTTATTACATTATTTATAAAATAAATAAATTTATACTACTAATTTTTTCTAATTAGGTATGTTAATGGAGTTTTCTAAGAATTAATTGATTTAGAAAATAATTTATTTGATTTTTTTCATATTATAATATTTTAGATTTAAAAAAAATCATTTCATATTTTACATACTAGTCCTAATTTGTTTTTTATAATTTTAAAATATTATTTAATATTTTAACTAATATTCATAGTTTTTCTAAATTAATAAATATAAATAAGTCATAAAAAGAAAAGAATATTTCACATGTTAAAAAAGAAAATAAAAATTAAATTTCACATGTGTATTGACTTGTTGGTGACCTGCTATTACGGGTTAAAGGACCATTTTCAAAATTTAAGTAAACTTATTAGATCGAAATCAAAATATATAATCCATCTAGACCAAATTCAAAATCAGTCCAACTTAGTGCACTAAAAAATCTTTAATACCAATTACTTTGTAAACAATAGAATATGGCTTCCCTAAATTGTTGATATTGTAGAATTCTCAAATGCTTAAATATTTTTCTTTTATAATACCATGTTTCTTATTATGTAATATTGTATGCTTTCAGGTGTGATACTGTTAAGAGAATGTGCACAAGTGGTTAGAGAAGAAGAGAATAATGATCCAATTATAAATATTTTGGTTTTCACTTTGTAATACTGTCAATTGCAATAATGTAATATTGTTATATGTAACAGTGCAATACTATTTACATAAAATTTGTGAAAATGCTACATTAATGTATAAAACAGCAATACACATAAAATTTGTGTTATTATTTTAGTATTTTGTATAATATTGACATATATAAATGTGTCATATTCTCATAGTATTTTGTCTATCTTAATTTTTTTTGATAAGTACCATAAAAATCTAAATCAAAATATAAATGCAGTTTGTATAATAAACTAAAAAAAAAATGTTGTATATACAAACTGAAAAAAAAAAAACAAAAAAACGTTGGTATAATAAATTGAAATAAAAAAAAAAAAGTTGTTTGTGGGATTCAAACCCGGTCATAAGGGTAAAATCTATAGACTTTTGCCACTAGGCTAAAACAATTACTTGGAATAATTATAACAGTTTCGCTAGCTATACGGCTATACATTTGTTTACACTGTTAGATCTGTTCAAAATGGATTGACCCGCGAAAATTGTGATTTACTTAATATATGCAGATTTTGTGGATTTTACACTATTTACACATAAGCACACATAAGGGATTTTCACACAAGTCCTTCCCTTCAAATGATATTTTTCATCAATCCACTCTTGTAAATCTTTTTTGAGTGCATATGAGATGGTCTCTGTTAAGACATGGCTGAGTGTTATGATTTATTTTACCATATTGAGATTTATATAGTGGAGTATATGTTTCATTCACCATGCATGAATATATTCAAGTGTCGTAACAAATTAATGTAAACATGAATACAATGAATATATTTAATTAGTTACAAAGAATTGGTTGATGCATGAATATAATCAAGTAAACATATATGAATTCATTTATTTTTAATACATATACACTAAATATACTGAATTTCAAAGGTCACTCTTTTAATTAACAAATATTAATTTATCGATAAATTAATACCTCTTTAAATTAATAAATTTACATGGTCCCAAGGTTATTAATTTATAGAGGTTTAACGGTACACATCCACGATCAACAAATTAACAAGCTAAGAGCTCGAAATTTTGTCACGTACAGCAATAAAACGAACGAGGCCAAATTTAGGCGAATGCTAGCTTGTCGGAGATTGAAGGGGAAGAAGTACTACTCATGGAATATAATTAAATGTTTGCAGGAATGCATTGTGCTTGGAAAAATTAAGTGAATACTCCCTCCGTCCGTCTATAAGCTTCTCATTTTACCATTTTGATCCGTCCGTCTATAAGTTTCACATACCCTTTTTGGTATGTACTTTTTCTTACACATCACACATCACTTTATATCTTACTTTTTCTCTCTATCTCTCTCCTTCTTCCAATCACATCACTTGTACTATGGGGGTGTTTTCAAACACTATAAACAGCTTCCAAAATCACTTTTTTTAAAGCTGCCCTCTCACAGCTTTTACTTTTCAGAAGTGCTTTTAAGCTGTTTATTGAGTTTGCAAACACCCCTTATATCTATTATTTAATCAATTTTCTTAATATTTGTGTCAAAAAGTAAAGGGAAGCTTATAGGCGGACGGAGGGAGTATTTACTAAAACCTTAAAATTGGAGCACCTAGTAGTCAAAATTTAATGGATTTTAAAAGCCTAAGGGTGTGTTTGGTTTGGGATTGGCCAATCCGGATTTGGATGGGCCATCCCCCATCCCATCCCTCTCCATCCAAATACCCATCCACCCCTATAATACATCTACATACCTATTTTTATACAATCACATCATTCTTTTTTTTCTTTTAATCACTCATTATCTCTCCTACTTTTCTTCCACACATTTATTCTCTCTCCTACTTTCTTCCACACATTTATTCTCTCTTCTACTTTCTTCCACACATTTATTCTCTTTCCTACTTGATTTGACATAAAGTTCTCCATCCACACCTATTTTTCAATCTCAATCCAAACACAATTTTTATTCAATTACTATTCATGGATTATCCCCATCCATATTTTTCCAATCTCCATCCCCATCCCATCCACCACCATCCCAAACCAAACAGCACCTAATGCTTTTTATGTATTGTGTTTGTTTTGTGATTTATGTAGGGTAGGATTTAACTTTATAGAATAGAATTATACTCCCTCCGTCCGCCTATAAGTTTCCCATTTTACCATTTTAGTTTGTCCACCTATAAGCTTCCCATACCCTTTTTAGTAAGTACTTTTTCTTACACTTCACTTTATATTTTACTTTTTCTCTCTATCTCTCTCCTTCTTCCAATCACATCACTTGTACTATATCTATTATTTAATCACTTTTCTTAATCTATGTGCCAAAAAGTAGCGGGAAGCTTATAGGCGGACGGAGGGAGTAGGTTTTATAGGTATTTATATAGGGTTTGTAAGTATTTATAGGGTTGATTTTTATAGGTTTTATAGGTATTTATAGGGTGAGATTTTGAAATCATCAATCAAAATCTTAAACTGTAATGGGTGAAGTTTCGAAATCCGAATTTCCGGAACAAACATGCCCCAAAAAAATTTGAGCATTAGTTAAAACTTCAAATTAGGTGTAAAATTCCTTTTATGCCCTCCTATCTCTCCTTTTTCAAATTTCAAATCCACATCTATCAAATTCATTTTTTTTTTCTCGGGAAAATCTTCTTTCTCTATCATCTCTCTTAAATCTCATTGCTCTCTCATCTCAAGAAGACTGGGTTTCATCTTGATTTTTTTCCTTTTGATTCGTTCATCTTGTTTATTTTATTTAAACGCACGGCGGGGCGACGTGTGTGGAGGGGGGAAGGATGCGGCGGCGGCGACGACGGGAGTGAGAGTGGCGGCGCTGCCGCACGCTGGGGGTACAAAAATTGAAAAAAAATAAGTGGAAAGCCATCGAGAGGAAGGGACGGCGGTCGCGGTGTTGGTGCGAGGGTTTGGGTGGGGGAAGGCAGGGCGGCGGCGCTGGGCGAGGGAGAAGAGGCGCCGCCGTCGAGATGTAACAGATCTGAAGAAAAAAAGCGAGGGAGGGAAGGAGGAGGGGATGGCGACTTTTGGTGGATCTATCTTTGGTCGACGTCGGCGCCGATCTGCAACTCCACCGTGAGAGTCGAAGAGGGCAGCGACTGAAGAGGATGGGGTTTGTCGATTTTTTTCGATTTCTGGTATTACTTTTTATGTTTTCAAATGTGATGTACTTTTCCGGCTTTGGGTTTCGTGTTTGATTTCTGGTTTGTGTTTCGTTTTTTCCGGCTTTGCGTCGGAGCTCTGCGCGTTTTCCTGATTTGGGGTTTTCGACAGGTGGTGTTGCTGTAACGGATGGGCGGCGGAGCTCTGCGCGTCGCCGACTGTGGTGTCGGCGGCCAAACAGGTTCTAGGGCAGAGACTAGGGTTCTGTCCTTTCAATGGGTTTACTAATTGCTAGCCCAGGTGTGCACCCCCAGTTTCAGTTAATACACCCCCATATTCACACCACCAGTTTCATTCAACCAAATACTGTAAAATAAATAATTAATGACGACTACTCAAAGTAAAAATAATCTATTTTTTTGAGGATGTGGTTTGAGTATGTCAATATTTGAAATTTCGGTATTAATCGACCGTGTCTATCTAGTATTTGGGGATGTTTTTGCAAAATAAATCTTCCACACTTTTAATTCATTTGAAGTAATTATTATCTTCTAAAGTATTAAATATAATTATTGTCTGTAAAATAAAGTCAATATATGCATTATTTATTGCTATGCAATGTGCGTATGCATTATTTGTTGGATATATCTTAAATCGTTTTATATTTTTTAAATTCTAATTTATATTTTCAAGAGCTTTTTAATAAATTTTTTGAAAAAATAATCAACAAATTAAATTGTTTTTTACTAGTACGTAATGTGTTGTAAATATGCATCATTTACTCGGTATATGCATTATTTGTTGCTAGTATGCAATGTGTGTATGCATTATTTATTATTAGAATGCAATGTGTGTGTGCATTATATAATGCTCGTATGCAATGTTTGTGCAAACATGTACTTAATATAATGTAATACTCCCTCCGTCCAATTTTATTATGCCCACTTCTCCGAGCACGGATTTTAATGAATATTGATTAGTTTATTCATAAAGTAGATAAGTTGAGGGTATAATAGGGTATTGTGGGTCCATTTGTAAATAAATGATTGTTTATTAATAAAGTGGATGGCAAAGTGGGTAAATAAGTGATGGTAGGAGGGTGGAGATAAAGTAGTATGAATAGTATTGTTTCCAAAAAGGGGTATGGGCATAATAAAATTGGACAACCAAAAAAGAAAAGTGGGAATAATGAAATTGGACGGAGGGAGTATTATATAAAAAAATTAAATAAAATAGAAACTAAAAATTATTCTATAATTTAAAATTTGAATGTAAATAATTTTTGAAAAAAATAATTATAATATAAAAAAAGAAAATCAATTTCCAAATGCCTTATAATATAAAAAAGAAATAACGTAAGAAAAGTAAAAAGAAATAACATTCCATTAAAAAAAACAGAATAAAAATTTTTTTTGAACAAATAAATAATTTTTAAATAAAATTTGAATACAAATATAAAATAATAATATTAATTAATGATGTTGAAAAATAATTTTTAAAATTTGAATATAACATAATAAATTTGAGATTGTAAGGTGAAATAAGTTAAATGAAGGATATAATAGTAATTTTATACCCCATTTTGTTGCTCTAACTAATAAAAAATTGAGGTGGTAGTTTTTCCTAATTTTTTTTTCAGAAATGTAGGTATAAACAATTTTTCCAAAAATTAATTAATGGATGAAAGGTTATAAGGCCACGTGTCCGTTGCCGGAGGTGATTGCATAGGATCGGAGCATCAGAAGGTGATAATTGGATTGAAAAAGAGCTGGCTATTGTTTTGTTGCATACTAGGAAGGAAGAATTCATGTGTTATGGATTCTTTCGATCGGTTATTATTGTTTTATTAATATATAGCTAGCTAGATTGAAACAATTTTTTTGTCACTTAATTGCATTATTTTACTACAACACTTTACAAGAATAATTTGTGCTAAATTAAAAAATATTATAGAAACACATGTTTGCAATACATAAATTAATTTTATGGTTACTGTTTTTATAATAACACAAATTGCATGCTCTTGTAATAACATATTTTTGGTCAAGCAACTCGCGAATTCGTAAAAAAAAATTAAGTGTCCTTAAAATAAATGTTACTTACCAATCAACACTATAGTTAAAATGAATTTATATATTATCATTAGATTATACATAAACAAAAATGTTACTTACCAATCAACCTTTTTTAATATTGGAATTTGTTAACCGAAAAAAATAACAGGAAGAAAACCATCATTAGTAAACAACCACATTTGTAATAAACATTAACCCAAAAAGTAAGTAACATATCAAAGTAGAGACCTTCTAAATGTAGTCAGGGCATCGTATGGACTATCGTAGTCAGTTAATATGAGCTATTTAAATTTAAAGACTTAAACTTGATAACCCGTTACCTTTTGTAATATGTGTTGTATGTACCGTATGGTGTCGTACGCTTGTATTTTTATAATTAATTAAAATATATAATTTTAAAATTACATTTTTATCCTTATGTAATAAAATATTATATTATAATATTTTTTTGAAATTAATATTCTTTTAGATTTAAATAATTTAAAATATTTAATAATAAAATAACACATACAATTATCGTTGTAAAAAATGTCGGACCGGGCCACAATTTTTGGGCAGTGCTAGGACCGGTCCGTCATATCCTCTATTTCGGGACATGTCACAATTTTCGGGGCAGGTCAGGTTAGGTCGATTGTATTGTTTTTTCAAGTTGGGTCGGCCCAACGCGGGCCCGTTGGACTTTGGACGGCTGTCGAGACATCGAGCTAACATGACTCCAATTTTTATAAATAAAAAATCAAATAAACATTAATGTTTATAATTAAAAAAAAGGGGGTAATATAGTAAATAACAAAATAAAATTTAAAAAATAATTAAATTAAATTAAACATATAGAACATGTAGCAGATTTATACAACACATACGACGTCACGTGGCCTGAGTCGACACTCTAACTACGTGTAGTTTGTCGTATGGCCTAACTACCATAAGAAAAATCCATCAAAGCATTATGCCATATTATTGTGTTTGGAAACTTTATTATCTTCAATAACAAAATACCACCCTTTATCAAACTTGTAAATAAAATTTTGAAATTACAATTTCACAAACCAATGTTCTCCATCAGGTCCCGTTAAAAAACTAATCGAAGAACCTACCAATATATGTATCATGAACCACAAGAGGAATGACCTACGTAAAAAAATTTTAGAGACAAAAAATTATATGAAACAACATTATCACTAATATATTCAACAAACAGAATAATAATAATAATAATACTATAATGAATAATTAGTTTAGCTCGGTCCAAATTTTTAGACCAAAAATATTTCATAAAAATAGGTAAATTACATGTTAGTTAGACATACCTTAATGCCATACAAATAAACAAACTAAATGGTAGTAAAAAGCATATAAAATTACAGGGAACTTTATTCTAAATTGAAGGATTTATCTATCATAAATCAATATAAATTTACAATACAAAACACATAAAGTCTCAAATAGGATAGCTTGATTTAATTTTACAAATAATTGTATAACTTGTATTTACATATATTTAATTTGTCATGTTTGAAAAAAAATATTAATTAATTATAGTAATTTAATATCACTAATCACTCCTAATGTTAATTCATATTTAATGGTATTTAATTGTTGCGTTGATGTTCATTTTAATCAATGTATATTTTAATTATCTTATTAATTGTATATAATAAATGTTTATATATAATTATTGTCTTTTAATTTTAAGAGAAAACTATAACGTTAAATTTCCATTAATAAATAATGTTTGACTTTAAAAAATTAAGGTAAACGTAAAATTAAGGAAAAATATTATTTTAGAACATAAATAATTTGGAGTATATTGTCTTTCTTCATAAATACAACTAATTAACATTTTTCTTATTTTAATATATATATATATATATATTTAATTACAATAACTTTAGATGATATTTCATGGATCAACTAAAATTTAAATAGTTAACATTAGCGCATTTATTAAGATACTTAATTTAAAAATTATTTTTCTTTAAGTCAAAATACTCATGTATATTTAAAATAAGTAGGAAAATTATATATAATAATTTAAGTTCATGGATAAAAAATTTAATCCCTCCAAAATATCCAGTCAAGATTACAAAGTTGTCATATTAAATAATAAATGTGATTAAAATTACCATATTTTTCTTTTAAAAAATAGTCAAATGACTTTATCAATATTTTAAAGAGTGAATTTAATTATGATACAATAATAGTTAACAAAATGTATATCCATAATTAAAAAAAAAAACTTAAACAAATATTAAATGATCAGTAATTTAAGTATAAAATTAATAATAATAAATTATGACTCATAAAATTCATAAAATACAATAAATAATAACAAAAACTTCAATTGAACACCAAGTTTGAAGCTCAAATTTCTTCTAAATTTTTCAAGAATATGAATTTAAAATATTGAATACATATATACATAAAATGTAAAATAACAAATATTAAAATGTAATTAAATAAAAACAACTCTAAAAATGTATAATATATAACTATTAAAAATGAATACAATAGATTTACATGAACTAAATAAAATAATGTCTTATCTTGGATTTCAAAAGACATTCCGAATATTATCTGGTCTAAACAATATATTTGGGAATTTTTTTATTTTAGTCCTATAAGTTTGAAACATTCCAAAATAAATATTTTAAGTTTCAACTCTACAAAATAAGTCATTTACCTTTCAATTTAATCATTTTTTACTTCAATTTTAATCTTTTATGTTTTGAAAGAATTATAATAGTCAAACTTGGTGCCACATAGATTAAAAAATGACACATCACTATCTCTCCACTATATATATTTAAAAAAAAAAAGTAGAGCTAATAAGTAATAACACCCCATAATTTTAAATTAAAAAATAAATTTATATAAAATAACTAAGTAACCTTACATAAATAAAGAGTAAAATAATTTTAAAAAATAACTTGAAAAAATATGAAAAGAAATCTTTAAAAATCTGAAAAAAAATGTAATTAAAATTTAAAAGTATTTTAAAAAATTAACTAAATCTTTAAAAATAATTAATTTACATAAAAATAATTAATTTTTTAAAAAGAAATCTTAGAAAACTAAATAGAATCTGAAATTAAAAAATAAATCAATATCAAAACAATATTTAAAAAAATCAATAAAAAGTAAGATTTTATTTTTTATTTAATTTTCTTAATATTTATTTTTGATTGAGTTGATTTTTCTTTCATTTTTTTAAATTGAATCATTAATTGGTATTTTAAATTTAATTAGTTTATAAATTTTATTTGATTTATTTAATATTTTTAGATTTTATCTGGATTTAATTGATTTTTTCATTCAAATACATTTTTAATATTTAGTTGATTTTTTAAAATGTTTTTAAATTTTATTTAGTTTTTCGTATTAATGATTATATTTTTTAATTAATTTTTAAAATTTATATATAGTTTTAATGATTTAGTTGAATTTTAAATTATATTTTTAATTTTTATTCAATTTGCATTTGTTTTGTGGGATAAATGGTAAATAGGAAAGAATTGGGGTGTGTTTAGCAATAAAAATTGATTTTTAAATTTTTGTGGGATGTGTATAACATTTTATTAAATGTTAGTTACACAAACAAAATTATCTGCATCTACTCCAAAATAATTAATCGCTCTTCTATATATATGAAAAAAATTAAAATTTCTCTACATCTACTCCAAATTAATTAATTCATTTATTTGAAATATATTTATTTATTATCAGTATTTGATAAAATTATAAAATTATAATTAAATTTAGTTATACATTTAAATTAATAGAGGAAATTAAAATAAGATTCACATAATTAACATCGATCATTCATAACTGCAACACCCTTTGAATTCGTTTGTGAAATTTATTTTGTTTCACATTTTTTTTTATATTTTTTCAAGTTATTTTTTAAAATTATTTTACTTTTTATTTATGTAAGGGTTACTTAGTCATTTTATATACATTTATTTTTGTATTTGAAATTATGGGGTGTGTATAGAGTATTTTTGGGTGTTATTTGCTCTATTATTTTAATATATATAAAAGAGAGATAATGATGTGGCATGATGATGTGACATCTTTTAATACATGTGGCACCAAGTTTGCCAATTATAATTCTTTCAAAACATAAAGGATTAAAATTGATGTAAAAAATGATTAAATTGAAACGTAAATGACTTATTTTGTAAATTTGAAACTTAAAGGATTTATTTTGGAATGTTTCAAACTTATAAAACTAAAATAAAAAATTTCCCAATATATTTTTATAAATTAATAAATTTAATCTACGTCAGAATTTCAATGCCTTTTGAAATCCAAGATAAGACATTATTTTGTTTAGTTGACATTCAAATAGTAGAAGAATTATGTTTTCATCTAGACTCTAAAATCGGGATGTGAGAATGATGATCAAGAAAAGTGATCAACGGACTACAAAGTTTTCCGTCCAAATTAAAAAATGAAAATCGTAGTTGTATTATATTAGTATAGATATAAATTGATTTGGTAAATGATAATTTATAAATTAGAAACTAAAAAAATCATGCAACAAATAAATACAATTAATTAAAAATTTACATTATTAAAGAAAAAATTAAAAATCAAGACCCCTACTAACAGTTAGACGGGCTAACGGTGCGGGCCGGTCCAAAACCCACCTCAACCCGTCATTTTGCGGACTTTGACGGACCGGTCCACGGTGGGGACGGGTTGAAAAATAGTGAACCCAAACCAACCCATGGCGGGTGACGGGCTAGCCCACGGGCTTTTTCATTAAATATTTATTTTTTTACATGTATTATTTTTATATTTTAAACACTATATAAACAATTAATAAAAAACAAAGTTTACATAAACGTAAAATTAAAACAATAATTTCTATAAAATAGTCCAAATAAATAAAACATACAAAGTTCATCAACGTAAACACAAAGTTATGAAATAGCGTCCAAAGTTTATCAACATAAAACATAAAATATCAAAATAGTAATTTAAGTTCAAATACACAAACACTTTGTAAATTAAAAACCATCTTCCATATCATCATCAAAGTCCTCTTAATTTCCTTCTAGTTCATCCTCACAATTTTCAACAACATCAGATAAAAATCTCTCCTTCAACAAAGTTGTCTTAGTACGCGCACAATCCTCATCTACATATAAAAAAGTCACGGGCCAATCCGTTAAAATTCGCGACCCATACAGTCTAGACCGTGCGGTCCCGCGATCAATACGGTCTAGACCGTACGGTCCCACTCCTAAACGGGTTTTTAATTACTTAGTCCAACCGATTGTATTAATAGGTGGGGGCGGGCCGGTCCAATGGGCTCAACCCATTTTGACAGCTCTACTAATAGTAGGTAATGTAGGAGTGATTAGTGATATTATATTACTATGATTAATTTATTTAATTTTATAAACATAACTAATTGAAAATATTTATTTGCAAATAAATTTACATATAAATTTTAATGTATTTTAAGAAAAAATGCATGTAAATTGAAAAAAATTTATTTAGCCAAATTTGATTTTAAAAAATGCCGTAAATATTTTAAATTAAAAAAAAACTTTTTTTATATAATTTCAACTTGATTTACATATAGACTAATTAACTTGTATTACATAGCTAAATTAATGAGTAAATTAAAATTTTACCTGCGTTACTCAGTTCATCTTTTATCTGCTTATAACTTGTCATTAAAAAATGCAAAAAATATTTTAAATTGAAAAAACTTTCCTTATATAATTTCAACTTAATTCACATATAAACTAATTAACTTGTATTACATAGCTAAATTAATGGGTAAATTAAAATCTATACTAATATAATCAAAATGTAACTCAAATTACAATGTATTTATTTTAATTTATTTATGAACTACCGGAGTATGTTTTTTTAGTTGAATGAATTTAGATATTTATGTATAACTCAAAACTCAAACTTGTGCTTCTACATAACACAACAAAGTACATTTTTTTAGTTGAATGAATTCAGATTTTTATGTAAAACTCAAATTTGTGCTTCCATAAACATAACACAACAAAAAAGGTTCATGTGAATTCTAATAATGTGATAAATAAAAGAAAGTTAGAAATTGAAAGTTGAAAGTAGTGTAATAAAAAATTGTAGACCTAATCATTTTGTACTCATACAAGAGTCCGTTGTTTGGAAAGGAGAGAAAATAAAGAAAAACTAACAGACACTTTTGATATATCCTAAAAAATTATTTGAACAAATAAATAGATTAAATACTAAAAAAATTATTAATTAAAATGTAAATAAAACATAGGTTAAAAACTAACCAAGCGATCATTTCAGTCATTATTTCTATACTGAGTTGATTTTTAAATCAATTTATACTCAAAAATTAAGAAAAATGAGAAACAATAATTCACTTTAATTTTAAATTAGATTCATGAATGACTTACTCATTTGTCAATTAAATATACAACTCATTATACAAGTTTATTTTATGATAATTATACATTGAACATTCAAATAAAATCATAATTAATAAAACTTGATATTTAGGGATTTTTTTTTAATTAGCCATCTTGCTAAAATTTAACTCCACAAATTTTGTACTAAAAAAATAAATCAATAATATAAATATCTTTATACTAATCCGTCAATATTTTCTTGATAAAATTCTTAATTACTATTTAATTTGTTAATCTAAATACTTAATTTGTTATTCTTTAGATTGAGAAATTTTTGCCTAATAATTATAAAATAAATAAATGGTCTACCTAAATTAAGGAAAACATAAATTTAGACCAATATTGTACATGGGACACAGGCACATTAATTAATTGAAACAGTGGTTGACCTATAGATAAAATAGGTTGAATTAAATATACAACTCATTATACAAATTTATTTTATGATAATAAATTAATAATACATCGAACATTCAAATTAATCATAATTTATTGTCAGAAGCTGATATTTCGGGTTTCTTGTTTTAATTAGCCATCTTGCTAAAATTACACTTCACAAATTTTGTGCTAAAAAAATATTTATAAATATCTTTGTACTAATCGGTCAATATTCTTAATAGAATTCTTGATTACTAATTAATTTGTTATTCTTCTTGTAAAAAAAAAAAAAAAATTGTTATTCTTTAGATTGAGAAATTTTTACCTAATAATTATTAAATAAATAAACTGCCTGCTCAAATTAAGAAAGACATAAATTTAGGATAAATTTAAATGTGGGTCACTGACATTAATTAATTGAAACAAATAGTTGACCTATAGATAAAATAGGTTGAATTAAATATTAATGTCACTATACAAATTTATTTTATGATAATTATATATGGAACATTCAAATAAAATGATAATTTATTGGCAAAAGCTGATATTTCGGGTTTCTTATTTTAATTAGCCATCTTGGTAAAATTTGAACTCCACAAAATTTTTTCTAAAAAAAAAAATTAATTAATAATATAAATATCTATAAATATTTTTGTACTAATTAGTCAATATTTCCTTAATAGAATTCTTGATGAATTAAAACAATAGTTGACCTATACATTAAATAGGTTGAAAGGTTATAAATAAAAAAATGAAAACAATAGGAATAAGAGTAACGGATCAGTGCAGGCACCGGAAGGAGGAGCAGCGGTACGGCGCGGCGGCAGTGGAATCTGCTTCATCCCAATCTTCACTGTCTATGTAATTTTTTTTTTAATGTCTCTTTGAACATTGAAATGTAATTTATTTGTATTTTATTCACCAAAAACAATGCGGAGACGGAATCCTATCTGATTAGCGATTTCTGTTTTCCGATTAGGGATTAAAATGTCATTTAAAAAAAAATGCCGCTTAGTCAGCAATTTGGCTGTTTAGGTGGCGATTTGTCACTCCTGCCACAATTTTCTTGACAAATTTGATAAAATTTGGGAGGAATTTTTGTAGAGAAGACACGAATTTCTAAAAACCTGGAAAGAGAAAAATGAAAAAACAAAATGAGAAATTTATGAACATAATTTTATTGGGGAGGAATTTAGTATCCAGTGCATGAATTTCTTGGCAGATTTGTCTTTTTTTTATTGTTTATACCAGTATAATTTTTTTTATGTATTAACATTAATCTAAGTTTTAGTCAATCCATGTAAAATTAAGAATTATACATAAAATACTCAATAAGATCTTATTAACATTTGCACAAAATAAAAATTCACCGGTTAATGTTAGTACACTACTTCGTTTAATAAAATCACAAATTGATTTATTAAAATATGCCCAAAATACAATAGATTAAAATTTACAAATAATGTTGAAGATTTGTTCAACAAACCTTCAAATAACACTAACATCTCAGCCTTTCAAAAAAAAAAAAAAACACTAACATCTCAACAAATCTTCAATTTTTGACAAATAAAATCTTAAAAAACTCTGATAAATTTTCAAGCTTTGACAACTACTAAACTACATATCTAAATGAAATTAAATACGGAGTACAAAAATACAGAATATAAAAAATTATCTTTAAAACAATACATCATCATAAAAAGAAAAACAACAACAATACTAACTACATAAGAACCATACAAAAGAGAGAGAAAAGATTTGATGAGAATGACAAATAGAAATGACGAATTTATAGAGAAGAAAAGAAAAACGTTACAAATTTTAAGAAATTGATCTGAAGGACACAATTCAATCTACAAATATCAACGGTTCAGATTAAAAGTGATAAATGAAAACCATTAATTACAAATAATAAATTAGACTTACCATATTTATACAGAAGACCAAATGAACGGTCAAGATCAAGATGAAGAAAAGTGATCAACGGCCAATGTGTTTTCCCGCCTAAATTAAAAAAGGGAATATGTAGGTGTATTATATTAGTATAGATTAATATATAGCTAGCTAGATTGAAACAATTTTTTTTGTCACTTAATTGCATTATTTTACTACGACACTTTACAAGAATAATTTGTGCTAAATTAAAAAATATTATAGAAACACATGTTTGCAATACATAAATTAATTTTATGGTTACTGTTTTTATAAGGGATTATATTTTTTTTAGTCCATTAAGTTACCACGATTTTGAATTTAGTCCATCAGATTACCACTTTTTGAATTTAGTCCACTAAGTTTCGATTTATTTTGATTTTGGTCCAATTACCTGCTATAGCAGGTTTAACAAGTCATTTTTTAAAACACACCCCATAAAATGTTATACACACCCCAAATGTTAAACACACCACACTAAAATTTAAAAATGGTTTTTTATTACTATACACACCCCAATTCTTTCCTATTTAATAAATTGGCAAAAATAATTAAATTAAAAAAAAATTCAAATTAATATGAAAAATATAAATAAAACCTATAAAAAATCGCCTAAATCTTCAAAAATTAAACAAACTAAAAAAATTAATTAATTTAATTAGTTTTGAAGATTTTGTTGATTTTCTACTATTTTTAAATTTTATTTAGCCTTATTTTTGATGTTTTTTATAAAATTTAGAACACAAATAAAACATTAATAAAGTAATGGAGTTTTAAGTTTATTTTATTTTCCTTTTTAATATTTCTTTTATATTATATAAACATAATAACACACCATAAATATTATATACACTACAAATGTTAAACTCAAAAATTCAAAAATCAAATATATTTAAATAAAATCATAAACATATTTAATAAATTGTCAAAAATAATTTAATTAAAAAATAATAATTTAAATTAACATGAAAAATATAAATAAAACCTATAAAAAATACCTAAATCTTCAAATTTTTAATAAAGATAAAAAATTTATTAATTTAATTAGTTTTAAAATTTTAGTTGATTTTTAATACTTTTAAAAAAATTATTTTTATTAAATTTTATAATTTTTTTCAAGTTGATTTTTTTAAAATTTATTTAAAATCTTCAAAAATAGTAAAAAATCAACTAAATTTTCAAAATTAATAAATTTTTTAGCTTTTTTTAATTTTTTTAATTTTGGTTATTTTTTATAGGTTTTATTTAAATTTTTATTTTTTTAATTAAATTATTTTTAGCAATTTATTAAATATGAAAGAATTGGGGTGTGTATTGTAACAAAAAAAAAGGAAATATTTAAAAATAATTTAATTATTGCTATAAAAAATTAAATTAAAAAAAGTAAGAATTCAAATTAATATAAAAAATCACCAAAATCTTCAAAAATTAAACAAAATAAAAATCAACTTGAAAAATTAAACAAAGATTAAATAGGAAAGAATTGAAGATTTAGTTGATTTTTTTACTATTTTTGAATATTTTTAATAAATTTTAAAAAATCAACTTGAAAAAATTATTAAATTAAATAAAAATAAAAATCTTTGAAAGTATTAAAAAAATCAACTAAAATTTTAAAACTAATTAAATTAATTAATTTTTTAGCTGTATTAAAATTTTGAAGATTTAGATATTTTTTATAGTTTTTATTTATATTTTTCATGTTAATTTGAATTCTTACTTTTTTAATTAAATAATATTTATGGGGTTATTAGGTTCATATAATATAAAAAAATATTTAAAAGGAAAATAAAATAAAATAAAATAAATTTAAAACTCCATTACTTTATTAATGTTTTATTTGCGTTCTAATTTTTATAAAAAACGTCGAAAATAAGGTTAAATAAAATTTAAAAATAGTAGAAAATCAACTGAATCTTCAAAACTAATTAAATTAATTAATTTTTTTAGCTTTCTTTAATTTTTGAAGATTTAGGCGATTTTTGTAGGTTTTATTTATATTTTTCATATTAATTTGATTTTTTTAAATTTAATTATTTTTGAAAATTTATTAAATAGGAAAGAATTGGAGTGTGTATAGTAATAAAAAATAATTTTTAAATTTTAGTGTGGTGTGTTTAACATTTGGGGTGTGTATAACATTTTATGGGGGTGTGTTTTATAAAATGACCTGTTAAACCTGCTATAGCAGGTAACTGGACCAAAATCAAAATAAATCGAAACTTAGTGGACTAAATTCAAAAAGTGGTAATCTGATGGACTAAATTCAAAATCGTGGTAACTTAATGCACTAAAAAAATATAATCCCTTTTTATAATAACACAAATTGCATGCTCTTGTAATAACATATTTTGACAAAGTTGAATAGCTCAGGTGGTTAGAGCATCACTACCTAGGCTTTAGATCTTGGGTTCGAGTTATGGGGAGGGGAAAATAGATGGTTTTTTAATGTAATTCAAAAAAAAAAAATGTAATAACATATTTTTGATCAAGCAACTCGCGAATTCGTAAAAAAAAAAATCAAGTGTCCTTAAAATAACACAAATTGTCCTTATAGACTTATAGTAACATAACTTACTATTTATAATTTTTTCGAACGACTCGAAAATGAATTTACGACCCACAAATTTTTAAATGTTGCTTTAGTTAATTAAATATATTTCAAAGTAAAATATTTTATACAAGTATGGTACGTTCATCTTAATTTGAATAATTTTTTTCCTTAACATTTTAATTATTTTGAAGTAATAATATAAAATTTGATGATGAATAAAATTCCACGGCATGTATAAAATCACTTTTAACACTTTAGTATTAGAAACTCACTAATCGTATTTTATAAATCACAAGTGTTGCGGTTAATTAAATAGTCAACATTCAATTTCTGAAGGCCGCTGCACTAAGTTTAAGTTGAAGTGTGCCAAAAATTTTCCCTAAATGCAACAATTTTGACATCTTATCTTAATTCTATATATTTGCAAACTGACACATCACAACCACACCTACTCTACCGGCCTGTCACCATTTCAAAAATCTCTTTTTACTCGATTTTCCTCCTTTTTATTTTAATCTAATCCGTTCATTTAAAACTATTAATCTTAACCGTTGGATCTTAATTTTATCTCCTATATAATATCACCTTCTTTTGTTCATTTTTCTCAATCCACACAATTTCTGCTTATTTATAAGTTGTAATGGAAAATTCACGTTTCTTTTTGTTGCTATTGAAACATTCACATTTCTTTTTAGTTGTAGATCTGTAATGAAACATTTACGTTTCTTTCTGTATATTCAATTTTGTATCATTGCAGATCTGCGATTTTAACAATACATACACGCACATATATTATATTTACATGACGTTCATGTCGTGCGCAATTCTGCAAATTGAAAAGCCTTCTTTTAAAAGGCAAACAACTCTTGATAAAACTAACTGCATTAAGTCTCGCCCTTCATCGTTTTTTTTTTCTTTTCGGATTGCTAATGAGAAAATCGTATAAATAAAATAACACCGCAAATTTGCAGATCTCCACGAATAAATTCCTCCAAATACTTTTTTATATTTCTTTCCTATTTTTATATTAGCAAGATCGTACACAATATTTTAATTGTTTAAAATTTCTTCAAAGACATTCCAAAATATGGAGTATATAATTGAGAAAATCAATTTAATTTTTTTTAAATCAATAAAATCGAAATTTGGTCAAGATTAATTGTGCAATCTACATCTCTTTATTGAAAAAATATGATATGCGTACCCTAAGGATATGATAATAAAAAATTATTAATTTCAGTATATATTACTCCCTTCGTTCATGAAAAGTAGTCCCATTAGTCTTATATTCTTTGTCCACCAAATGTAGTCTCATACAATTTATGAAAACTATCACCCTTCAACCATCACTTAATTACTCAATTTGCCATCAACTTTATTCATAAATAATCACTTTATTCACAATGGACCTCACAATATCCTATAATACCCTTACTTTATCTACTTTATTTACATTTTTCTTAAAATTTGTGCCCACCTTCCATGGGACTACTTTTGGTTGATGGAAGGAGTAAAATTTATTTAAACAAATCTTAATATCGATCATATAATAGTCTGTATTCTATTCATGTATTCAATTCATGTATTCTATTCATCTATGTATTAAAAAAATAAATAAATTCAAATTTGGTTGATTGACTAATTTTAAAACAGGTGTGAAGAATTCAATTTTGACAGATTTTAATTATGGTCAATAAATTTATGACCATGGTTAAACAAATTTTATTGACATAAACTGACTCAATATTATATTTATGGTATTAACTTAAAAAATTATTAATAGATATTAATCGACTAATCATTACTAATTATATGTCAAATTAATTAATAAAAATTAATTTTCACTTAATTGAAAATCAATTTTGAATTTTCTTATATTAAGTAAAATAGTTGACTAATGCACATGTCAATCACTATATATTAAAAATAGCAAAAATATGCAACAAAGTGACTATTGTCCAAGTGGATACAACAGTGTGATATAATTTTAGTATTACAACTTTTTTTTCGAAACCTTGTAACCAACTTTTTTTTATTCAGTAATTTTAGTATTACAATTTTTTTTAACTCAGTAATTTTAGTATTCAGTAATTTCAGCAACAAAATTACCACTTTTTAATAATAATAATTACCACTTTTCAACAATAATAGTTACACTTTTCGGTAACAAAACTACCACTTTTCAATTACCATTTTTCAGTAAAAAAATTCCATTTTTCAATAAAAAAAGAACTACATTTTTCATTAACAAAATTACCACTTTTCAATAAGAAATAACTACACTTTTCTTTAATTTGAAAATCAAAAATTAAAACTACACATTTTAGTAACAAAATTACCAGTTTTCAATAAGATAGGACTACACCTTTCAATAACAAAATTACAACTTTTCAAAAATTTACTTAGTAACACACTTTAATTTGAAAATCAAGAACTAAAATCCCACCACTGAAAACTCGTTTGATTAGTCATATCATCAGAATCAAGTCCCCCAAATCATTACAACAACTTATTGTATACCAACCAAACCGATCATCAATAAGCAAGTGGTTTATAAAGTCACATATGTATATTCACAACCCTCTCTATATATATTCATCACAGAAAATAACTAAAACCTTGCAACTATAATTATTTGTTTGACAGAAATTAATTGAAGATGGGAGTAGAAAGAACATTTGATTGCATATCTGATCTTCTAAGCAGCACTAGAAAGAAGAAGAGTTAGCAGCCCAGAATCGTTGATCTCAAAGTCAGTCAGAATGGATTGTGTCAAGCTTTTGAATCAGTAAAGATGCTTCTAAATCCGGACGCTACCACCAATAATTCATCATCTACCATGTCGGTGGCGACGTCGTGCAACAATTGTGGGTTGGAGGAGCCGCGGCTGCTCCACCAGGTCCGCCACCGCGAAGTCTTCCGCCACCTGTATACATCATGCGTCCTCCGCCTCCATCCGCAATCCTTCTGTCGAAGACGAATCGATGGAGAAGAGGCTAGAGAGATAAATTAGGGTTTCACAGATAAGGGTAAGATAAATACTCCCTCCGCCCGCCTATAAGTTTTCCATTTTACCATTTTGGTCCGTCCGTCTATAAGTTTCACATACCTTTTTTGGTAAGTATTTTTTCTTACACTTCACTTTACATCTTACTTTTTCTCTCTATGTCCCTCCTCTCTCAATCACATCACTTGTGTTGGTCCTGAAAGGAGTAGATAACAAGTGTATGGGGGGGGGGGGAATACACTTGTATGCAATTCTTTTTGAACTTTGATCAAACCAGAACTCAGCAAGGTTGTCTTGGACAACTCTGCTGAAGATGATTAACTCTTCTAAGATAATCAATCCACTAAGTACTATTGAGTACTTAGTTGAATAACTATCTAGGGGAGTTATATGTGCGGAATAGTGGTTGGCCCTTTAAGTTTAGACTCCTTTAATTTCTGAAATCACTTAGTCAATGTAAAACAGTCCAGTTAAGCTTCAGGGAAGTTGTCCAAAACCGTTTTGCACAGTCTTTGAATGTGTATCTTTGAAAGATCAGTTTTGTGTGCAGTGTTGAGTGAATGTAAGTACTTGTAAAGTAAATCAACACAAGAGTTTATAGTGGTTCAGAGACTCAAGCTCCTACATCCACTTTCCCTGATTTAACAGGATAATTCCTTCACTCTTGGAATTAACTTGTTTTATAGTGCCAAGGTGCACTTGATCAAGAACACCACTCCTTGGTGAATTGATCCCTAGGATGTCTAGAGTCCTAGTACCCTCTTCTCAACTCAGAACTGAACTGTTCTTCTCTCAACAGTCAGTTCCTACCACTTCTACTACTACAACCTTCTCACTTTCACTCTTGAAAGATATGAGGATTGAAGTAAGGTTCCAACTAATGAGATATCCTTTACAATGAAGATCAGTGTATAAGGATAGGATATCTCTCTAAGCTTGTGTATGGATATACAATTTGGTTCAGCTTAGAAGAAGTGTTTGAAGACTAAGATAGTCTTTGAAAGCTTTGAAAGCACTCTAGCTTGTAAGAACTTTGAGCTTAGTTGGATTGTGTTGAGGTGCTGGTTGAGGTGCTTTCAAATGGTCTTCACACTTCTGTATTTATAGACAAAATGAAGGATTTGCCCGTTGGAGAGGCAGCCCCAAATTGCTATAAATGTCTTCCTTGAGTTCTTCAAACTGGAAGACAGATTCTTGATAGTGACATGTCCTCATTTGGGTAATAAACGGCTGTAACAGTTTTGTCTTCATTCTGCAGCACTTTTCCCAATGTTTGACTTCTTGTTAGGACTTGGACATGGCTTCTGAAGGTTGATCCAATGATAGGACAACATTCCTTATCATCTGGACAACTCTCCTTATCACTATCAGCAGTTTTGCTTTTCAGCATGGTTGGCTTGCTCTTCTTCAGATGACTTGGCTCTTTCCCTTTATTCCTCTTGTGTATGGTCTTAGCTCATTCCTTTGAGGACCTTTAGGGACTGGTTGTCTCAATCTCTTCAGCATAGTTGATCTTAGGCTTTCAGAGCACTTGATCTTGGTCAATTTAGCTGAGACAACTCCTCTGGACAACTCTCCTGATCAGCATGATTGGTCTTTTTGCATCAGAGCACTTTATACTTTAGAGTTGGCTTATCTGGACAACTCTCCTGACCAAAACCTTTGAGTAGTCTTGTCCTTTTGAGCTAGGTAGGTTTGTTCTTGCATATGGCTAGCTTCTTTGGACAACTCTCCTGATCAGAGCTTTAAGAATATTTTCTCTGGACAACTCTCCTGATAAGAGCATCTTAGATTTCATAGAGTGTCCTTACTCTTTGTTCCAGAATTTGAGCCTTGGGGAGACTTGATCTTGATCATCTTCAAAGCATAGGTTCCCCCTCAAATTGTGCATCTAATTGTCTAAGAGCTGCCTAACATTTCAGCTTCTCATCTAGCCTATAATCTATATATTCTAACATTCTTAGAACATATTTTCATTGACTTAGGCATGTCTCAGGGGGGTTTTTGGTATTCAATCAAAACATAGCTCATTTTATTCTCAACAATTTCCCCCTTTTTGATGATGCCAAAACCTATACAACTTAAGCAAAAGTGACTTGTCTACACCTATTACATGTATCTTCAGAAGACATGACTGAGGTCAATATTCCTGAAAAATAATGTGTTAGTGTATTCACTGTTTTTGTTGCAAGTAGGTTTTAAGATAGGCATAGAGAGATTTGTGTTTAATGATTCAAAATAAGTTCAACTATCATTCATTCAAAAATCATTACAGGCATGTTGATAGTTGAAATTAACATATCAGAGCATGAATCAATAACACTTAAGTATATCAGAGCACTTCATTACAATAAATCAAAATGATATTTTCAGCATCAGAGCACATAACTTGTATCAGAGCATTCTTTAACAGATCAGAGCAACCAGATTAACACATCAGCAAACTTGATCATATTTCAGCATAGTTGATCATTCAAGTAAGGTCAGAAGACTTAGCCATTTCAAAGATCATCCTCAGGAGGTGGCAGCATTCCATATTGTGCCCACACTCTTCTTTTCAGTGCCATGGCTTCTTGGTTGGTTCCCTTAGGTCCAAGAACCATCTTGTTCAGCTTAAGGATCTCAGTGAATTCCCTCAGAATTCTTGCTTGGTCAATCCATCCTTCAAGCTTTGGAGGCATGTATATGATTGGCTTGGGAGCTGTGAGTTCAAATCTTGCAATGTCAGCAGCTGCAAGTAGTTGTTGATACAACTCTCTGTAGTACTCTAGCATGAACTCAGTGAAGGCAGAGTTTGCATCTCCTCCATTCCATCTGTCAATGACATAAAAGTCATAGACAAACTCCCTTTTGGCTTCTTCCCATATGTCATTCAGTTGAATTGGCACCCATTTATCCAAGTGTGGATATTTGGTGTCCATTGGGATTAGAAGCTGAGGCTTCATCTTGCTGTAAGTTGCTCTTCTCCTTCTTGGTTTCTGAAAGTTTGCTCTCCTTTCATCTCTTGCTCTGTTGGCTTCTTCCATCAGATCAATTTTCTCATGGGCCCTCATCATGGCCAGTTTTTGTTGTGTTTCAGGGTCTTTGCCATACCCTTCATGAAACAGCTTTGATGGATCATGGGCTAGAACAGTTGTCTTCTTCTTAGGTTCAGATCCAAATCCTTCAGCAAATAACTCTTCAGTCTCTTCAGTTGATTTGGCACCTTCAGCAGTTTTTCCAGATTCAGAAGACTTGTCCTCTTCAGCAGTTTTGGCTTTCTTTGATGTAGGCTCATCCTCATCAATTCTGAATTCAGGTGGAAGATCAAGGCTGCTAGGAAAGTCAGTGAATTTCTCAATTTGTCTCTTCTTTCCTTGGGCCTTCTTGATCTTTCCTCTGGTTTGGACACCTTCAGCATCTTTGTCCAAACCTGACACTTCACCACCTGGTCTTTGCTGTTTCCTTGCCCTTTCTTCTTGAGCTGAGGCCATTGAGTTCTTCAATGCCAATGCTAACTGCTCCTCTTCATCCAAATCTTCCAAGTTCAGCATTTCTGGCTCTTTTCCCTTTCCTTCAGGGACTTTGTCTTTCCCTTTCACTGGACTCCCAATCACCAAGGCACCTTTTGCTCTAGCTCTTTCCCTTTCCCCCTTTTTGGCAGCATCAAAGCACTGGGGCTTGAGGTCACTCATTGTTGAGGCCATCAGGGATTGGGCCTGGTTTAGGGACTTCATCTCTTCCAACAAATATACATTCTCATCATGTATATTCTGCATTCTATCACTGCTCAAGCTAAGGAAAGCTAGAACAGGCTTCATCTTTTGTTGGACAACCTCTTCCATGGCTGTTTTCAGAGATGCATCCAGTTGGGTTTTTAAGAGCTCAGTGAGGTTGGCCACTGCACCTTCAGCAATGTTGGCCAACACTTCTTGGGAAAATTTTTCTGAGGCAGCTTTGACCATAGCTAGCCTTTGCTCTTCAACTCTTCTCTTTTGTAGTGCAGTCTTCTTTCCAATAGCTTGTTTGACAGTTAGCCTGAGAGCTTTGACATTTGCATTGTGATTATCTCTCAGCAGCTTCTGTTCTTTCTTGACCTCCTCTGAGATGGCTTCCATGGTAGATTTGGCACTTTGAACTTCAGTGGAGATGGTTTGAAGACCAGATTCCACACCACTGATTCTTGCCTCAAGGGTTGGTAGCACAACATCTTCAGAGCCAGTGAGCCTCATTTCTACAGATGCTAGAGTCCTTCCTTGCTCATTCAATGCTCCTGAAGTTTCAGCATGAGCAGATTGGACTTGATGAGCCAAGGAGTCCAACTTCTCTGATTGCATGCCAAGTAAGGCTTGAGCTGAGCCTGTATCAACTTGGATAGGTGCATCTGTGAGGAACTCATCTGCAAAAATTTGGTCAAGAGAAAGACCTGCAACATCAGATAAATCAAACAAGTTAGGAAATAAGCACTCATCACCCTCAATTTCTTTTACATAAGACTCTGATACATCAGCAGTCTTCTTCTCATTTTCAACTTGTTCTTTTCTCCCTTCATGGATAATGTTCTCACTCAAGGAATCAGGCCTCCTTTCATCAAGGGATTCCTGAAGTTCAGATTTGACTTCAAGAATAACCTGTCCTTCCTCACTTATTCCACCCTCATTTGGTGGTACACTCACTATCTTAGTGATGACTACCTCTCTTTCATCCATAACTCCCTCTGATTTTTCAACTATGCTCTCCTTTTCAACTCCTTCTCCTAAACCTGCAGCATCTCCACCTTCAACAAGGTTCAAAGATGGCAGTTGTGGGGAGATCACAGTGCTTATATCAGCAGCCACTGAGTCATCCTGAATGATTAAGGGCTGATCAATGTCCAACTCTTCTGACACTGAATAGGCCTTAATCAAACTAGCCTCTAATACAGGAACCTCAACATCTTTAGGCTGTGCCTTGGGTTCAGAGGAACCTTCATTGGCAGATGTATCTTTGGTTGTGTTACCACCCTTGGTCAACACCTCTGAAGTTACAGAGCCTTTCCTATGATAGGTTTTGGGAGGATTGGAAAGTCTATCTGCTACAGAAGACTTGGGTTGAAAGGGTTCAGGGAGGTTGGCTTGAAGGGTTTCAGAATTGTTGGGATTTGAAGGGTTTGAGGGATCATCAGGGGAATCATCATCATTAGAGCCACTGTCAGGGTGTTTGATTCCCTTGGCTTTTCTTTCTTTCTCCTCTTCAATCTTATCAGCTACCAACTTTGCAAAAATCTCCTCATCTATGAGGAATCTTGTCTTTGAAACTCCAGCAAAGTGTAGCAATCTGTTCTCCTCTATCTGCCACCAGTTTGCACCCTTATCTTGGATGACTTGTGATATCTCCATAAAGGATTTGTCTTTCACATCAACAAGCATCCTTAAATCTTGAAAGGCTTTCTGAATTCTTGGAAATTCAGCAAGTTGTGGATACAAACTGTCCACAGTAGCCTTGGCTCCTCCTCTGAGCATACTTTCATAGGTATACTCCTCCTCATCTCCACTTGAATGGGGACTTTGGGTTATAGGGGAGTTGGCTCTGGGTTCTCCTATCAAAGCTTCAGGCAGATTAAGTTCAGGGATGTTGGCTTCAGAAGGGTTGGGTGCAGTAGAAGGATCTTCAGTTGCTTTTGAGAGCAATGGGTCTGAAGGGGCTTTACTCAAGGGGGTTGGCTCATTGAGTGCATGCTCTAAGAGTTTTGAATAATTCAGCATGGATGAGTCAAGGGGAGACATGAGTCTTGTTTCATCTACTGCTAAGTCAGCAAGCACATCTATGCCACTTCTTTGCACATTTCCTTCAGGAGAATATCTCTTAGTGAGATTTACAGGGGTAATGGGTTGGTTGGAAGGGGTGACATGGGTTTCAGGGGAGTTGGGCTCAAGATACTGAATTTCAGGGAGGTTGGCCTCCATGGGTTGACCTTCAGGGACTTTGGATTCTGGAGTTCCAGAACCAGATGAATTGGTCCTTGACATGGATTTGGCCCTGCTTTCAGCTCTGCTCTCCCTTAGAGCCAATTGAAGAGACCTCTCTTCTTGCAGCTCCAACACCTTTTCAGTAGGTTTGGCCCTTCTCTTGCTGGCCCTGCTACTTCCACTTCCTTCCTTCTCAGGGACAACTTCCCTGATTCTCTTATCACCCTTAGACTTTTGTCTAGTCTCATTGTACTTTTGCCTGAGTTCTTCTGAATGATCAGATGGCACTTGTACACCTTCTCTAGCAACTTCTTCAATCTCAGCTGAAGCATCTGAATTCTCTTCTGAGATTCTCTGAGACATTTTCCTTGTTTTGACAGCCCTGGCCTTTGTTCTCTTTTTCATCTTAGGCTTCTCTTCCTCCTGTTCTTCAGCAGGCTTGGCCAATAGCATCCTTCTTTTCTCAGTTTTCTTACTGAGCTTTCTGAACAGGATCTTTTGGGCTGGGAGGGGCTTTGCAAAGGTCTGCATCTGGGAATAGTGGGAAAACCTCTCAATCAACAAGCTTGCCCTGGTGCAATACTTGATTTTCCCTTCTAGCACCACCTTATTGTGGGCTTTCACCTTAAATTTAGCCTTCTCCTTCATCATCTCAGACATGATGAAGGTCCTCCAATCAAACTTGATGCCCTTATCACTGGCATCAATAATGGCAGCCATGATTCTGATCCTTGGCTGGCTGACCTGCTCTAGGCTTCCAGTGTTGCTTAGGATGCTCTTTGCAACTACCTCAAAAAGATTTAGAAACTCTGGCTTGAGAGTTTTCTTGTTTTGAGTTGAGGAGAGAGTGCCTGGAACTAATAACCACTCTTGGGCTATTTCCTCTTCATGTCCAGTGCCATATACTTCTGGATTCCTACCCTCATGAGGCAATCCAAAGGCTCCTTCCAGATCCTCTGAGGAGAATCTAACTCTATGGAATCTCTCCTCTTCCTCTCCTTCAGATGTGTAGGATAGCCTGGTTGATACTTCACCATCTTCAGGCTTGCCTCTCCACTTGAGGAAGGCAAAGAATTCTGCCATATAACTTTCCAGGCAAGAGCTTGGTCTTTCTTCCAAGAACTTTTGGAGACCAGCCCTTCTCAACCATCTCAGGGTTGGAGTAACCTCAGGATCTTCACTTTCAAAAGAGATAATTGGCTCGAAGTGAAGATTGTTCTTGTTGCTTAGATAGCCAAAATCTAGGTCTAGATCTTTGTTGGAGAAATCTACAAGCATCTCAGGTCTAACCTTGGGGGCCATTGAAAATTGCAGAAAAAGGTTTGATGAAGAATGAGAGAGTTTGAAGAACTTTTGAGTTAGGGTTTCGAATACTTGGGGAAGAAGTGTTTGTGGATATCTTAAGACTTGTGAATATTCTAAAAAGAATGTTTGTCAATGAGTTGGTAAGGTCTTGATACAATTCAAAGGTGAGCAAAAATGGAAATCCAAAATGGACGGCTAGGATTGATTTCAGGGGAGTTGTCCATTTTTGATCCAATGGTTAAAAACCAATGTAACAGTGAAATAACTGTTTTATTCAAAACGTGGGGGGTTTTTAATGTTTGTTTAAGGCTGGGGATTTTTCGAGATAGATCATGTCCCAAAAAGTTTAATGCAAACAAGAGTTAAATCTTGGCATTTAATGCATGGAAAGTGACCTTTTGGGTGGGAGACAAATTAAATCCCAAAAAGGTGAAAACTGTATTTCAATGGGACAGATTTCGAAATAGGTTTTGATCACCAAAAATAGGTGCTTATCATACCAAGATTTGGTTTGATAGCTAGGACAACTTATCTGACCCTACATGGACAAGTGTCCTGAAGAACTGTGGACAAGTGTCCTGAAGAGGTAAGGTCATGTTTCTGAATTTCAGTAGACTTGACCAAGTCTGCTGAAGCTTGAGTTTGTTTCCCCCTTAATCAATGAGCTTCTTTGGACTTATTTGTCCAACTTCCCTGGATCAAGTAATCCCAACTCTGCTGATAGCTCCAGAAATCTTGCCTCTGCAAGTGGCTTGGTTAATATATCAGCTTTTTGATGGTCTGTGTGAATTTTCATTAGCTTGATATCCTTCTTCTCCACATGATCTCTAATGAAGTGGTGCTTGATGTCCACATGCTTGCATCTTGTGTGTAAGACAGGATTTTGTGATATAGCAATGGCACTATTGTTATCACAGAAAATTTGCACTTCAGTAGAGTTGACTTTGTAGTCTCTGAGTTGTTGACTTAGCCAAAGAATTTGAGCACAACAACTTCCAGCAGCAACATATTCAGCTTCAGTGGTGGAAGTGGCCACTGTGTTCTGCTTCTTGGAGAACCATGAAATAAGCTTGTTGCCCAAGAATTGACAAGTCCCTGAAGTGGACTTTCTGTCAATCCTACATCCTCCATAATCAGCATCTGAGTAGCCAGTTAGCTCAATATTGTCATCAGCAGGGTACCAAAGGCCTAGATTCTCAGTGCCTTTGAGATACCTCAAAATCCTCTTTGCAGCCTCAAGGTGGCTTTTCTTGGGATTTGCTTGAAATCTTGCACAAACACCTACTGCAAAGGTGATATCAGGTCTGCTGGCAGTGAGATAGAGGAGTGAACCAATTATTCCTCTATACTCAGTAGAGTTGGTTGGAATACCACTCTCATCAGGATCCATCTTCCAATTTGTGTTCATAGGGATCCTTACTGGCTTGCTGGTTGTACACCCAAACTTTTTGATCATTTCTCTTGTGTACTTAGCTTGGTTGATGAAGATTCCTTCTTTAGATTGCTTGACTTGTAGACCCAAAAAGAAGTTCATCAACCCCATCATGGACATCTCAAACTTGCTTTGCATGAGCTTGGAGAATTTCTCACATAGCTTCTCATTAGGGGATCCAAAAATTATGTCATCCACATAAATTTGGACAAGCAAGATGTCCTCTCCTTCAGAGATTCTGAAGAGAGTTCTGTCCACAGTTCCCTTGGTGAATCCATGATCCAAGAGGAATTGTGACAGTGTATCATACCAAGCCCTAGGGGCTTGTTTGAGTCCATATAGAGCTTTCTTGAGTCTGTAAACTTGGTTTCCAATTTCAAACCCTGGTGGTTGCTCCACATAGACTTCTTCTTTCAAGACTCCATTCAGAAAGGCACTCTTGACATCCATTTGGTATACTTTGAATCTCTTGTGGGCTGCATAGGCTAGAAAGAGCCTTATTGCTTCTAGCCTTGCCACAGGTGCAAATGTCTCATCATAGTCAATGCCTTCATGTTGGCAATACCCTTTTGCCACTAGTCTTGCTTTGTTTCTGACAATCACATCATTTTCATTTTTCTTGTTCTTGAACACCCACTTTGTTCCAATAACATTTTGATGTGAGGGTCTGTCCACCAGCTCCCATACTTCATTTCTGGTGAATTGGTTCAGTTCTTCCTGCATGGCTGTGATCCAATTGGCATCTTGAAGTGCTTCCTCAATATCTTTTGGTTCCTGTTCTGACAAGAAACAACAGAACATAGCACTTTCACCATGAAACTTTCTGGTTCTGACTCCTATACTTGGATCACCAAGTATCAGGTCAGTAGGATGGTCAGATAACCAGGTCCTTCTTTTCCTGATCTCTTCAGTAGAGTTGTCCTCTACTGAAGGTGAGTCATTTTGATCATAGAATTCAGGATAATTTAATGCAGGATCTAATTCAGGATCATAATCAGGGGTGTTGTCCTCAATGTCAGGGACATTGGCATTTTCAACATTTTGAGTTCCCCCTTGATTATTTGATCCATTAACTACCTCAGCAGGAGCTGCTTCTTCATTGGTAGTTGTTACCTGGATGTGAACTGGGATTGGATCATTCAGTTCATCATTTCCATCAGTGGGATTTGTCTCAGGAAGGTTGCCTTCAGGATGGTTGTCCAATGTTGTATGTTCAGGTAGGTTGATTGGGACAATTTCTATGAGTTCAGTGTCTTTGTCTTTTAGGCTTAATCTGGTTGTCCTCTGTGTGATTTCTTCAGGTTCCAACTGATCATTCCTGATCTCAAAGATAGATTCATCAAACACAACATGAGGTGTTTCTTCCACTATAAGGGATTTCTTGTTGTAGACTCTGAAAGCTCTACTGATTTGAGAGTATCCAAGAAATACTCCCTCATCAGCTTTGCTGTCAAAAGCTTTCAACTGTTCTTTCCCATTATTGTGAATGAAACATTTACAACCAAATATATGAAAGTATGACACTTTAGGCATTCTTCCTTTCCAGAGTTCATAGGGGGTTTTGCCTTGCCCCTTAGTGATCAAACATCTATTTTGAGTATGGCATGCAGTGTTTATAGCTTCAGCCCAAAACCTCTTAGGTAGATTTGAATCAGCAATTAGAGTTCTAGCAGCTTCTTTTAAGGTTCTATTCCTTCTTTCTGCAACTCCATTTTGTTGGGGAGTTCTAGCTGCTGAGGTTTCATGAGCTATTCCATTTGATGTGCAGTACTCATTGATGTATGAATTAATGAACTCAGTGCCTTTATCAGATCTTATCTTGATAATGCTAAGGCTTTTCTCATTTGACAACCTCTTTAGAAGTTCAGGTAGTTTGACTTGTGTTTCCTTCTTATTAAGGAGAAATACTACCCATGTGAACCTAGAGAAGTCATCTACTACCACCAATGTGTATTTTCTACCATTTATGCTTGAAGGGGTAATTGGTCCAAACAGATCCATATGTAGAAGTTCAAGTACCCTTTTAGTGGAAATGACTGGTTTTCCTTTGAATGAGGCTTTAATCTGTTTTCCTTCTTGACATGGTTTACACACATGTTCCTTAATGAAAACCTCATTAGGTAGTCCTTTAACTAATGCATTTCTAGCAAGTTTATTCATAGATTTGAAGTTCAGGTGGTTTAGCCTCTTGTGCCATAGCCAACTTTGTTCACTAGAACTCTTAGCAATGAAACATGCAGCATCAGTAGACTTGTCCCAGTCTGCAAAATACACATTTCCCTTCCTAGTTCCAGTCAATAGGGTTTGTTGAGTTTTATCTTTAATTAGACACTTTCCACTTGAGAACTCAACATTAAAATCTTTATCACAGAATTGACTGATACTCAGGAGATTATATTTGAGACCAGCTACATAAGATACATTGGTTACTTTGATGTTACCAATCATCAAAGTACCATAACCTTTTGTTGTTGCTTGTGAGCTGTCTCCAAAGGTGACATTTGGGCCTTCTTTTTCAATAAAATCAGAGAGGAGTTCCTTGTTTCCAGTCATGTGCCTTGAGCATCCACTGTCAAGGTACCATGCTGTCTTTTTGTTCATGCTCCTCTTCTTGTGGCCCATTGGTACCTGCAATTAGATAGGTTTAGGTACCCTTTGAGTTTTGGGTCCTGAGAGGTTAGCTGTACCTTTGGGAACCCAAACTTGCCTAATAACCCTGATTGATTCAAGGTGGCTAAGTTGATTTCCTAGTGCATCAATATACACTGTCTTTCCCTTAAATGCCTTTGGGAAAGTATGTGTGAATGTGTTAACTCTGTAAGTTTCAGAGGAGTTGACCACTCTTCTGAACTTATGAGTTCTTTGTGCAGCTTGATGAAATCTTTGAGGAAAGGCCTTTTTATGACCATTACCCTTTGGCATGAAGGGTTTTGGTTGTCTCATTTTATTCTGCCTTTGAGGATAGTTGTCCTTAGGTCTATTCAGCTGAGGCTTTCTCAGATGAGTTGGCCTAGGCTGATTATACCTTGGATAATTCCTCTGAACATTGTTCAGGAGAGTTGCCCTTCCATTGGGTCTACTCTGCTGACCAATATTCCTCTTGTGCTCAGGAGCTTTGGCCATTTCCTTAGGTTTTGGCCTATTCTCCTGAATCACTTGAGTAGGCATTTCATTCAATTTGCCCTTTCCTTTGTTCAGTGGCTGAATTACTTCATTTTCAGCTTGTTGTGCCACTGACTTAACAAAGATTCTCTTAGTGTTACTTGTAGATGCAACACTAAGACAAGGTGAAGATTCAAATGGATCAAAACCTAATCCACTTCTTTGAGCCATAGGTCTTTGATAACTTTGAATTTCCTCTATTGCTCTAGAGGATTTGTTCAAAGCAGACATCTTTAATTTCAGGCTCTCTTCACTTGATTTAAGAATATCATACTCATGTGAGAGATTTTCAAATTTGGCATTTAGAATTTTAAGTTCAAATTCTTTTCTTTTCTGAGAGAGAAGTTGATCATCAATCTTCTTTTGTTGGTCAACTATCCTGAGATTTGCTTCCTCAAGCTTTCTCAAGACTTGTTGATACAACTCAGTAGACTTGACATCAACAGCTACCTCAGAGTTCTTGGTGAGTTCAGTAGCTAGTCTTTCATTTTCTCTCACACAATTGTCATGAAATTCTTGTAATCTAGTGAAATCTTCCATCAACTTTCCCAAGGAAAGTTTCAGGTTAACCTCACTAGTGTTTTGTGAGATAAATGATGGTGAACTAGAAGTAGAGGATACCTCATCATCCTCAAGAGCCATGTTGCAGACATCATCATCATCATCACTGTTGGAGAACAATCCATCAGAAGAGTTGAAACTTTCAGCACTATCAGATTCTTCACCAGCCATCATGGCTTTTCTATTGGTGAATTTTCTGTCTCTTTTTGCTTGTCTTTCTCTTCTTTCTTTAGAGCTTAGTTCAGGGCAGTCATATTGGAAGTGCCCTTTCTTTTTGCAGTTGTAACACAGATCTTCATCATCATCCTTCTTGGATTCATCTCTTCTCTTAGATGATGAGGGTTCAGCTCTACTGGATCTTCTCCTATCAGAGGACTTGTCCTCTGATCTTCTCTCTTCAGGCTTTTTGTCCTCAGCCTGATCTTCAGGGGAATTGTATCTTCTCCTGAATTTGTTATCTTGGTAGAATTTCTTGTATCTACCAAATCTTGTGTTGAGCTTGTCAAACCTTCTAGCCATCAAGGCTAGTTCTTCCTTCATTTCAGTCTTAGAGACTGACTTTGATGATCTGGGAGTGGGCTGCATTTCTGGTTCAGCAACTTTGGCTTTGAATGCCACTCCCTTAGTAGGATTTGAAGGTTCCTCAACAGGCTTTCTTCTATTGAGGTCAAACTCATAGGCTTTAAGTTCTGAGAATATTTGTTGCATGGGCATAGTGGAGAGATCTTTGGTATTCTGCATCATTACAGCATAGACATCCCACTTTTGAGTGAGACTCCTTAGGATTTTCAGTCCAACCTCTCTCTTGGTGTAGACCTTGCCCAGTGAATTAATCTCATTCATCACATCAGTGAATCTACCAGCAAATTTGTCAATGGACTGATCAGTCTCCATTGAGAATTGTTCAAACTTCTGCACAGCAACTTGGAGCTTGTTCTCCTTGATTTTTTCAGTGCCCTCACACATTTCAGCAAGGGTATCCCAAATTTCTTTAGCTGTGGTGCAGTGGTAGACTCTACCCATAACTGCATCTGGAATTGTTTGATAGAGGGTGTTCATGGCAAGATAATTCAAATTATCTTTCCTCTTTTCATCAGCAGTGAAGTCATCCTCATCTTTGGGAATCAATTCCCTTATATCTGCTCTTTGCTCATCTGTCAATCTGGGGTTAGTTTGAGTAAACACAAAAGGTCCTCTTGTGATTACTCTAAGCATATCAGTATGAAGAGATGCAAGATGAGCCCTCATTCTAATTTTCCAGAAATCATAATTGTCTATTGAAAACATGGGTAGTTTGTGATGAGAAATATGATTGACTGGATTTGTGGCCATGTTGTCTAATCCTTGAACAGCAGGTGGAGGAACAGCATTGTTGTTGGCCATATCTCAATAAGAATCAATCAATCAACAAGTAATGGATTTCAGATAGAGATCAGTTCAGTGACCACACCAAATATGTGAGTTTTGAAAATCAAGATGGATTTTTCAGAAGCAGTGGTCTTTGAACCCCTGCTCTGATACCACTTGTTGGTCCTGAAAGGAGTAGATAACAAGTGTATGGGGGGGGGGAATACACTTGTATGCAATTCTTTTTGAACTTTGATCAAACCAGAACTCAGCAAGGTTGTCTTGGACAACTCTGCTGAAGATGATTAACTCTTCTAAGATAATCAATCCACTAAGTACTATTGAGTACTTAGTTGAATAACTATCTAGGGGAGTTATATGTGCGGAATAGTGGTTGGCCCTTTAAGTTTAGACTCCTTTAATTTCTGAAATCACTTAGTCAATGTAAAACAGTCCAGTTAAGCTTCAGGGAAGTTGTCCAAAACCGTTTTGCACAGTCTTTGAATGTGTATCTTTGAAAGATCAGTTTTGTGTGCAGTGTTGAGTGAATGTAAGTACTTGTAAAGTAAATCAACACAAGAGTTTATAGTGGTTCAGAGACTCAAGCTCCTACATCCACTTTCCCTGATTTAACAGGATAATTCCTTCACTCTTGGAATTAACTTGTTTTATAGTGCCAAGGTGCACTTGATCAAGAACACCACTCCTTGGTGAATTGATCCCTAGGATGTCTAGAGTCCTAGTACCCTCTTCTCAACTCAGAACTGAACTGTTCTTCTCTCAACAGTCAGTTCCTACCACTTCTACTACTACAACCTTCTCACTTTCACTCTTGAAAGATATGAGGATTGAAGTAAGGTTCCAACTAATGAGATATCCTTTACAATGAAGATCAGTGTATAAGGATAGGATATCTCTCTAAGCTTGTGTATGGATATACAATTTGGTTCAGCTTAGAAGAAGTGTTTGAAGACTAAGATAGTCTTTGAAAGCTTTGAAAGCACTCTAGCTTGTAAGAACTTTGAGCTTAGTTGGATTGTGTTGAGGTGCTGGTTGAGGTGCTTTCAAATGGTCTTCACACTTCTGTATTTATAGACAAAATGGAGGATTTGCCCGTTGGAGAGGCAGCCCCAAATTGCTATAAATGTCTTCCTTGAGTTCTTCAAACTGGAAGACAGATTCTTGATAGTGACATGTCCTCATTTGGGTAATAAACGGCTGTAACAGTTTTGTCTTCATTCTGCAGCACTTTTCCCAATGTTTGACTTCTTGTTAGGACTTGGACATGGCTTCTGAAGGTTGATCCAATGATAGGACAACATTCCTTATCATCTGGACAACTCTCCTTATCACTATCAGCAGTTTTGCTTTTCAGCATGGTTGGCTTGCTCTTCTTCAGATGACTTGGCTCTTTCCCTTTATTCCTCTTGTGTATGGTCTTAGCTCATTCCTTTGAGGACCTTTAGGGACTGGTTGTCTCAATCTCTTCAGCATAGTTGATCTTAGGCTTTCAGAGCACTTGATCTTGGTCAATTTAGCTGAGACAACTCCTCTGGACAACTCTCCTGATCAGCATGATTGGTCTTTTTGCATCAGAGCACTTTATACTTTAGAGTTGGCTTATCTGGACAACTCTCCTGACCAAAACCTTTGAGTAGTCTTGTCCTTTTGAGCTAGGTAGGTTTGTTCTTGCATATGGCTAGCTTCTTTGGACAACTCTCCTGATCAGAGCTTTAAGAATATTTTCTCTGGACAACTCTCCTGATAAGAGCATCTTAGATTTCATAGAGTGTCCTTACTCTTTGTTCCAGAATTTGAGCCTTGGGGAGACTTGATCTTGATCATCTTCAAAGCATAGGTTCCCCCTCAAATTGTGCATCTAATTGTCTAAGAGCTGCCTAACATTTCAGCTTCTCATCTAGCCTATAATCTATATATTCTAACATTCTTAGAACATATTTTCATTGACTTAGGCATGTCTCAGGGGGGTTTTTGGTATTCAATCAAAACATAGCTCATTTTATTCTCAACAACTTGTACTATATCTATTATTTAATCACTTTTCTTAATCCCTGTGCTAAAAAGTAACGTGAAACTTATAGACGGACGGAGGGAGTATATACTAAACTTGAATTGAGATATGTGGATCGGATGTGGATTAGAAGCGGGTCAGGGTCAAAATAGTGTACACCAAAATATGATTGGTGCACAGTGTGCATTTAAGAATTCCCCTTATAATTTATATGAGTAATATACATGTATAAATACATCCTCACGTTTCACTTTTATATTTTATGTTAAGTATTCGATTTTTATGTGTATTAAATAAAATACATATTAAAATAGAGGTCTATAATCAACCATATAAAATGAAATTGCAAATATATTAAGTACAGGAGAAATTATAATTAACAAAATAATATATTGCCACTTTGCCCTACTAAATTCTAGATTCTAATTTTATCTCTCAACTTTTATTTTTTTGTGATAATATATTATTAATCATGAACATAAACAATTAATAAGCAAATTAAACAGACCAGAAAAGCCTTCCTAAATCGACTCAAACGCTTTTTCTAGATGATTACATTTACTACTCCATCTTATTCACTTATTAATTAATTTCACCGTCGGATTAGTACTTGTGTGGGATTTAGCCTCATTGGCTATTTTTCTAGATGATTACATTTACACACCACAAAAAATTGTACTCACTCAAAAAGTATAGCCCTGTTTTTTCTTCAATTGGATTAAAAATATGTTCATTAGTCTAATTTTTTTTATAACTTTATTCTGATTAATTTTGAGACTAATATTCACTTTTACAGAAAGGAGGAATTGATTTTGAGACTAATATTCATCAATCGAAAAATAAATACGTGTATCAAATTACAAGATGAAAGATTTGAGATTTTTTATAATAATCATTAAGGTTGTGTGTTTGAATGTATAATTTCAGCTTAGATTGCAAAGAGTGTTATGTACACTATATATAGAGGCTTTGTTTTCTAGAGCATTCTATCTAACAACTTGTTGTTATATAACAACTATACTAACTACCTTTCTTCTAACTATCTAATAAGAGTTGTGCATGGATTATGATCCTATGCATGCTACTGCTCATTACGCATACGGGTTTGCATGGGTTATGATCCCATGCTTACTGCTCTACTCTACTGTATACTCAACACGCCCCCGAAGAAAATGGACCACGGTTTAAGTAAGATTTAGCCACGCACTTAGTCTAGCGAATCGAGTTGGGGCAAGAGGCTTCGTTAGTAGGTCAGCAGGTTGATCTTCTGAAGAAATGTATCGGATGTCAAGTGTATTGCTTTTGACCTTTTCCCGTAAGAAGTGAACATCTACTTCAATATGTTTGGTACGAGAGTGAAACGCCGGGCTGTATGCAAGAGTGATTTCACCTTGATTATCACACCACAAGAGAGCTGGTGTGGAAATGGGAATGCATAGCTCCTTGCATAAGCTGGAAATCCAAAGAATGTCTGTTGTAGCCAATGCCAAGGCTCTGTACTCCGCCTCAGTGCTGCTCCTAGCCACCACATTTTATTTCCTAGAACTCCACGAAATTAAATTCTGGCCAAGGGTTATGCAGAAGCCAGAAGTACTCCTCCTATCATCCAAGCTTGAAAAAGAGATACCATGAGAAATAGAGCCCTTAAGGTGCCTAAGAACCCTTTTGCAAGCCTTCCAATGGTTTTGTGTCGGATTTTGCATGAACTGGGAAAGTTTGTTGACAGTAAATGAAATGTCAGGCCTGGTGAGGGTTAGATATTGGAGGGCTCCAATGATGCTTCGAAAAAGGGTGGGATTGTCAAATGGAGGGTTGTCTGTGGAGTGGAGTTGGGTTGAGTGGCAGAGGGGAGTAGAGCAGGGTTTTGATGAAGCAAGATTGGCTTTGGTTATAAGATCCGTGGTATATTTGGACTGGGAGAGTTTAATAGAGGTGGAAGTGACATGAGCCTCAATGCCCAGAAAGTAGTTAATTTCTCCAAGGTGTTTTAGAGAAAATTCAGAGTGAAGTTTGTCAATGAGAGTTTGGACCAATGATGTATCATCTCCTGTAATGAGGATATCATCTACATAAACTAGAAGCAATGTAGTTTTTCCATGTGAAGCTCTGTGGAACAAACAATGATCAGAAGTAGAGCGAGTGAAGCCTTGGCTGATCAAGAATGCTTTGAGAGTATCATACCAAGCTTTGGGAGCTTGTTTCAGGCCATAAAGAGCTTTTCGAAGTCGACACACATGAGATGGATACTGATCATTTACAAACCCCTCAGGTTGAGCAACATAAACAGTTTCATGCAAAGATCCTTTGAGGAAAGCATTATTGATATCCATCTGTTGAATGGACCACCCCTTTGATACAGCAAGTGTAAATACAATGCGCAATGTGACTGGCTTAATGACAGGGCTAAATGTATTGAAGTAGTCAACCCCAGCCAGCTGCTGAAAACCTCTAGCTACAAGTTGTGCTTTGTATCTTTCAACTGTGCCATCTTTTTTATACTTAACCCGGAATAACCATTTTGTAGTTATAGGGTGAATGGTTGGTGAAGGAGCCACCAGATCCCAAGTACCATTCTGAATAAGTGCATCATATTCTAACTGCATAGCCTGCTTCCACTTGATATCAAGAATAACTTCAGAGACTGAATTAGGTTCAGGGATTGGAGCTGTGGTGAGGAAGGCTTTTGGTTTGAAAATACCAGATTTGGATCTTGTTTGCATTGCATGAGATGGAGGGGGTGGTGCATCAAAGGGAGGGGCAGAGGGTGAAGATGAGTGTGGAGAAAAGGTGGGAGTGGGAAGTTTGTATCTGGTAGAAGATGATGAGGTTGAAACTTCATCAGATTGAGCTAGAGATGGGAGGGTATTTGAGTGATTGGTATCAATGGGAGATGGAGGTAATAGGTATCTGAATGATGAGTTGGATGATAAGATAGGAGTGACAGAAGTTGTATGATCTGGAGAAGGTGGGGAGACTGGTAATTGAGTAGAGAATTTATGAACTGGAGTGATGGAGGTGAGATTCTGAGGTGTGTAAGTTGGGAATTCAGATTCATTGAATTGGACTGAAGCTGAAATATAAGTTTTGCCAGAGGAGTGAAGACAGATATAACCCTTGTGATTAGGACTATACCCCAAGAAAATGCATTTTGAACTTCAAAATTGAAGCTTTGAAGAGTTGTATGGTCTGAGAAATGGGAAGCAAGCACACCCAAATACCCTTAGTGAGTGATAGTCAGGAGGCTTGGTATAGAGTTTTTCAAAGGGGGATGTATGGTGTAGGATTGGTGTAGGGAGCAAGTTGATTAAGTAAGCAGATGTGGAGAAAGCATGCCACCAGAAATGCATAGAAAGATTGGAGTTAGCAAGCATAGCAAGACCAAGTTCAGTCACATGTTGGTGCTTTCTTTCAACTAGCCCATTTTGTTGGTGAGTGTATGCACATGACAGATGAATTTGCACACCAAGAGGCCTTACCAGATTATCCACAAGCAAAAATTCAGTTCCCATATCATGTTGAAGTACTTTGACCTTTACACCAAACAATCTTTCCACTGTGATCATAAACAGATGAAAAATCCCAACAACCTCAGACTTAGCTCTTAAGGGGAACACCCAAACAAATCTTGTGAAATCATCTACAATGGACAGAAAGTATTTATAACCATCAATGGACACACAAGAAGCAGGCCCCCACACATCCATATGCAACAGCTCAAAAGAAGTAGTAGAATGATGCTCAACAGAATTGAAGTGTTTAAGATGCATCTTGCCAAGTTTACATTCATCAAAAAATGTGTTAACATCATTATTGCAAGCAATATTCAGTTTCCTCAGTACTGTAGATAGAGTGGTGTTGCCAGGATGGCCTAGTCTACAATGCCATAGTCTCCAACTATTGCAGCTAGACCTATCTTTATTTACAACATCAGCAGAAATGTTATTTTTGAGCCTAAGTACATTATTGCAAACTTTGGATGAAGGACTCCTCAAACAGCCACCAGCAGCACCAAAGTTGAGAACATAAAGACCATCTTTAAGCTCCCCTCTCAATAGAATCTTGTGAGTAGTCAGATCCTTAACAAAACAACAGTTAGCAAGAAACTCAATCACATCATCATTATCCTTGAGAAACTGAGAAATGCTCATAAGGTTTTTAGTGATTGCAGGCACATGTAGAACATTATCCATTACTACCGACCTAGTCTTATCACTTGTAGGCATAGAGAAATAACCAGTGTGTGATATAGGTATAGCATCACCATTACCAACAACTAAAGAATCCATACCTTGATATGGAGTATTGATGTGAAGGTTGGATAGTTGTGAGGTGACATGATGTGTAGCCCCACTGTCAATGTACCAAGGAGAAGAAGTGGAAGTGGATGCATGAGAGTTGGATGAAGAAGCACCTGAATCCAATGAGCCAGTGAGAGCTGAAGAGTAAGATGTGTAGGATGCAGGATAAACTTGATGTGGAGATGCAGTAGTATGTTGATGCTGAGCAAAGTTGGCCTGGAATGGAGTAGTCAAGGGAGGGCGAGGAGATGGCCGAGAGTTCTCAAGTCCATGGAAGTTTTGATCAAACCTCTTAAAACACTTGGCAGCTACATGATAATTTCTGCCACACAATTGGCAAACAATCCTAGGTTTGGAGAAGACCTTACCCTTGCCATGAGGTTTTCCAGAAGTATGTCCTCTAGTGACAACATTAGCAGATGGTTGAGCTGGAGAAGCAATGTGTCCACCAACTAGATTCTGTGAATGAGCATTATGACTTAGGAGCCTCATCTCATAAGCCTGCAGCATAGATTGAACCTCTGGAATCGAAGGAATGGTTCCCCTGGTGGTTAGGGAGACAACAATTGCATCAAACTCAACACCAAGGCCTCCTAGAATATACAGTACCAATTCAGCATCACTGACATCTTGACCAGCATGATGAAGACTGTCTCTAATTGCACGCATCTTCAGAATAAACGCATCGATGCTTAGGTCATTTTTCCTTAAGGTCTGAAGCTGCCGCCTTAGTATCATTGCCTTTGCACTTGATTGTGACTGGAATAAGGACTCAAATGCTTGCCATAACTGAAACGAGTGTTCACATCGACTCACATGCCCTAGCATTGAATCAGAAACAGAGCTAAGAAGCCAGCTGAGTAAGAATTGATCCCTTCGTTGCCACGAAACTGAATCCGGTGTAGAGGTAGTTGGATTCGGTGGAACGATAGTGCAAAGAAGGACATCATCAAAGCAGTGTGCTCGAACAGATGCAAGTACTTGATTACGCCAGAACGGATAATTATCATTATCAAGGAGAATCGAAAGAGTGATGAATCTGGGAAGAGTTGTAGGATTGGTAGATGATGTAGTCATGATAGAAACAGAGTATAGCGGAAGAAGGAAGGATCGTGAAGCTGAAGAAAAAAAACGATTATTGTATGAACAAAACGGTTACTGTTCATACAATCGGATGAAGATAAGCATGAGAGTCTGAAGAATCAAAGAGCAGATGAAGATGAATAAGAAACGAAAGGCAGAAGGAAGGTGAAATGAACTTGCAAAATCAAACACAAACCATGAGAAAACCTGCTCTCATGATACCATGTTTGAATGTATAATTTCAGCTTAGATTGCAAAGAGTGTTATGTACACTATATATAGAGGCTTTGTTTTCTAGAACCTTCTATCTAACAACTTGTAACAACTTGTTGTTATATAACAACTATACTAACTACCTTTCTTCTAACTATCTAATAAGAGTTGTGCTATGCATGCTACTGCTCATTACGCATGAGGGTTTGCATGGGTTATGATCCCATGCTTACCGCTCTACTCTACTGTATACTCAACATTGTGATTAAATTAATATTGAGATTAAAGGTAATTTATAATAATCATAGAAAATTAACCCTATTTTTTTTTTAATAACCACAAATTTTAATGTGGGCCTGTATGTGTAATGCGGTTGCTAGTTCGTGGTTTATTCTGTTTCAAGGAATGAGATTGTATTACAAGACCACCTCCTCTTGAAGAATAAAAAATATTTCAATATCTCCCTATTTTAATTTTCATAAAATTTATGGAAAAAGATATATATGAAAAGAATAAAATATTTCCATATTTCTCAAAGTTTATGGAAAAAGATACATATGGAAAGAAGATAATTTTTCTATATCTCCATATTTTCCATAAAAAATTCGGTCTCTCCTTACTATATATACGACCTGTGCTACAAAATCAAATCAACAAAAGAGAAAAATTAATTTTTCCTTGAAAGTCTTTCCATTGATCAACGGATTAGGGCTTGGGGAATACTTGAGAAGATAATTGAATTAAAGCAATCACTATCTAATTCAGAGGTAAATGCGTAATTTCTTAGTTTCACATTTTAATGAATTTACTTATTTTATCTTATATTCATTACATGAATTGTTAATCAAAATATAAATAATTCGTATTTAAATTACGTTTCCAATAGATCCATCACATGTCTTATGAATTGAATTCCCAATACATTATGCATAGGGTAAGATTTTTTAATAAATGAAAACTTATTATTTCTATATACCCCATATTAATTAATTGGCTAACGTGGTAAAATAATATGTAAAAGTTTCTTTTTTTATTTTTGAATATTTTCCTACTTGTATATATATTATAGAGTAAAATGTTTGTAATGATTTGGGAGGGGAAGCTGTAGATTCCGAAAAGTTAAAAAAAAAATTACTAATTCTGTATACTAAATAATTTAATTAGATTTGTTTCACATATGTAAATTTCCTTTTCTGGATCACCTTCGTTTATATTATTATAAAAACTTATAGAAATAATAGGAGTAATATTTATCCCGAGCTCGCTCCTTTTCCTTTTTTAAACATTAGTATTACACACGTTCGTGATAATTGTATTAACATAATTACTAATATTAGGATAAATCAAGTAAGTTGTAATAAAAAAGGGAAGAATTAATCGATTAGGGCATTAGTATTATATAAAAAGAAATAAAAGATATGTTGTGTTGTACGTTAATTGTTAATCCATGGAGCCGCAGGGGTCTCTTCTTTTATACTGTATATATTAGTATGAATTTAATTTCTTTTATGTTATTAAATTATTTCTCTTTTGTTTTGAATAGTCATTGCTGAAAAAGAAAAATAGGCATGGGTGAATGGGCATATCTCCCGGAAGGAGTTGTTGATCTTATAATATCAAAATTATTTGATCAAGACCGATATAATTTTAGATTGGTATGTCGATCTTGGAAGGCTGCGGCTGCATTTACACCATATCCGATCAGTGCTCCTTGCCTCATACATTACGATAGAAAAAAATGGGGATTTTTTCAATACAATAGTTTCTTCTACAGAAGCTTTCCAGAATTTCACAACGACGACGCTAAAATATTATGCTGCAAATACGGATGGCTACTTATGGATACTTGTAAACAAGGCCTTTTTTTCTTTAATCCTTTTAATCGACATACTGAACCTATAGTATATCTAAACATGTGGCAAATGTATCCGTACGCATCGATCCATTTTTTTCATCCGCCAACTTCCCAAGATTGTTTTATTATCGGAATCGCAGCAGGATTTGACGTTGAAGATGGCGTCATGGTTGATATACTTAGATACGGTGACAAGGAGTGGGACCGCGTCACATACCATAGTGAGCATGAGTTTTTAGTGTCCAATTGTGCTTCGATTTTACACCATGGACTAATATACTTTGTGGGCGCGACTGGGGAAGTTGCCACTTTAGATATTGAACATCACGCATGGACGGTTCATCCCAAAAGTCTTGAATTTCATGAACTTCAAGATCAACAAATTACAAGACAGTTCTTGCTCAAAATCAACGGAGATACAACTGATACCATATATGCTGTGTTTATGATATATACAAGTGAAACGCGGGAAACGTCGATGAATGTGTTTAGTCTCTTGGAGCCGGTGATGAAGTGGGAGAGGATTCAAGACTTGGGAAACAATATGTTGTACCTGAGTCTTTCGTCCTCATTTGGACTTGTGGCTAAGCCCAAAATCATGGCCAACACAATTTGTTTTCTCATATTTGATTCTGATGATAATCTCTTTTTTTACTCTCTCAAAACTAAAAAATATCAATCTTTTGACGGACGTTACTCCTTTGATAATTTCAATGGTTTGATCAAATTGTTTTCCGGAGTCACTTGGATAACTCCTATACCTACTCAGCAACTCACAACAAATTCGGTATGGTATTCAGACAATGATGAAGAGGAAGAAGACAGTGATGAAGAAGAGGAAGACAGTAACGAGGAGGAAGATAGTGATGAGGAGGATCAATGATGGGAAAACCAAATGACTTATTCAGATTTGTTGATCAATAGATGTCAATTTAACTTGTTTATGTTTAAATTTAGGTGCATGTAATTCTTCTATACTCATATAAGTTTCTATCAATTTATTTAAGTTTCAATTAGTTTCTAAACACGGTTGCTTGTTGGTGGCATTTTTTTTTCTTAGTCTTGTGGTCCAATAACTGTCCAACGGGTGAATATTTATCCTGAAAGGATCAACTAGCTAAATAATATTGTGCTATAAATTAAAATAATACGCGGTGAAATTGAAATAATAAGGTTACAACTTACAATTGAGGGATAAAATAATACAAACATTAATATAGTACAATTGCAACGGAAGGAAAACAATAACATAAAATGATAAAAACATTACGATACAATAACATACTATTACATACTATTACAATCTAAATATCCGTTGTAATATTATGTTGAATTTTCAATTTTTATTTGCATGAATATTTATCAATTTTACATATTTTCTAATTTTAATCAAAATTTAAATGTAAAATAAAAATTACTAACATGTTACTAAGTTTATACCAAAATAAAATTACAAATGGATAATAATTATAGAATATTATAGCAAAATAAAAAAAATTAAAATGAATATTGTGGAATATTCTTGTTAAAAGTAGTATTGATTAACGTGAGTAAAGTGTTACCTAGTATCAACTGTATCCAACACATTCATATTCGATCAGTAAATTGAAAGTGTGATTTTTTTACAATGTTCAAAATTTTGGTTAATTTTAGAACGAAGTAATTTTTTTAAAAATAACATTTAACCCTGTTGTGTATGAATTTATCAATCACGATTCCCTCTCCCAGAGAATTATTTATTTTATTTTATTACATTGTAATTTTTTTTATTTAATCTGAACCTTTTTTAGTTTCAGCTTCGCCATTAGAATTAAAGTATCCCGGGGAGTGCATTTCTTAATTAAAATGTGTATTAATTTGAAAATCAATGCTGTCGAGAGAAAAGTTAGAAAAAAAAGTTGACAAACGGAGGACATGCGTCCTCTCTCCTTTTTTTTTTTGGTCATTTGTTTGTGAATTTTGAAGAGTAATAAATTCGTATATAATAAAAGGGTTGGTTTTTGTGTAAACTCTCTTTTTCTTTTTCTTTTTTTTTTTGGTAATTTTTTTTTAGTGTTGCATTTTCACTACAAAAAAAACGCGTTTTAGAGACGGATTTATCGACGGAATATCCGTCGCCCGCCGAGGTTACCGACGGAAAGTTGCCCGTCTCCTTTGTCGGCGTCGCCATTTTTTTCCGACAGATTTTTGAATTCCGTCGGTATTTCCGACGGAAATGCCGAGGGAAAATGTCCGTCATCTTTTTCCGACGGAATGTCCGTCGGTATTCCGGACAACCCGTTTAACAAACCGGGTCAACATTCCGTCGGAAAGAATAAATTAAAATAATTATAAAAGAAATTAGAATGAATTAAAATAATTATAAAAGAAATTAGTTGCCGTCGGAAATGCCGTCGGAAACCCGACTGAATTAATTTTGAATAAATTGATTTCGAAATTCACATATCGACGGAATATCCGTCGGCATTTTACCGACGGAATATCCGTCACTAAAACAAAATAGTAATAAAAAAAAATGGGTGGCCGGGGAGGCCCCGACCAGAATTACATTTTCCGACCAGAATTTCAGTTGGTCTGAAGCAATGGATGATGATGAACAATGGAGGATAACAGTGAAAAATATTATGGTAAGAAAAAGTGCAACGGAATGTGAAGAAATTGCCATTGTTTTGCTTACAAAAAGTATTCATTGCCAATCTTCAAAATGTATTCATTAATCAAATCAAATCAACACTAGTAATTAATTAATCATCATCATCATCTAGTACTTCCAGAAACTGACGGTGGCTTCGTCTTCTTCCAGTCTCCGGCGAAGGGCGGCGACTTCATCTACTTCAAGGAAACAACCAAAAAATTAAAAAAAAAATCGATCTTGAAGTTCAAAAATTTTCAATCTAAACTCAAAATCACTTACGTCGGAGTCGGAGTCGTAGTCGCCCACTTATTCAAACGCCGGAGAAGCAAGAATGGAGACGATTGTAGAAGAAGGAGACGGTTGTGGCTGAACGGCGTCGACGAGGCAGTGGAAGCGGAAGGTCGGCCGGAGGAAATCAGCCGGAGGAGATTGGGCGGCGGCCATGCTTCACGGTGGAGAGAAATCGGCGCGGGAGAGACTGAAATAGAGAGAGAAGAGTGAAAGAAAACCCTAGGTTGAGGTTTTATATAAGGCCTTAAATTCCGTCGGCATGTATAAATACCGACAGATTATCCGTCGGTATTTATCAAATGGGGAATTCAGACGGACATATATAAATACCGACGGATAATCCGTCGGCATTTTTCAATTTTTTTATTTTTTTTAATTAATTCAATTTTTTCTATATACTAGACCTACTAAAATATTATCAAAATATTTTTAAAAAAAAATCACAAAAGTCATTTCTTGCACATATATTAATATATATATTGGTTGTGACTTATATTTATAGTAAATTTAATTTTTATAATTTGTACCTAAATGATAAATAATTAATTAACTTTTATAAAATAAGAAATAAATACATTACATTAATTGAATTAATTTTCATCTTCATCGTCTTCATCCTCATCATCTTCCTCATCCTCCTCCTCCTCATCATCATCTTCCTCATCCTCCTCATCATCATTCTCCTCCTCATCCTCATCTTCTTCATTCTCCTCTTCATCCTCATCTTCATTCTCCTCTTCATCCCCCTCCTCTTCACCTTTCTCTTCACCTTCAATTTCGATTAATTGGGGATTTGCAGCCGTCAAGGGTACAGAAAGATTGAAATCTCCCGTAAAGACTTCAGTTGGAGTCTCTATTTGTTCTGTTTGAAATGGAGATTCATCTTCAGTATTTTTGTCCTTTTTAGGGACTTCTACCATTGACCTTGCCTTTACTTTGCAAACAGCGTGCCATTCATAACCATGTGGAGCTCCCGGATATGTGCAGTAGTATACTTGAGATACTTGATGGGCAAATACAAATGGATCATCCCCAACATACGTCCTTTTCGAACTAACATCAACGAGCTTGTACTCCGGGTGAATTCTTGTTCCTAAATGGCCTGAATCAAACCAATGACACTTGAACAACACTACAGTCTTTGCTGGATATCCTGGATATTCTACTTCGACGACTTCCCGTAACACCCCAAAGTAATCACTTGCATCTGCATTGTAATTCGCACTGCTAACCCAGACGCCACTGTTGGTAGTTGCCTTTGTCGATGCATACCCAGACGTATGAAATTTGTAGCCCTTCACAATATAACTGTTGTAAGTCTTTACACGACGTAGTGGTCCCTTGCTGAGATCTCGTAAGAATCGACTGTCAAGAGCGTTATCCCGTCCCTATACGGCTCAATTTAAAATTAATTAAAATAAATATTAATTTATTTACGTAAAACATAATTAAATGGTACTCACATAACGTTCGAACCATCGGGAAAATTCACGTTGAATACAAGCATCTATATATGCATCTGAGATGTTCGGTTCTGCTCGTCGTAGTTCTTGAGTGTACATCCTAATTCACAACATTCAAAAATTTGGTTAATATTAAATGACATAAATGAAGTGGTATTTAAATAGACGATTTATATATGAAATACTTACTCAATGTATGGCTGAACTTCATCACAATTCAATAACACATACGTTTGTGCTATTTCCGCCTCCGAGTTCGTCTCCCAATATCGTTCAGTGGGTTTTCCTATTGGTCGTCCCTTAGACTTGAATATGGAGAGCATTCCATCGACCTCTTCACTGATATCGTCAGCGGATGTACCACCGAAGTTACGTGGAGCACTTCTTAACTTTGTGTTGACGTGATCTTCAAAGTAATAAGAACAAAACATGCCAACCTCTTCATTCAAATATGCATTCACAATCGATGCTTCAACGTTTGCCTTTTGTTTAGCATTGTGTTTCAAGTTGTGGAGATACCTGATACACACACACACACACACACACACACACACACACATATATATATATATATATATATATATATATACTCCCTCCGTCCCACAACTGTTTGCACACTTTCCTTATTCGTCCGTCCCACAATTGTTTGCACACCCTAAAAAGGAAACTCCTTTATAAACCTCACCCTCACAATATTCACATATTTACACAAACTGCCATTACTTTTACTCTCTTTCCAATCACCTTTTTACTTTATTCATTTAACTTTACAAAATTATCCCTCAACACTCCACTCATTACACTTTTTTCTTAATAAGTGTGCCCACTTTGTGGTGCAAACACTTCCGGGACGGAGGGAGTAAAACTTATAAGAATACATGCATGTGTAATTGTAATGAAATAAAATAAGTAAGATTTTACCTTTCAAATGGGTACATCCACCTGTATTGCACCGGACCACAAATTCTCGCTTCATACGCTAAGTGAACGGGTAAGTGTTCCATCGAGTTAAAGAAGCTAGGTGGAAAAATTTGTTCCAACTTACACAAAATCACTGGAATGTCTTCATCTAAACGAATCATATCATCGATCTTGATCGTTGTAGCCGTTAAATCTCTAAAAAAGAGACTTTATTCAGTGATAGCCCTCCACACATTGTGAGGAAGAAGTTCTCGGAAGGCAATCGGTATCAAGCGTTGCATAAATACATGGCAATCATGACTCTTCATCCTTGTAACCTTACCCGTTGTTGTGTCTACGCATCGACTCAAGTTCGACATGTAGCCGTCCGGAAAGTTCAACTCTTTTATCCACCTACACGATCTTTGTTTTTGTGGCTTATCCAGTGTGTAGCTAGCCTGTGGAAATTTACCTGTACGCTCATCTTTTTTCAACTCTGGACGGCGACAAAGAGTGTCCAAATCCTCCCGAGACTTTGGAGTGTCTTTCGTCTTGCCTTCCGTGTTCATGATTGTGTGGAACACATTCTTTTCAATGTGCATCACATCCAAATTGTGTCGTATCAATAGTGAACTCCAGTATGGTAAGTCCCAAAAAATACTCCTTTTGTTCCAACCACCCTCAATTCCTCTGTTGTGTTCCGCTGCATTTTCCTCAGTACTTTTTTTCAACCCCGTCCACTGAACCTCATATAACAACCTACGTCCTGTACGGAGAGTAAATTATAAGTGACACTAAAAGCAATAAATAAATATACGTTTAGTACTCGATCATTAAATAAATGTATAAAATACCATCTCGAAGTGGAGGTCGATTGTTTGTGACTGCTCTGTTCTTTACGAAGTTCTTCTTATTTCTTCGAAACGGGTGACCTTGAGGTAAGAACCTACGGTGATTATCGAACCATGAAACTTTTTTACTCACCGGGAGACTGAAAGCTTCAGAATTCTCCATACAATACGGACATGCTTTCTTTCCGGCCGTACTCCACCCGGACAACATACCATATGCAAGAAAGTCGCTAATGGTCCATAAAAGAGCAGCACGCATCGTGAAGTTCTGCTTTCTAAAAACATCGTATGTTTGGACTCCATTCTCCCATAAGAAGATCAAGTCTTTTATAAGAGGTTGGAGATAAACATCCAGTTTGTCCTTTGGATTCGTTGGTCCAGGCACCAATACAGTCAGAAACATTGTTTGAGGTTTCATGCACATCCACGGAGGAAGATTATATGGAGTCAGTATCACCGACCACAAAGAATACTGCTTCCCATGCATCCCAAACGGTGCAAAACCATCAGTACACAAACCTAATCTCACATTCCTCGGTTCACAACCAAAATCTGGAAACACGTTGTCAAGATGTTTCCAGGCCTCTGAGTCTGCCGGATGTCGCATCTCCCTCGACTCAGCCGAAGAGGAATTTGTAGCATGCCACGTCATGTGTTGTGCAGTGGCACTTGATTGATATAATCTCATCAAACGGGGAATGATAGGAAGGTAGTACATCTTCTTATATGGCACTTTCTTCTTTGTCTTCTTCGATTGACCACCAGGTCCCTTTCAACGTGCCTCTTTGTACCGGGGATGGCCACACAATCTACACATATTCAGACTGCTATCTTCGTCACCCCAATATAACATGCAACCCTTCACACAACAATCAATCTTCTCAACCGGCAAACCAACATTCTTCAACATTTGTTTGCTTTGATGAAACGTCGTAGGCACCTTATTATTTTGAGGACAAATTTCACTGCATAACTGTGTCACTTGCTCATATGCCCTGTTAGAAAGCTTGTTCTCGGTCTTAATGTTCATGGGTCGTGCATTAAATGACAACTGTGAGTGAGATTCACAACCCGGATATAAATCTTCTTCGACTAATTTGAGCATCTCATAAAACCGAAATGCCTCATTCGTCGGCTCCTCTTCCATGTTTGAAAAACCAGCTTCCCTGATCATTGTTTGATACATATTCGGTTCTTCGTCCCCAAACTGTTGTTCTTCATCCCCAAACTGTTGTTCTTCGTCCCCAAACTGTTGTTCTTCATCCCCAAACTGTTGCTCTTCGTCCCCAAACCGTTGTTCTACCTCATTACTAGTGCCAACATGATCGAAATTTGCTTCTTGTTGATAGATTCCAACAGTGTAATAGTAAAAAACTTCATCAAATCTATAAGGCCAACGTGTTTCGCCATGACTAGTCCAATTATAATAATTATCAACGAAACCATTCTTCACAATATGTACTAAGACCTCATCAATCTCTTTATATTGCTTATTCTGACATTTCTTAGCATTACACGGACACCTAATGCAATTTCCACTCATGTAATGTGGATGGCTTTTTGCAAATTCAACAAATAACACGAGTTCATTATAAAATTCCACATTCACATTTCCTCTAATCATTCTAGGAGTACAGTACATCCAACGACGGTCAAGCAAATCCATCTGCTAAACATTTAAGTGGAGCAACACATTACTAAACTAAACTTATAATAAATTCAAACAAAACTTATGATATATATAAAACATGTAATTACATTATATTGAATTTTATGTATAGAGTAAATTAAAAATGGTAGAAAATGTACCGTAATCGTAATTTGATGTTTCTGGGGACCCGAGCATGAGCATAAAAAATTTCGCAGTATAAAGTTTTGGTGTAAAAAGTGGGAAAGAATTAGACAGTAGAAAGTTTTGGGGTAACATTTCCCGACGGAAATGCCGACGGACTTATCTTTCCGTCGGCATTTCACCCGCCCAAATTTCCGTCGGCAAAGATAAATGCCGACGGATTATCCGTGGGCATTTATCAAATGGTGAATTCCGACGGAAAGATAAGTCCGTCAGCATTTCACCCGCCCAATATTTCGTCGGCATTTGGCGATTTTTTTTTTAATTAATTCAATTTTTTTGTATATATAGCACACACAAAGCAACACAAAGCGCACACCCTATTCGATTTTTTCTATTTTGCAAAGAAATATCATGTCTTCTTCGTCTTCTATTCGATTTCAGCAAGGCCTTGTTTGTTATTGTGGAAAGGCATGTCGTACATATGCTTCTAAACAACCTAGAAGTAAAGGGAGGATATTTCATAATTGTCCTGACTCCCTAAGTGATGGTTGTGGTGGTGGATGTGGTTTCTTTGTATGGGCTGATACTCTAGAAAACTGTGGTGTTGACAAGAATCAAGGATCTAATCAAAGTGACAAAGAAACTGAAGACATGAAGAAAATGACTCAAGAGATGAAGAAATTTGTTATAGAGATCAAGAATTTGGCTGAAGAAATCAAGGATTTAATCAAAGTGAACAAAATCATTTTGATTGTGCTAGTTGTCATGGTTGCATCTACCACCTTCAAGTGGTTTGGTTAAATATATGTATAATGCACTCTATATGAGGCTATTTCGTACTAGAATGCAATGTTATTTGTACTCAATGAAACAAATGAATGCAACTTATTTTCATCTATACACCAAATGCATTATTCCACCAATAAACTACACAAATAAACTGCAATATATAGTTCAACATATAGTTCAACATAAAGATAAATATATAGATCAACATAAAGATAAATAAGTTCAACAGAAAAGTAAATAAGTTCAACAGAAAAATAAATTAGTTCAACACAAAATTAAATTGTTCAACCACGATAGTTAAAAAACTGATCAACCACATCGTCAGTACTCAAGTTGACGTCGTCATCGTCGGCCTGAGCTTGATCTGGAACTTGATCTGGAGCTGGAGCTGGCGGGGCTTGCCCCATCGTCTGTTGATAGATGGCCTCGATCTGCTCAGCAGACATCCCCAACGTCCGACCCGCGTTGGCACTCCAGAGGCGGAAGTAGTTCTCGAACGTTGCCATGACGTTCGGATCCGGGACGGCAGTGGAGGATACGGACGCCTGCGATGCACTCCGGGCCGACCGACCACTTGGTGTCCTCACGGCGTTGCTCATCCCACCAAGGCCAAGGACCCTTCCCTTGGAGGTCGGGGCAACGTCAAGGTAAAGCTGGTCCACGTCAACAGACGGAGGGGGACCGCTTCTTCCGGATTCAGCAGTAGTCGCCGCAGCTTGCGTCTCGGCCTCTTCAATCCTCTGTCGGACGCTCAACTACATAATTAAAAAATTAAAATTAATTTAATTATCTATATATATAATTTAATTAATACATAAATTTAATTAAACTTATGTGGAGGTCAATAGTGCCCCCGTAGGTGGACGTCAGTGTATCGGCATTAAACGGATGAATAAGACTCATCCGATCCAAGTGGGTGTGTGAACGTCCAGTCGCCCGCTCCTATTACGTATCAAATAAACATATACAAATTAATTTATATAACTAATATAAAATAATTAACTATAATTATTTAATTTTTAAAATTAATGAAAACTTACGATAGCAAGTGATTGCTCGAGGACGGACCGAGCTCCCCCCCGATGCACTGCCATCCCGCCTCCAACGTCGGTTCTGCTGTTGGCCCGAGCTTTCTCACACTTCTCTTGGTAAGCCGGGTCCATCCACTTCTCAACCAACGACTCCCACAGGTCAACACCATCCTCGTCTTTCCCCAGTTCAAGATTCGTGTCACTATCACGCCAGACCATTCTCCAGTCGTACATCATGTTCGTGTACCGAGTAGAACAAACACCGTACCACTTATGGTAAATAGCGTCGTCCGAGTAGATCGCCGTATCCCAACGGACCTTTTTCTATACAAATATTCAACATATTTATCAAATAATATGTATAATTAGTTATTTAATAAACTTTTATTATTGTAATTATATACCTGGAACTCCTCGAAGTATTCATTCTTTTTAGTTTGCGGCACCGCCAACCAAGTGATAGCACCCTTAGAAATCTTGCACTTCTTAAAGGATTGTGTGCAGATCCTGGACACCTCATTACCAGGCAACAACCTGTAAAATTATTAACAAATTTATAAACTAACACATTATAAATAAATAAATAAAGTTAATCGTTATTGAATACTGTTAAACATTAGAATTATTGACTTACGATCCTTGAACGATTTGAACGGGTTTCCTTTTGTCTCGAACAGGATGCTGACGAGAAGAGGATCCTACGGCTGTCGACGAAGTAGACGACATCGTAGTCGGCGGCGGCGACACTGCCACAGGAGGAGGAGGAGGAGCCATCACAGGTACTGATTCACCCCGAGACCTCCTTGAACGTGACCAAAATGACCTACGTGAACTAGAACCCTGATTCGGTACTTGTTCACTCATCTGTTTCAATCAATAAAAAATACATAATTTTACTAATTATCAATTTAATGAACATATTGCTAATTTAAAATTTTTACTAATATAGCATATTCCTAATTTAATCAATTCCTAATTTAATCAACATATTCCTAATTTAAATCAAAACAATATATATATATATATATATAACCTAATTACAACGTGATACCACCGTCGAACCATCTAATTAACTAATAATTTAAACAATTGATTGAAACATGCATCACCTACATTAAAAATATTTCTAAATTAACATATTCCTAAATTAACAAATCTAAACATAATTAAAATAATAGTTTTCTAATTGGAGTTTTCTAATTATCAATTAAATGAACATATTCCTAATTTAAATTTTTTACTAATATAGCATATTCCTAATTTAATTAATCAACATATTCCTAATTTAATCACCAATAACCTAATTTAATTATTATTTTTCTACCTAACTTAATCAATAATAAAAAATTGAACATATTCCTAAATTAACAAACCTAAAACTAATTAAAATAATAATTTTCTAATTGGATCAATAATTATAAATTTAATGAACATATTTCTAATTTAAATTTTTTACTAATATAGCGTATTCCTAATTTAATCAACATATTCCTAATTACAACGTGATCCAACGGTCGAACCACTATATCTAAACTAATTTAAACAATTGATTGAAACATGCACTACCTACATTAAAAATATTCTATATCAAAATTACACCATTAAATTAAACTAGTAATTAACTATACATGCATATAACAATTAATTAATTAACCTTAAAAAATTACTCTGTCAAAATTATTCTAGCTTAATCAACAAATTAAATAACATACGTACTAATTAACATGATCATAATATTTTAACAACTAACCAAATCAATAACATGCAAATCAACATTAAATTATTCATATTTACATATATCCATGCATAAACATATATAAGTATTAAAACTAAGTAATAAAACTAATTAAGAAAACGTACCGTATCAATGTAATCGGAGAAATTTGCTTCAATAGCCTCGTCCTCGTCTTCGTCTTCCCCCCCGAATCGACTCACTCACGCACCCTTTTTTTTTTCTAAAACGCATTCTGTGAGGCCCTTATATATATATAAAAAAAAAATACCGACAGATATTCCGTCGGCATTTTCCTCGGTAATCGCCCACTTTTAATGGTAACAGTTACCTTTTTGGAAAACGAGGCGGTGCAAAATTAACGTGTCCGAAGCCGACGGATTATCCATCGGCATTTCCGTCGGCATAAATATTTCAAAAAATCCGTCAGCATTTTCCCTCGGTAAATGCTGACGGAACGGAAATCCGTCGGCAAGCTTGTTGACTTTTCAATCAACAGTAATCCGTCGGCATTCCGTCGGAAATGCCGACGGAATAGTATCCGTCGGCATGTGTCTGTCCCTATGACGCACATTTTTTGTAGTGTTTTCAATTGTAATGATTTACACTATTCAATAATATTTTTTAATTATATTGACGTATATTTTTTTTGGTAATATTATATTGCACTTTTTAATTATATGCACTTGCACTTTTCATTAATATTGTGTTGCATTTTTTAGTTATACTGACTTACACTTTTTAATAATATTGTGACGTACTTTTTAGTAATATTGTGTTGTACTTTTTATAGTTATAATGATTTACACTTTTCATTAAAAATTGCGTTGCACTTTTTAATTACATTGACTTGCATCCCCCTATATACTACTCCGTAGTAGAGAGTTTAAATTACTCATCTCCTCATTCATTTTACTTATGTGTCATCTCCTCATTCATTCTACGTGCCAATATTACAATGAATTGCATATTTACTTTAAAAAAAAAAAGTAAGTTGGACTATTACAATACTAATTAATTATAAGCAAGTACTCCTTTCGTTTGCCTATAAGCTTCCCGTTACTTTTTGGCACAACGATTAAGAAAAGTGATTAAATAATAGATATAGTACAAGTGATGTGATTGGAAGAAGTAGAGAGATAGAGAGAAAAGGTAAAATATAAAGTGATGTGTAAGAAAAAGTACTTACCAAAAAGGGTATGAGAAACTTATAGGTGGACAAACCAAAATTGTAAAATGAGAAGCTTATAGACGGACGGAGGAAGTAATTAATTATGTTGTTATACTAATTGCCTAAAAACGAAATTCCATTTTTAAAATTTTTTGACCTAAAATATACTCTATCTATCTTAATAAAATAAAGGGAAAATACATTTTTTTGTCCTTTAAGTTGTACCAATTTTGATTTTTGTCCTCTATATTTTTCTATTTTGAAATTTGTCCTTTATGTTTACAAATGTTAAGAATTTGGTCCTTATTACCTGCTATCACATGTAATTAGTGACGTGGCTTTAATTTTTAAAAAATTTAAATAACAAAAAGGATTTGAGGCATTTTTATCCTGAAGAATCAAAATCACCGAACCCCTAAACCATAAAGAAGTTCTTCGTCCAAAATTGATCGCTGCATCTTCTTCTTAGACTTGTTTTCCTCACAAATCTCTCATTTTCTTCCGCCGTCGCGAATTTTCCTCTCCACTTCTCTTCCGCCGTCAATCAACCATGGGTGATGTTGCTTCTGATTCTGCCATGGATGCTGTTTGAAGACGAGTGCGTACATATTCTCTCTTCGTTTTTATTCACGCTTTTTTCCCGTATTTGAAATTGAAGTGGATTCGATTCGAGTGTGCTAATTTTGACCTTTTTAAGTCTTCATCAGACCTTGATTCAAAAGAATAATTGAAACCTTCTCTGTATGATCTGTTCCAAACATGGAAATTTATTTGATTTCAGGGATTTGATGTTAATAAACTGTGTGCAGATGCATTTTGGTTTGATGAGAATGATCGCGTAGTTGGGCAATTTTTAGAAGGATGAAGAACTTCTCATTGGTTTGGGGATTCAATTCTTTGGGATAAAAAAGACACGTACTCTTTTTGTTATTTAAATTTTTTAAAAATTAAAGTGACATCACTAATTACGTGTGACAGCGGGTAATAAGGACCAAATTCTTAACATTTGTAAATATAAAGGTTAAATTTCGAAGTAGAAAAACATAAAGGACAAAACTCAAAATTGTTTTATATGTTAATTCAATAAATTGTTATACTTATATTATAAGTATTGAAATTAAAAAAAATAAAGTTTATATAAATTACTCCCATCATTTATAATTGTTTTAAAATACAAATTATATATACTCTTTATATTCCACCCTTCTACAAAACGTAGTCTCATTGAAATAGACATATATTTAAAAATGAAAAAAAAAAAGTAATAGTATTGACGGTATTGTAGAATTTGTAGAATTTGTAGAGTATTGTGTGGTCCATTGTGAATAAAATGATTGTTTGTAAACGAAATTGAATTGCAATTTGCGTAATTAAATGGTGGGGGGATAAATTGACATTTACCATAAAATGTATGAGACTAGATTTTATGGACGAACAAATAACACAAATGAGACTAAATTTTGTGAATTGGAAAAGTACGCGGGAGATTATCTAGTTTTTTAATAATAATAAGATTGTGTTACACTTTTAATTATAATAATTTACATTTTTTCAATATACACGTTTCTTAAAAAAAATGTTGACGGGTGTTCGAGTCCTTGTAAGGACTCGAGTCAATACTAGATCAATACATAATAAAATAATGAGTATGAGATCTACGTAATATGTTTATCTCTTTTTAATTATTATTTTTATCAAAAGAAGGATCTAAATCGAGAAAATTTTATTTTTAGTCCTATAAATTTGATTCATTTCAAAATAAATTTTTTAAATTTTTTATGGACAAAAAAATAAGTTCTAAAACATTCTCCCTTCGTACTACAATAAATGTTGGTTTAGCCTTTTTTTTCTTGTACACAAATAAGTGATGTTTTAAAATTTTTACACCGTTTATTCCCATTATACCCATTTTTAAACTTTAGAAAATCTTCTAATTTCTAACTTACTTTTATAAACTTGAAAATAATTGGTTAAAAGTATTTGGAATGATTTTAAGAGAATTAATGTGATTAAAATCTTTCTTTATTATGTAAGGGTACAATACAAAGAAAGCGGAGTTTTCCGACGGATTCCATTCCGTCGGCCGTCTCGACGGATCTCCGACGGAATATTGGAATCGACTGACTTCCGACGGATTTCAACATCCGTCGGGACCTTCCGACGGAATTTAGTTTCACAGGCAAACAGTGTCGTTTTAGGCCTACTTTCCGACGGAAATTTTCGTCGGTAGTTTAACTTGCGCCTACCGACGGAATATTCCGTCGGTAGCTGACCCACTTTGACCCACCACCTCGGATACCAATGAAAAGACGCGTACGAATTAAATATTCGTTCACTACCGACGGAAATATCCGTCGGTAGCAAATTTTTTTTTTTTTTATAAGAACTACCTTCGGCAGTTTCTTGAAGAAGAAGAAAAAAAATTCACTTTCTTCTCCTCTTCTGTTCGTGGTAGTTTCGTGCGTGGATTGGATTTTGTTGTGCGTGGATTGAACGACAAAGAGCATAACGATCATCTACCCCCAGTTTTCTTCAATATAAACGGTACGTTTTATAAATTCTTAATTAATTTTAATTAAGTTATTGTATTATTGCATGTTAATTATTATAAAACTGTTATTGAATTATTTAAAATTGCATGTTAATTATTATAAATTTGCATGCACGTAATTGATAAATATGTGTTGGGAATAAAATGAGCTATGTTTTGATTGAATACCAAAAACCCCCTGAGACATGCCTAAGTCAATGAAAAATATGTTCTAAGAATGTTAGAATATATAGATTATAGGCTAGATGAGAAGCTGAAATGTTAGGCAGCTCTTAGACAATTAGATGCACAATTTGAGGGGGAACCTATGCTTTGAAGATGATCAAGATCAAGTCTCCCCAAGGCTCAAATTCTGGAACAAAGAGTAAGGACACTCTATGAAATCTAAGATGCTCTTATCAGGAGAGTTGTCCAGAGAAAATATTCTTAAAGCTCTGATCAGGAGAGTTGTCCAAAGAAGCTAGCCATATGCAAGAACAAACCTACCTAGCTCAAAAGGACAAGACTACTCAAAGGTTTTGGACAGGAGAGTTGTCCAGATAAGCCAACTCTAAAGTGTAAAGTGCTCTGATGCAAAAAGACCAATCATGCTGATCAGGAGAGTTGTCCAGAGGAGTTGTCTCAGCTAAATTGACCAAGATCAAGTGCTCTGAAAGCCTAAGATCAACTATGCTGAAGAGATTGAGACAACCAGTCCCTAAAGGTCCTCAAAGGAATGAGCTAAGACCATACACAAGAGAAATAAAGGGAAAGAGCCAAGTCATCTGAAGAAGAGCAAGCCAACCATGCTGAAAAGCAAAACTGCTGATAGTGATAAGGAGAGTTGTCCAGATGATAAGGAATGTTGTCCTATCATTGGATCAACCTTCAGAAGCCATGTCCAAGTCCTAACAAGAAGTCAAACATTGGGAAAAGTGCTGCAGAATGAAGACAAAACTGTTACAGCCGTTTATTACCCAAATGAGGACATGTCACTATCAAGAATCTGTCTTCCAGTTTGAAGAACTCAAGGAAGACATTTATAGCAATTTGGGGCTGCCTCTCCAACGGGCAAATCCTCCATTTTGTCTATAAATACAGAAGTGTGAAGACCATTTGAAAGCACCTCAACCAGCACCTCAACAAGCACCTCAACACAATCCAACTAAGCTCAAAGTTCTTACAAGCTAGAGTGCTTTCAAAGCTTTCAAAGACTATCTTAGTCTTCAAACACTTCATCTAAGCTGAACTCAATTGTATATCCTTACACAAGCTTAGAGAGATATCCTATCCTTATACACTGGTCTTCATTGTAAAGGATATCTCATTAGTTGGAACCTTACTTCAACCCTTACACCTTTCAAGAGTGAAAGTGAGAAGGTTGTAGTAGTAGAAGTGGTAGGAGCTGACTGTTGAGAGAAGAACAGTTCAGTTCTGAGTTGAGAAGAGGGTACTAGGACTCTAGACATCCTAGGGATCAATTCACCAAGGAGTGGTGTTCTTGATCAAGTGCACCTTGGCACTATAAAACAAGTTAATTCCAAGAGTGAAGGAATTATCCTGTTAAATCAGGGAAAGTGGATGTAGGAGCTTGAGTCTCTGAACCACTATAAACTCTTGTGTTGATTTACTTTACAAGTACTTACATTCACTCAACACTGCACACAAAACTGATCTTTCAAAGATACACATTCAAAGACTGTGCAAAACTGTTTTGGACAACTTCCCTGAAGCTTAACTGGACTGTTTTACATTGACTAAGTGATTTCAGAAATTAAAGGAGTCTAAACTTAAAGGGCCAACCACTATTCCGCACATATAACTCCCCTAGATAGTTATTCAACTAAGTACTCAATAGTACTTAGTGGATTGATTATCTTAGAAGAGTTAATCACATTCAGCAGAGTTGTCCAAGACAACCTTGCTGAGTTCTGGTTTGATCAAAAGTTCAAAAAGAATTGCATACAAGTGTATTCCCCCCCCCCCCCATACACTTGTTATCTACTCCTTTCAGGACCAACAAGTGGTATCAGAGCAGGGGTTCAAAGACCACTGCTTCTGAAAATCCATCTTGATTTTCAAAACTCACATATTTGGTGTGGTCACTGAACTGATCTCTATCTGAAATCCATTACTTGTTGATTGATTGATTCTTATTGAGATATGGCCAACAACAATGCTGTTCCTCCACCTGCTGTTCAAGGATTAGACAACATGGCCACAAATCCAGTCAATCATATTTCTCATCACAAACTGCCCATGTTTTCAATAGACAATTATGATTTCTGGAAAATTAGAATGAGGGCTCATCTTGCATCTCTTCATACTGATATGCTTAGAGTAATCACAAGAGGACCTTTTGTGTTTACTCAAACTAACCCCAGATTGACAGATGAGCAAAGAGCAGATATAAGGGAATTGATTCCCAAAGATGAGGATGACTTCACTGCTGATGAAAAGAGGAAAGATAATTTGAATTATCTTGCCATGAACACCCTCTATCAAACAATTCCAGATGCAGTTATGGGTAGAGTCTACCACTGCACCACAGCTAAAGAAATTTGGGATACCCTTGCTGAAATGTGTGAGGGCACTGAAAAAATCAAGGAGAACAAGCTCCAAGTTGCTGTGCAGAAGTTTGAACAATTCTCAATGGAGACTGATGAGTCCATTGACAAATTTGCTGGTAGATTCACTGATGTGATGAATGAGATTAATTCACTGGGCAAGGTCTACACCAAGAGAGAGGTTGGACTGAAAATCCTAAGGAGTCTCACTCAAAAGTGGGATGTCTATGCTGTAATGATGCAGAATACCAAAGATCTCTCCACTATGCCCATGCAACAAATATTCTCAGAACTTAAAGCCTATGAGTTTGACCTCAATAGAAGAAAGTCTGTTGAGGAACCTTCAAATCCTACTAAGGGAGTGGCATTCAAAGCCAAAGTTGCTGAACCAGAAATGCAGCCCACTCCCAGATCATCAAAGTCAGTCTCTAAGACTGAAATGAAGGAAGAACTAGCCTTGATGGCTAGAAGGTTTGACAAGCTCAACACAAGGTTTGGTAGATACAAGAAATTCTACCAAGATAACAAATTCAGGAGAAGATACAATTCCCCTGAAGATCAGGCTGAGGACAAAAAGCCTGAAGAGAGAAGATCAGAGGACAAGTCCTCTGATAGGAGAAGATCCAGTAGAGCTGAACCCTCATCATCTAAGAGAAGAGATGAATCCAAGAAGGATGATGATGAAGATCTGTGTTACAACTGCAAAAAGAAAGGGCACTTCCAATATGACTGCCCTGAACTAAGCTCTAAAGAAAGAAGAGAAAGACAAGCAAAAAGAGACAGAAAATTCACCAATAGAAAAGCCATGATGGCTGGTGAAGAATCTGATAGTGCTGAAAGTTTCAACTCTTCTGATGGATTGTTCTCCAACAGTGATGATGATGATGATGTCTGCAACATGGCTCTTGAGGATGATGAGGTATCCTCTACTTCTAGTTCACCATCATTTATCTCACAAAACACTAGTGAGGTTAACCTGAAACTTTCCTTGGGAAAGTTGATGGAAGATTTCACTAGATTACAAGAATTTCATGACAATTGTGTGAGAGAAAATGAAAGACTAGCTACTGAACTCACCAAGAACTCTGAGGTAGCTGTTGATGTCAAGTCTACTGAGTTGTATCAACAAGTCTTGAGAAAGCTTGAGGAAGCAAATCTCAGGATAGTTGACCAACAAAAGAAGATTGATGATCAACTTCTCTCTCAAAAAAGAAAAGAATTTGAACTTAAAATTCTAAATGCCAAATTTGAAAATCTCTCACATGAGTATGATATTCTTAAATCAAGTGAAGAGAGCCTGAAATTAAAGATGTCTGCTTTGAACAAATCCTCTAGAGCAATAGAGGAAATTCAAAGTTATCAAAGACCTATGGCTCAAAGAAGTGGATTAGGTTTTGATCCATTTGAATCTTCACCTTGTCTTAGTGTTGCATCTACAAGTAACACTAAGAGAATCTTTGTTAAGTCAGTGGCACAACAAGCTGAAAATGAAGTAATTCAGCCACTGAACAAAGGAAAGGGCAAATTGAATGAAATGCCTACTCAAGTGATTCAGGAGAATAGGCCAAAACCTAAGGAAATGGCCAAAGCTCCTGAGCACAAGAGGAATATTGGTCAGCAGAGTAGACCCAATGGAAGGGCAACTCTCCTGAACAATGTTCAGAGGAATTATCCAAGGTATAATCAGCCTAGGCCAACTCATCTGAGAAAGCCTCAGCTGAATAGACCTAAAGAAAACCATCCTTTAAGGCAGAATAAAATGAGACAACCAAAACCCTTCATGCCAAAGGGTAATGGTCATAAAAAGGCCTTTCCTCAAAGATTTCATCAAGCTGCACAAAGAACTCATAAGTTCAGAAGAGTGGTCAACTCCTCTGAAACTTACAGAGTTAACACATTCACACATACTTTCCCAAAGGCATTTAAGGGAAAGACAGTGTATATTGATGCACTAGGAAATCAACTTAGCCACCTTGAATCAATCAGGGTTATTAGGCAAGTTTGGGTTCCCAAAGGTACAGCTAACCTCTCAGGACCCAAAACTCAAAGGGTACCTAAACCTATCTAATTGCAGGTACCATTGGTCCACAAGAAGAGGAGCATGAACAAAAAGACAGCATGGTACCTTGACAGTGGATGCTCAAGGCACATGACTGGAAACAAGGAACTCCTCTCTGATTTTATTGAAAAAGAAGGCCCAAATGTCACCTTTGGAGACAGCTCACAAGCAACAACAAAAGGTTATGGTACTTTGATGATTGGTAACATCAAAGTAACCAATGTATCTTATGTAGCTGGTCTCAAATATAATCTCCTGAGTATCAGTCAATTCTGTGATAAAGATTTTAATGTTGAGTTTTCAAGTGGAAAGTGTCTAATTAAAGATAAAACTCAACAAACCCTATTGACTGGAACTAGGAAGGGAAATGTGTATTTTGCAGACTGGGACAAGTCTACTGATGCTGCATGTTTCATTGCTAAAAGTTCTAGTGAACAAAGTTGGCTATGGCACAAGAGGCTAAACCACCTGAACTTCAAATCTATGAATAAACTTGCTAGAAATGCATTAGTTAAAGGACTACCTAATGAGGTTTTCATTAAAGAACATGTGTGTAAGCCATGTCAAGAAGGAAAACAGATTAAAGCCTCATTCAAAGGAAAACCAGTCATTTCCACTAAAAGGGTACTTGAACTTCTACATATGGATCTGTTTGGACCAATTACCCCTTCAAGCATAAATGGTAGAAAATACACATTAGTGGTAGTAGATGACTTCTCTAGGTTCACATGGGTAGTATTTCTCCTTAATAAGAAGGAAACACAAGTCAAACTACCTGAACTTCTCAAGAGATTGTCAAATGAGAAAAGCCTTAGTATTATCAAGATAAGATCTGATAAAGGCACTGAGTTCATTAATTCATACATCAATGAGTACTGCACACCAAATGGAATAGCTCATGAAACCTCAGCAGCTAGAACTCCCCAACAAAATGGAGTTGCAGAAAGAAGGAATAGAACCTTAAAAGAAGCTGCTAGAACTCTAATTGCTGATTCAAATCTACCTAAGAGGTTTTGGGCTGAAGCTATAAACACTGCATGCCATACTCAAAATAGATGTTTGATCACTAAGGGGCAAGGCAAAACCCCCTATGAACTCTGGAAAGGAAGAATGCCTAAAGTGTCATACTTTCATATATTTGGTTGTAAATGTTTCATTCACAATAATGGGAAAGAACAGTTGAAAGCTTTTGACAGCAAAGCTGATGAGGGAGTATTTCTTGGATACTCTCAAATCAGTAGAGCTTTCAGAGTCTACAACAAGAAATCCCTTATAGTGGAAGAAACACCTCATGTTGTGTTTGATGAATCTATCTTTGAGATCAGGAATGATCAGTTGGAACCTGAAGAAATCACACAGAGGACAACCAGATTAAGCCTAAAAGACAAAGACACTGAACTCATAGAAATTGTCCCAATCAACCTACCTGTACATACAACATTGGACAACCATCCTGAAGGCAACCTTCCTGAGACAAATCCCACTGATGGAAATGATGAACTGAATGATCCAATCCCAGTTCACATCCAGGTAACAACTACCAATGAAGAAGCAGCTCCTGCTGAGGTAGTTAATGGATCAAATAATCAAGGGGGAACTCAAAATGTTGAAAATATCAATGTCCCTGACATTGAGGACAACACCCCTGATTATGATCCTGAATTAGATCCTGCATTAAATTATCCTGAATTCTATGATCAAAATGACTCACCTTCAGTAGAGGACAACTCTACTGAAGAGATCAGGAAAAGAAGGACCTGGTTATCTGACCATCCTACTGACCTGATACTTGGTGATCCAAGTATAGGAGTCAGAACCAGAAAGTTTCATGGTGAAAGTGCTATGTTCTGTTGTTTCTTGTCAGAACAGGAACCAAAAGATATTGAGGAAGCACTTCAAGATGCCAATTGGATCACAGCCATGCAGGAAGAACTGAACCAATTCACCAGAAATGAAGTATGGGAGCTGGTGGACAGACCCTCACATCAAAATGTTATTGGAACAAAGTGGGTGTTCAAGAACAAGAAAAATGAAAATGATGTGATTGTCAGAAACAAAGCAAGACTAGTGGCAAAAGGGTATTGCCAACATGAAGGCATTGACTATGATGAGACATTTGCACCTGTGGCAAGGCTAGAAGCAATAAGGCTCTTTCTAGCCTATGCAGCCCACAAGAGGTTCAAAGTATACCAAATGGATGTCAAGAGTGCCTTTCTGAATGGAGTCTTGAAAGAAGAAGTCTATGTGGAGCAACCACCAGGGTTTGAAATTGGAAACCAAGTTTACAGACTCAAGAAAGCTCTATATGGACTCAAACAAGCCCCTAGGGCTTGGTATGATACACTGTCACAATTCCTCTTGGATCATGGATTCACCAAGGGAACTGTGGACAGAACTCTCTTCAGAATCTCTGAAGGAGAGGACATCTTGCTTGTCCAAATTTATGTGGATGACATAATTTTTGGATCCCCTAATGAGAAGCTATGTGAGAAATTCTCCAAGCTCATGCAAAGCAAGTTTGAGATGTCCATGATGGGGTTGATGAACTTCTTTTTGGGTCTACAAGTCAAGCAATCTAAAGAAGGAATCTTCATCAACCAAGCTAAGTACACAAGAGAAATGATCAAAAAGTTTGGGTGTACAACCAGTAAGCCAGTAAGGATCCCTATGAACACAAATTGGAAGATGGATCCTGATGAGAGTGGTATTCCAACCAACTCTACTGAGTATAGAGGAATAATTGGTTCACTCCTCTATCTCACTGCCAGCAGACCTGATATCACCTTTGCAGTAGGTGTTTGTGCAAGATTTCAAGCAAATCCCAAGAAAAGCCACCTTGAGGTTGCAAAGAGGATTTTGAGGTATCTCAAAGGCACTGAGAATCTAGGCCTTTGGTACCCTGCTGATGACAATATTGAGCTAACTGGCTACTCAGATGCTGATTATGGAGGATGTAGGATTGACAGAAAGTCCACTTCAGGGACTTGTCAATTCTTGGGCAACAAGCTTATTTCATGGTTCTCCAAGAAGCAGAACACAGTGGCCACTTCCACCACTGAAGCTGAATATGTTGCTGCTGGAAGTTGTTGTACTCAAATTCTTTGGCTAAGTCAACAACTCAGAGACTACAAAGTCAACTCTACTGAAGTGCCAATTTTCTGTGATAACAATAGTGCCATTGCTATATCACAAAATCCTGTCTTACACACAAGATGCAAGCATGTGGACATCAAGCACCACTTCATTAGAGATCATATGGAGAAGAAGGATATCAAGCTAATGAAAATTCACACAGACCATCAAAAAGCTGATATATTAACCAAGCCACTTGCAGAGGCAAGATTTCTGGAGCTATCAGCAGAGTTGGGATTACTTGATCCAGGGAAGTTGGACAAATAAGTCCAAAGAAGCTCATTGATTAAGGGGGAAACAAACTCAAGCTTCAGCAGACTTGGTCAAGTCTACTGAAATTAAGAAACATGACCTTACCTCTTCAGGACACTTGTCCACAGTTCTTCAGGACACTTGTCCATGTAGGGTCAGATAAGTTGTCCTAGCTATCAAACCAAATCTTGGTATGATAAGCACCTATTTTTGGTGATCAAAACCTATTTCGAAATCTGTCCCATTGAAATACAGTTTTCACCTTTTTGGGATTTAATTTGTCTCCCACCCAAAAGGTCACTTTCCATGCATTAAATGCCAAGATTTAACTCTTGTTTGCATTAAACTTTTTGGGACATGATCTATCTCGAAAAATCCCCAGCCTTAAACAAACATTTAAAACCACCCACGTTTTGAATAAAACAGTTATTTCACTGTTACATTGGTTTTTGACCATTGGATCAAAAATGGACAACTCCCCTGAAATCAATCCTAGCCGTCCATTTTGGATTTCCATTTTTGCTCACCTTTGAATTGTATCAAGACCTTACCAACTCATTGACAAACATTCTTTTTAGAATATTCACAAGTCTTAAAGATATCCACAAACACTTCTTCCCAAAGTATTCGAAACCCTAACTCAAAAGTTCTTCAAACTCTCTCATTCTTCATCAAACCTTTTTCTGCAATTTTCAATGGCCCCCAAGGTTAGACCTGAGATGCTTGTAGATTTCTCCAACAAAGAGCTAGACCTAGATTTTGGCTATCTAAGCAACAAGAACAATCTTCACTTCGAGCCAATTATCTCTTTTGAAAGTGAAGATCCTGAGGTTACTCCAACCCTGAGATGGTTGAGAAGGGCTGGTCTCCAAAAGTTCTTGGAAGAAAGACCAAGCTCTTGCCTGGAAAGCTATATGGCAGAATTCTTTGCCTTCCTCAAGTGGAGAGGCAAGCCTGAAGATGGTGAAGTATCAACCAGGCTATCCTACACAGCTGAAGGAGAGGAAGAGGAGAGATTCCATAGAGTTAGATTCTCCTCAGAGGATCTGGAAGGAGCCTTTGGATTGCCTCATGAGGGTAGGAATCCAGAAGTATATGGCACTGGACATGAAGAGGAAATAGCCCAAGAGTGGTTATTAGTTCCAGGCCCTCTCTCCTCAACTCAAAACAAGAAAACTCTCAAGCCAGAGTTTCTAAATCTTTTTGAGGTAGTTGCAAAGAGCCTCCTAAGCAACACTGGAAGCCTAGAGCAGGTCAGCCAGCCAAGGATCAGAATCATGGCTGCCATTATTGATGCCAGTGATAAGGGCATCAAGTTTGATTGGAGGACCTTCATCATGTCTGAGATGATGAAGGAGAAGGCTAAATTTAAGGTGAAAGCCCACAATAAGGTGGTGCTAGAAGGGAAAATCAAGTATTGCACCAGGGCAAGCTTGTTGATTGAGAGGTTTTCCCACTATTCCCAGATGCAGACCTTTGCAAAGCCCCTCCCAGCCCAAAAGATCCTGTTCAGAAAGCTCAGTAAGAAAACTGAGAAAAGAAGGATGCTATTGGCCAAGCCTGCTGAAGAAAAGGAGGAAGAGAAGCCTAAGATGAAAAAGAGAACAAAGGCCAGGGCTGTCAAGACAAGGAAAATGTCTCAGAGAATCTCAGAAGAGAATTCAGATGCTTCAGCTGAGATTGAAGAAGTTGCTAGAGAAGGTGTACAAGTGCCATCTGATCATTCAGAAGAACTCAGGCAAAAGTACAATGAGACTAGACAAAAGTCTAAGGGTGATAAGAGAATCAGGGAAGTTGTCCCTGAGAAGGAAGGAAGTGGAAGTAGCAGGGCCAGCAAGAGAAGGGCCAAACCTACTGAAAAGGTGTTGGAGCTGCAAGAAGAGAGGTCTCTTCAATTGGCTCTAAGGGAGAGCAGAGCTGAAAGCAGGGCCAAATCCATGTCAAGGACCAATTCATCTGGTTCTGGAACTCCAGAATCCAAAGTCCCTGAAGGTCAACCCATAGAGGCCAACCTCCCTGAAATTCAGTATCTTGAGCCCAACTCCCCTGAAACCCATGTCACCCCTTCCAACCAACCCATTACCCCTGTGAATCTCACTAAGAGATATTCTCCTGAAGGAAATGTGCAAAGAAGTGGCATAGATGTGCTTGCTGACTTAGCAGTAGATGAGACAAGACTCCTGTCTCCCCTTGACTCATCCATGCTGAATTATTCAAAACTCTTAGAGCATGCACTCAATGAGCCAACCCCCTTGAGTAAAGCCCCTTCAGACCCATTGCTCTCAAAAGCAACTGAAGATCCTTCTACTGCACCCAACCCTTCTGAAGCCAACATCCCTGAACTTAATCTGCCTGAAGCTTTGATAGGAGAACCCAGAGCCAACTCCCCTATAACCCAAAGTCCCCATTCAAGTGGAGATGAGGAGGAGTATACCTATGAAAGTATGCTCAGAGGAGGAGCCAAGGCTACTGTGGACAGTTTGTATCCACAACTTGCTGAATTTCCAAGAATTCAGAAGGCCTTTCAAGATTTAAGGATGCTTGTTGATGTGAAAGACAAATCCTTGATGGAGATATCACAAGTCATCCAAGATAAGGGTGCAAACTGGTGGCAGATAGAGGAGAACAGATTGCTACACTTTGCTGGAGTTTCAAAGACAAGATTCCTCATAGATGAGGAGATTTTTGCAAAGTTGGTAGCTGATAAGATTGAAGAGGAGAAAGAAAGAAAAGCCAAGGGAATCAAACACCCTGACAGTGGCTCTAATGATGATGATTCCCCTGATGATCCCTCAAACCCTTCAAATCCCAACCCTTCTGAAACCCTTCAAGCTAACCTCCCTGAACCCTATCAACCCAAGTCTTCTGTAGCAGATAGACTTTCCAATCCTCCCAAAACCTATCATAGGAAAGGCTCTGTAACTTCAGAGGTGTTGACCAAGGGTGGTAACACAACCAAAGATACATCTGCCAATGAAGGTTCCTCTGAACCCAAGGCACAGCCTAAAGATGTTGAGGTTCCTGTATTAGAGGCTAGTTTGATTAAGGCCTATTCAGTGTCAGAAGAGTTGGACATTGATCAGCCCTTAATCATTCAGGATGACTCAGTGGCTGCTGATATAAGCACTGTGATCTCCCCACAACTGCCATCTTTGAACCTTGTTGAAGGTGGAGATGCTGCAGGTTTAGGAGAAGGAGTTGAAAAGGAGAGCATAGTTGAAAAATCAGAGGGAGTTATGGATGAAAGAGAGGTAGTCATCACTAAGATAGTGAGTGTACCAACATATGAGGGTGGAATAAGTGAGGAAGGACATGTTATTCTTGAAGTCAAATCTGAACTTCAGGAATCCCTTGGTGAAAGGAGGCCTGATTCCTTGAGTGAGAACATTATCCATGAAGGGAGAAAAGAACAAGTTGAAAATGAGAAGAAGACTGCTGATGTATCAGAGTCTTATGTAAAAGAAATTGAGGGTGATGAGTGCTTATTTCCTAACTTGTTTGATTTATCTGATGTTGCAGGTATTTCTCTTGACCAAATTTTTGCAGATGAGTTCCTCACAGATGCACCTATCCAAGTTGATACAGGCTCAGCTCAAGCCTTACTTGGCATGCAATCAGAGAAGTTGGACTCCTTGGCTCATCAAGTCCAATCTGCTCATGCTGAAACTTCAGGAGCATTGAATGAGCAAGGAAGGACTCTAGCATCTGTAGAAATGAGGCTCACTGGCTCTGAAGATGTTGTGCTACCAACCCTTGAGGCAAGAATCAGTGGTGTGGAATCTGGTCTTCAAACCATCTCCACTGAAGTTCAAAATGCCAAATCTACCATGGAAGCCATCTCAGAGGAGGTCAAGAAAGAACAGAAGCTGCTGAGAGATAATCACAATGCAAATGTCAAAGCTCTCAGGCTCACTGTCAAGCAAGCTCTTGGAAAGAAGACAGCACTACAAAAGAGTAGAGCTGAAGAGCAAAGGCTAGCTATGGTCAAAACTGCCTCAGAAAAATTTTCCCAAGAAGTGTTGGCCAACATTGCTGAAGGTGCAGTGGCCAACCTCACTGAGCTCTTAAAAGCCCAACTGGATGCATCTCTGAAAACAGCCATGGAAGAGGTTGTCCAACAAAAGATGAAGCCTGTTCTAGCTTTCCTTAGCTTGAGCAGTGACAGAATGCAGAATATACATGATGAAAATGTATATTTGTTGGAAGAGATGAAGTCCCTAAACCAGGCCCAATCCCTGATGGCCTCAACAATGAGTGACCTAAAGCCCCAGTGCTTTGATGCTGCCAAAAAGGGGGAAAGGGAAAGAGCTAGAGCAAAAGGTGCCTTGGTGATTGGGAGTCCAGTGAAAGGGAAGGACAAAGTCCCTGAAGGAAAGGGAAAAGAGCCAGAAATGCTAAATTTGGAAGATTTGGATGAAGAGGAGCAGTTAGCATTGGCATTGAAGAACTCAATGGCCTCAGCTCAAGAAGAAAGGGCAAGGAAACAGCAAAGACCAGGTGGTGAAGTGTCAGGTTTGGACAAAGATGCTGAAGGTGTCCAAACCAGAGGAAAAATCAAGAAGGCCCAAGGAAAGAAGAGACAAATTGAGAAATTCACTGACTTTCCTAGCAGCCTTGATCTTCCACCTGAATTCAGAATTGATGAGGATGAGCCTACATCAAAGAAAGCCAAAACTGCTGAAGAGGACAAATCTTCTGAATCTGAAAAAACTGCTGAAGGTGCCAAATCAACTGAAGAGACTGAAGAGTTATTTGCTGAAGGATTTGGATCTGAACCTAAGAAGAAGACAACTGTTCTAGCCCATGATCCATCAAAGCTGTTTCATGAAGGGTATGGCAAAGACCCTGAAACACAACAGAAACTGGCCATGATGAGGGCCCATGAGAAAATTGATCTGATGGAAGAAGCCAACAGAGCAAGAGATGAAAGGAGAGCAAACTTTCAGAAACCAAGAAGGAGAAGAGCAACTTACAGCAAGATGAAGCCTCAGCTTCTAATCCCAATGGACACCAAATATCCACACTTGGATAAATGGGTGCCAATTCAACTGAATGACACATGGGAAGAAGCCAAAAGGGAGTTTGTCTATGACTTTTATGTCATTGACAGATGGAATGGAGGAGATGCAAACTCTGCCTTCACTGAGTTCATGCTAGAATACTACAGAGAGTTGTATCAACAACTACTTGCAGCTGCTGACATTGCAAGATTTGAACTCACAGCTCCCAAGCCAATCATATACATGCCTCCAAAGCTTGAAGGATGGATTGACCAAGCAAGAATTCTGAGGGAATTCACTGAGATCCTTAAGCTGAACAAGATGGTTCTTGGACCTAAGGGAACCAACCAAGAAGCCATGGCACTGAAAAGAAGAGTGTGGGCACAGTATGGAATGCTGCCACCTCCTGAGGATGATCTTTGAAATGGCTAAGTCTTCTGACCTTACTTGAATGATCAACTATGCTGAAATATGGTCAAGCTTGCTGATGTGTTAATCTGGTTGCTCTGATCTGTTAAAGATTGCTCTGATACAAGTTCTGTGCTCTGATGCTGAAAATATCATTTTGAATTATTGTAATGAAGTGCTCTGATATACTTAAGTGTTATTGATTCATGCTCTGATATGTTAATTTCAACTATCAACATGCCTGTAATGATTTTTGAATGAATGATAGTTGAACTTATTTTGAATCAAGAAACTCAAATCTCTCTATGCCTATCTTAAAACCTACTTGCAACAAAAACAGTGAATACACTAACACATTACTTTTCAGGAATATTGACCTCAGTCATGTCTTCTGAAGATACATGTAATAGGTGTAGACAAGTCACTTTTGCTTAAGTTGTATAGGTTTTGGCATCATCAAAAAGGGGGAAATTGTTGGGAATAAAATGAGCTATGTTTTGATTGAATACCAAAAACCCCCTGAGACATGCCTAAGTCAATGAAAAATATGTTCTAAGAATGTTAGAATATATAGATTATAGGCTAGATGAGAAGCTGAAATGTTAGGCAGCTCTTAGACAATTAGATGCACAATTTGAGGGGGAACCTATGCTTTGAAGATGATCAAGATCAAGTCTCCCAAAGGCTCAAATTCTGGAACAAAGAGTAAGGACACTCTATGAAATCTAAGATGCTCTTATCAGGAGAGTTGTCCAGAGAAAATATTCTTAAAGCTCTGATCAGGAGAGTTGTCCAAAGAAGCTAGCCATATGCAAGAACAAACCTACCTAGCTCAAAAGGACAAGACTACTCAAAGGTTTTGGACAGGAGAGTTGTCCAGATAAGCCAACTCTAAAGTGTAAAGTGCTCTGATGCAAAAAGACCAATCATGCTGATCAGGAGAGTTGTCCAGAGGAGTTGTCTCAGCTAAATTGACCAAGATCAAGTGCTCTGAAAGCCTAAGATCAACTATGCTGAAGAGATTGAGACAACCAGTCCCTAAAGGTCCTCAAAGGAATGAGCTAAGACCATACACAAGAGAAATAAAGGGAAAGAGCCAAGTCATCTGAAGAAGAGCAAGCCAACCATGCTGAAAAGCAAAACTGCTGATAGTGATAAGGAGAGTTGTCCAGATGATAAGGAATGTTGTCCTATCATTGGATCAACCTTCAGAAGCCATGTCCAAGTCCTAACAAGAAGTCAAACATTGGGAAAAGTGCTGCAGAATGAAGACAAAACTGTTACAGCCGTTTATTACCCAAATGAGGACATGTCACTATCAAGAATCTGTCTTCCAGTTTGAAGAACTCAAGGAAGACATTTATAGCAATTTGGGGCTGCCTCTCCAACGGGCAAATCCTCCATTTTGTCTATAAATACAGAAGTGTGAAGACCATTTGAAAGCACCTCAACCAGCACCTCAACAAGCACCTCAACACAATCCAACTAAGCTCAAAGTTCTTACAAGCTAGAGTGCTTTCAAAGCTTTCAAAGACTATCTTAGTCTTCAAACACTTCATCTAAGCTGAACTCAATTGTATATCCTTACACAAGCTTAGAGAGATATCCTATCCTTATACACCGGTCTTCATTGTAAAGGATATCTCATTAGTTGGAACCTTACTTCAACCCTTACACCTTTCAAGAGTGAAAGTGAGAAGGTTGTAGTAGTAGAAGTGGTAGGAGCTGACTGTTGAGAGAAGAACAGTTCAGTTCTGAGTTGAGAAGAGGGTACTAGGACTCTAGACATCCTAGGGATCAATTCACCAAGGAGTGGTGTTCTTGATCAAGTGCACCTTGGCACTATAAAACAAGTTAATTCCAAGAGTGAAGGAATTATCCTGTTAAATCAGGGAAAGTGGATGTAGGAGCTTGAGTCTCTGAACCACTATAAACTCTTGTGTTGATTTACTTTACAAGTACTTACATTCACTCAACACTGCACACAAAACTGATCTTTCAAAGATACACATTCAAAGACTGTGCAAAACTGTTTTGGACAACTTCCCTGAAGCTTAACTGGACTGTTTTACATTGACTAAGTGATTTCAGAAATTAAAGGAGTCTAAACTTAAAGGGCCAACCACTATTCCGCACATATAACTCCCCTAGATAGTTATTCAACTAAGTACTCAATAGTACTTAGTGGATTGATTATCTTAGAAGAGTTAATCACATTCAGCAGAGTTGTCCAAGACAACCTTGCTGAGTTCTGGTTTGATCAAAAGTTCAAAAAGAATTGCATACAAGTGTATTCCCCCCCCCCATACACTTGTTATCTACTCCTTTCAGGACCAACAATATGTATAATTAATTCAAATATATGTTAGTACGTGGATTATATGTTTTTTATTGGTTAATTGTAATTAATTAATGTATGTTAGTTCAAATATATAGTGTAGTTCTTGTTAGTTCGTGTTATATATAGTGTCGTTTTTTATAAATAAACTTATTGTTTTTTTACGTTAATTAGTTTATTATATATTTTGTTTATTTAATTAATATATAATTGATACTTGTTAGCTAGTTAGTTTTGATAATTAAATTAGTAATTATTGTTATAAGTAGGGGTGTTGTTTGATTAATATAGTAATTATTATTATTATTTAAATTAAGTCATTATTAATTAGTTTGGTAAATTATTGATTTCATTAGTAACGTAATTTGTTATTGATTAAATTAGGAAATTATTGACTTAAATTACTAAAATGTTATTAATTAAATTAGGAAATTATTGATTTCGTTAATTACTATATTAATTATTGATTAATTTATTATACTGTTAAATTTTATTTATTAAAATAGATGAGTCAAGATGCTAGTGGGGCCTCAGGATCTCGACCTAGGCGGTCGAAGGGCTCACTTAGGCCTCAACCTACTTTGATGCCGGCTCATACGACGTCGCCATCCGTTCCACAGCAGTCGCCATCGTCATCTCAATCGTCGGCAACTCGTCAACATCCCATACGAGCATCCCGAGAAACCAGATTGAACGTATGGATTGAACGAGGACAGTAAGTAATTAATTAAATAATTTTAAGATTTAACAATATTTAATAGCATTAATTTTTATAAATTTTTTAATTTATAATGTGTTTGTTTCTTAATATATAATGTCACAGATTATTGCCTGGTAACGAGGTGTCGAAGATTTGCACTGATTCGATTGTTAAGTGCAAGATTGCTGCGAATGCCTACTCTTGGTTGAAGGTGCCGCCTACGAAAAAGGATGAATACTGGGAGGAATTTCAGGTATTTGAGCGCATTCAATTAAATATTACTCCCTCCGTCCCGTGATTACTTGCATACTTTCCTTATTGGGACGTCCCAAAATTACTTGCACACTCTTAATATGGAAATACCCCACAAAATTAATAACCTCACAACATCATTTTATTTTCAAATTTACCACTCCTTTTTTCCATACATTTCACTTTACACATCATCAAATTAACTTTACACATCATCAAATTACCTAAAATACCCCTCATTTATCTTATATCATCAGCCACTAAATCCACTTTTCTTAAACAACGTGTCGGTCAAACTATGCAAATTATCCTGGGACGGAGGGAGTAATAAATAATTTATTAAATATATTATTTGATAAATATGTTGATCGAATATGTGCAGAAACATGCTTTTTGGCATAGGGAGTACTTCTCGGACGACGATATTCACACGTATTGGACCGAGAAATGTCAATCTAGGTATAATGAGATAATGTACAACTGGAGGAAGGCTTGGCGTCGTTGTGGCACGGTGAGGACGTTGGGTGAGGACGAAAATGGAGTCGACGTGTGGAACACGTTGACCACGTATTGGAGTAGCCCGGAGTACGTGCAGAAGTGTAATACTGCTCGAGCCAACCGTACAACTGATGTGGGAGGTGGGATGGCAAGGCATCGGGGGGGTCCCGATCCGGGTATGAGCGCTCAATTGCTCTAGTAAGTGTTCACTAAATTTATTTCAATTATTTATATTATATTATATAAAATAATTTTTATATGCTCATTTGGTACGAATTAAATTAATAGGAGCGGAATCTTGGGCGTGAACCCACACACGTGGATCGGTTGAACATTTTTCATCCGTTTGATCCAAATACGCAGACGTCCACATATGGGCGCACTACCGAGCTTCACGTAAGTTTAATTAAATTGTGATGTTTTTTTATATTTAAATAATTAAATGTATTAATCTTTGTATTAATTTACTTTTTTTAATTATGTAGTTGAATGTGAACCGGAGGATTGAAGAGGTCACGACACAGGCTTCTGCTGAAGCCGGGCCCAGCGCTCCCCCTCCTACGGTTGACCTTAACCAGATTTACCTGGACGTTGCCCCGGTTGATCGAGGACGGATCCTTGGCCTTGGACGGATGAGCCGCATTGTTCGAGCTGCGTCGTCCAGTTCGTCCCAGCGTGCATCGCAGGCCTCTGTATCCTCCACCGCTATTTCGGACCCGAACGTATTACACTTGATGAACCACTACTTCCGACAGTTAACTGACACTATGGGTGAATCGTTGGGGATGTCTACTGATCAAATAGAAACATGCTTTGCACGAGCGATGAGTGTTCTCCCTCCGCCTTTTAATGCTCCGGTCGGTCCAGTTCCCCCTCCAGCTCCAGCTCCAACTGCAGATGCATCCGACGACGACGACGATGTCGACTTGAATTTCAATGGCAGTGATGATTTTTTTAACTTTGCTGATGCTGATGGTTGATGTTTGAACACTTTATTTTTCTGTCGAACTATTTATTTTTCTGTCGAACTATTTATTTTTCTGTCGAACTATTTATTATTATGTTGGACATATTTGTTTCAGTTGATGTTTTTTTGTAAATGGATTGTTTATTTACGTTATTGTTTTTAATTTATACATAATTTTTGATAGATTTGGTATAAAGTAAAGTATTTTTTGAATTTTTTTTTTATTTCGCCATGTTACCGACTGAAATAAATAATCCGTCGGAAATAAAGTCTGCCGACGGAATACCCGTCGGGAATTGATTCTACCGACGGAAATTTGGGCACCAATCTACCGACGGAATCTGAAATTTCGTCAGTAAATTCAAAGTGTCCTCTACCGACGAAGTTTCAGATTCCGTCGGTAGCATGCAGTACTTCACAGAAGTTTTCCCCCCTTTCTTACTCAGTCGAAAAAAATTGTGGAAATTGTATGAAAACTTCAAATTACGGTACATTTTTCTTTTTACCTTGTTAAATTTTGTAGTTTAGTTGTGCACTTTATATGGTTGTAGTTTAATTAGTTGTGCATATTATATATTTGTAGTTTATTTGTGTATTTTAATTATATTTTTTGTAGTTTAATTAGTTGTGCATTTTATATGTTTGTAAGAATTATATTTTAAATGTTTAACAGATGGAATTGCCGGATCGTCGATGGATGTATTGTACTCCTAGGTTCATTTTAGGAAATGTGAATGCTGAATTTGCAAAGTTCCACCCACATTGCATGTATGGGGATTGTATCAAGTGTCCGTGTAGTGCCAAAAAATGTCAGATTAAAATATATAAGTCGATTGATGAGGTTTTGGTACATGTTGTGAAGAATGGTTTCGTTGTTAATTATTATAACTGGACATTTCATGGCGAAGGACGTTGACCTTATAAATTTGATCAAGTGTTATACTATTACACTGCTGGAATTTATGAAAAACAAATAAATGCTAATCAAGCCGGCACCAGTAATGAACAACAATTTGGTGGGGAACAACAGTTTGGGGAGGAAGAACCCAATATGTATCAAACAATGATAATGTAAGCCGGTTTTTCAAATGTAGAAGAGGAGCCGACGGATGAAGCATTTCGGTTTTATAAAATGCTCAAGTTTGTCGATCAAGATTTGTATCCGGGTTGATTCTCACTCTCAACTGTCATTTAATGCCCGACTTATGACTATCAAGACCGAGAACAAGCTTTCTAACAGGGCATATAAGCAAATGACACAATTATGCAGTGAGATCTGCCCTCCAGAGAATAAGGTGCCTACAACGTATCATCAAAGCAAGCAAATGATGAAAAATATGGGATTGCCGGTCGAGAAGATTGATTGTTGTGTAAACGGTTGCATGTTATATTGGGGTGATGAAGATAAAAATCTGAACATGTGTAGGGTGTGTGGTCATCCTCGGTACAATGTTTCTGACTGTATTGGTGCCAGGACCGTCGAACCCAAAGGATAAACTTAATGTTTATCTCCAGCCTCTTATAAAAGACTTGATCTTTTTATGGTAAAGTGGTGTTCAAATGTATGATGTGTTCAGAAAACAGAATTTCACGATGCGTGCAACTGTATTGTGGACCATTAGCGACTTTCCTGCATATTCTATGTTGTCTGGGTGGAAAACGGCTGGAAGAGGACGAAGAGGAAATGAGGAAGATGATGAAAATGAAGAGGATGATGAAGAGGAAGAGGACGAAGAGGAGGAGGAGGATTATGAAGAGGAGGAAGATGAAGCAAATAATGAAAATGTAGATGAAGAGGAAGAGGAGGAGGATAAATATTAAATTATATAATGTAAGCTAATTATTTTATGAGATGTACAATTTAAAAATATTTATTTATCATTGATTAGTTTGAAAATTGCTTGAAATTCATGTGTTTATTTTACATAATTTTGAGGGTTTTGTTGCATTATTCACACTAAATTGACTAATTGCACTTGAAATGAGAAAGGTTGGGTTTTGCTATTTTTTAGGTAAATTGAACTTATTTGGAAGCAAAATACGTATCTGAGAATTTATGGAAACAAGAATTTAATTGCACCATTGGATACGTCTCGAAAAAATGAGTGGAATGAAAAAAAGAATCAAGTCAATCGGAGGTCGGGAGCTCAAGATATGATCGAAACAAGAAAGTGTGAAACTGTAACAGATTCCACTCGGGCAGCCGAGTCAACCCACTCGGTTGACCGAGTGAAATCTGCTTACAGGTCAGTTTCTGGACTTCCATCTCACTCGGTCGACCGTTTGAGCCCGTTTCTGCGCGCAAAGTCGAGAATTTTAAAGGATTTCAAGGGCCTAAGTGCAAATTTCGTCTCCAACACTCTTCCCAACTATAAATACCTCCCCAAATCAGATTATTGAGGAGTTTTTGGCCTCATTTACACACACTAAAACCCTAGCTCAACTTCATACAAAATGTCATAAAGGGAGGAGTAATTAGCTAGCTTAGGTTTGACGAGCTTCTCTCCTCAAACACCATTAAATAGTTTTTGTGCTTTCTTAGTTTAGAATCATTTGGGTATTTTATTTTCATGTAAGAATGAAGGAATTACAAGACTTTCAAGGTGACATTTTTCTTTTATTTAAGCTTTGTTTGGTAGATTTCTTGTTTATTTCTATTTCTTGTGTTATTTTTGCCATGGGTGTTTCTCAAAACACCATGGGCTAAGTTTTTTATGCTTTGGTTGTTTGAAACCATGTGAATATTGAATGTTTGAATTGTTTATGCTTTTATTATTGTTAATATTTGGATTGTTGCTTCTCTTATTGAGTTTTATTGGTGCTTTGTGTATTAACTTCTATTAATCCATATTTAGATGCATGTTTAGCGTAGACGAGAGTTACATGGACATGTTTACATTTATGGTGTGAGTTGTTGGTATGAAAATGCGTTTATTATACTTTTAATTCATCGAGAGAGAGTTAATTGTATTAGAACCTCATTAAGAGACATTAATTACTTGAATGGTTATTTGGGTAGCTGGTGAGGATTAGGAAGAGGTCGTATTACCGGGTTTGGGAACACCTTAGACGTAAGGCTATAGTACCCGAAGGGAAAAGATTTTCATCCTAGCATCTTGATGCTCTTAGCAAGTCCAAATTGAAGCATAGACACGGTATAAACAATCTCACTCGATTTCACTAGGTAGAGAACACCCGAAGCATTCCCAACCTTTGCACTTCTCCGAATTTAGATTCGTAGTTGTTCTTTACTTTAATTGTCATTTTCTCATTTTCTTATTTTAGTAGTTAATTTTACTTATTAGGATTGTGTTTAGTTTAATTTATTGTCTTTAGATTATTATTTAGCTTTAGTTTTGCATCCAACTCCCGAAACCGTAGCTACATTAGTTATGACGACGTACAACTCTAGGGATCCATTGCACTAGCCCACCTCCCGTGGTTCGATACTACTTGGTCGAAATACTTACGTGCATACTACTACGATCCCTTATGCTTGAGGGGAAGTAGTTAGTCCAAAATATATTGCCTAAAAATTCGTTCAAGTCAATCATTAAGTTACAACTAAAAAGTGTGAAAATAAATTAATTTTTTGAAATTTTAAAAGAAAAATTTAGTAAAAAATATGAATATTTTAGTATTTTAAAATATATAAATTATAAAAATTTAATTTACAATAAAGATAGATTATAAATTTAATTATTAATATATGTGAAAGAAATTAATTTTTTGGAATTTTAAATTTTTTTTTAGTAAAAATATGAATATTTTAGTATTTTAAAATATATAAATTATAAAAATTTAATTTGTAATAAAGATAGATTATAAATTTAATTATTAATGTATGTGAAAGAAATTAATTTTGTGATTTAAAAAAAAAAATGGGGCGAAAATGAGTACATATAGAATTAATATTACAATTACGAACAAGTAACACATTTGTCCGAGTGGTAGGCGCCCTTGACTAGTCGCCCACACACTCGGGTTCGATTCCCGGCAAGGCCATAATAAAATAGTTGGCATATAATAATAGTTCGCGGGTCGGGTTGGGGTTACGTTACCGACGGAATATAATTTATTATTAAAAAAATTAAATTATATTCCGTCGGTAGAGTCATCGGTGGCGACAGACCCCGACAGATATTTTTTTTATAAAAAAATGTAAAAATAAATTTCCGTCGGTAACGCCGTCAGTACTACCGACGGACCACCGACAAAATTTTTTTTTTTAATTATTTTTATTCGCCTTAGCGATAGAATTGCCGACGGAATATATACCCGGTTTGAAAACGGGTCATCAGTGTTAGCGACGGAATATATCCGTCGATAGGCTCGACTGTTTTGGTCCATCTAAAATCCGTCGGGACTACCGACGGAATAAAATTTTCCGTCGGTACACACGACTACCGACCGCCATTCCGACGTCGGTAAAACGCGTGTTTTTGGTAGTGGTATACTTGTCAATACATATCATTTCTTAATTCCAATAAATTTTATGAAAACAACACTTATTGTAAAACAAGTATAATTTTAAGTCCTTTAAGTTTCAATTTATCGAAAATTTTCAAATTTGTCGTTGATTTGACGTTAAGTTACATCCGAACTTACTCAAAACCTCAAAACAAACACATATAATTACTATTTATAAGGATTTCTCAATCCTACATAAATCCAAAACAAATTTGACTTTTGTTTTTTTAGTGCATCTATTGACGGAGTGCATCTACTTGTAGGGACAAATAACCAACACTGACAATATGTTTATAAAACATATTAGGGTTTGAGAGTAGTAGAGAAGGTTTTAGGGAAAATCACCGTAAGTGCTTGGTGAGATGTTTTGTATTCATATATATACATGAGAGATTTACATATAATCACGTAACCAATCTCCTATAATTTAGGAAGAGATATGGTCAAAAAGAATAATCCTAAAACAAGGAAAAATCTAATCAAATCAATTTACATCAATTAGTATTATCTATATTACCCCCCGTCAAGCGCTGCGTGGGGTGAAGACACACGCAAAGCTTGGAGCGTAAAAACTCAAAAGCAGGGCGGGGAAGACTCTTCGTAAAAATATCCGCAAGCTGAAGATGAGAGGGAACGAACTCAGTGGAGATTCGACCAGACGAAACCAACTCACGAACAAAATGATAATCCAAGTCAATATGCTTAGCCCTCTTGTGTGCCACAGGATTCTGACAAAAGAAAAGGGCACTCTTGTTGTCACACAACAAGACAGGACGAGTAGGAGGAAGCGCGCGTAGTTCTCCAAGAAGGTTAATAACCCAAACAAGCTCAGCTGCTGCATTTGCCATCGCCCTATACTCAGACTCGCAGCTGGAATGAGCAACAGTAGGTTGTTTATTTGCACTCCAAGAAACAAGATTACCCCCAAGGAAAATAGAATAACCATAAGTCGAACGACGAGACTCAACACAACGAGCCCAATCAGCATCAGAGTATCCCAAGAGAGAAAAATCAGGACGTCTAGCGAAGGAGAGACCAAAGTGAATAGTACCCTTCACATAGCGAAGGATACGCTTAACAGCCAAAAATGATCTTCAGAGGGCGACTGAAGAAACTGACTCACAGAGCTGACAGCATAGGATAGATTTGGTCTGGTGATGGTCAAGTATTGCAAAGCACCAACTAGAGACCTATACAAAGTAGGATCCTTGAAAGCAGGACCTGTGCTCACAAGAGATTCGCCTGTAGCCAACGGAGTAGAGACATGCTTAGCATCCACCAAGTCTGCACGCTCAAGAATATCAAGTGCATACTTGGCCTGTCCAACAAACAGACCCGAAGCAGAGGAGGTGACCTCAAGGCCAAGGAAGTAACTCAAGGAACCAAGATCCTTGATGGAGAATTCATTGCTAGTGCGAGCAATAAAGCGACGAAGAGCAGTAGGATCATTGCCTGTTACAATGATATCATCAACATACAAGAGAAGATAAATAGTAGTCTTACCCTGATGAAGATGAAAAAGAGACGAATCAGAACGACTCTGAGAAAAGCCCAAACTGAAGAGAAACGAACTGAAACGCTGGTACCAGGCAAGAGGAGCCTGGCGGAGACCATACAGGGCCTTCTTCAGATGACAAACATGATCCGGATAGCGAGGGTCAACAAAACCAGGAGGCTGAGCCATGAAGACCGGCTTGTGAAGAACCCCATTGAGAAAGGCATTATTCACATCAAGCTGGTGAAGGGGCCAACCGTGCTGAACAGATAGAGCCAGGACAACCGGAACCGTAGTTGCCTTCACAACCGGACTGAAAGTAAGGTGGAAATCCAAACCAGGTACCTGAGTGAAACCCTGGGCCACTAAATGAGCTTTGTGACGCTCGATCGACCCATCTGCCAAAAACTTCGTACGAAAAACCCACTTAGAGCCAACAATATTTGTGCCAGAAGGACGAGGCACCAAATCCCAGGTAGAGTTCAAGTGAAGAGCATCAATCTCCTCCTGCATAGCAGCAAGCCAATGAGGATGTTTAACAGCAGACTTGAAACCACGGGGTTCAGAAGTGGCAACAAGAGCTGAACACAGAGTGGAAGACACCAGATCAACTGGATAGCAGGGTTTGAATATGCCAGCACGAGCCCGAGTGACCATAGGATGGGATGGCGGCTGATCAACCTGAGCAGGAGGTGGATCCTGAGCTGGAGGCTCAACAGGAGGCGGATCCTGAGCTGGAGGCTCAACAGGAGGCGGAACCTGAGGAGATGATTCCATAACTGGTTCGTCAAGAACCAAAGTCGGCGGGCAAACATCATTATCAACTGAAAAACGATGTGGAGGGCGGACAGGAGCCGAGACAGGAGCCAGAGTGGAATCAAATGAAACATCGAGAAATATCGAAACATCCAAATCAGTAACCTTCGTGACAGACGAAGAACGAGAGAAAGTGAAGTGAAGCTCATCAAACTGAGCATGACGAGTGATGAAAATACGAGAGGAGACCGGATCAAAGCAACGAAAACCCTTCTGAATACTGTTGTACCCAAGAAAAATGCATGGTCGACTGCGAGGCTCCAGTTTGTGAGCAGCATAATCCCGAAGAAAAGGGTACACACGACAACCAAACGGTTTGAAAGTATCATAACTAGGCGAATAACCAAATAACACCTGGAAGGGAGAGATGTTATCAAGAACCACAGAAGGAAGCCTGTTAATGACATATACAGCAGTGGCAAATGCATCAAACCAAAGAGAAGCAGGAGCATGAGCATGGAAGAGCATGGATAAACCGGTCTCAGATATATGACGATGCTTTCGTTCGGCCCTCCCATTTTGCTGTGGTGTATAATGACAAGAAATGCGGTGATGTATGCCGTGTGCATGCATAAAATCACGAATCCGACCATTCATAAACTCAGTACCTCCATCAGACTTAAATGTTTTAATAGTTCGAGAAAAATGATTACAGACGAAGGCATGAAATCGAACAAAAACATCAAAAAAGTCAGATTTAGCACGCAAGGGATATATCCAAGAGAACCTAGAAAAATCATCCACAAATGCAACATAATATCGAAACCCATCAGAAGTAGAAACGGGTGAAGGACCCCACAAATCACAGTGGATTAAGTCAAGAACAGTAGTAGCTCGTTTTTCATTCAATGAAAATGGTAAACGTTTGCTCTTGGCCAACTGGCAGGAAGAGCATAGACTAGGGTTTGGCAAAACAGAAGTAACAGATAGACAACCCTGTTTATTCAACAAAGAAATAATTGAAAATGGGACATGCCCCAGACGCAAATGCCATAAATCAAAACTCGCTTTCAATCTCTTGACTCGAATAGCTGCAACCAAAGCTGGAACACCCCGATCAAGCAGATAAAGCCCCTCATGACGCCTTCCCTGAGCCAGAATTTTCTTTGTGAGCCGGTTCTGAATCGCAAAGAACTTATCAGAAAAAATAACATCGACAGGATAATTCGAGGTTAGTTTACTGATAGACAGGAGGTTCTTTGTGATATGAGGCACAACAAGTACATCTAATAATTTAACATCCTCAGAAATCTTAGAAGTACCAATATGCGAAATACTCAAAACATTACCATTACCCACGACAACGGAACCATTACCAGAATAGGACTCATGAGAGTCGAGAGCCGAGACATTGTTCGTCATGTGAGCTGAGGCACCAGAATCGAGATACCAGTCAGGCGTGGAATCAGAGATATTGCAAGTGGAGTTGAATGCCTGAGCAAGGTTTGCAGCTGAACACAAATTGATAACATTCAAGTATTTGGAGCATTTATCCGCATAATGCTCTCCACGGCATAATTGACAACGCGGCACACGACGAGTACCACCAGTACCAGAAGTGGGACGACCTGCATTGTAACCCCCTGAACCAGAATTGTTCCTGCCAACATTACTGCCACCAGAATGACCTGAGTATCCAGACGAACGCTGCTGCTGGTTACCGCGAGGAGAGGGTTGAGACGACCTAGGCGCATGCGACTGGGAATTAACGGCCAAGAAGGCCGCTGGAGCGGGGGACGATCCCTCCATGGATCGAATCATCATGTCGAACTGGACGGCTTGGTGAACCAGATCACGGAACGTCGGAAGGGGAGACATGGCCAATCTGGTATCGGCGAAGCCCGCGAATTGTAAGCCCAGCCCGCGAAGAAACCAATGACATTTGTCTGCAGCATCAATGGGACGACCAATGGCCTGTAATTGGTCACAAATATGTTTGAACTTCCGACCATATTCATCAACAGACAAATCACCGCGGCGGAGAGACAGCAATTCCTCACGGAGTTGATGAGATCGGGAAGCAGAAGCAAAAACACCCTCAAGCGCCTCCCACGCTTGACGGGCAGTAGTGCAATCGATGACCTCAGAAGCGGCATCGGGAGAGAGAGAAGTGAACAACACGCTGAGAAGTCGTTTGTCTTTGAGGCGCCATGCCGCATATTCTGGATTCGGCGATTCAACACCGCCGGTTGTAGTGGTTTCGGACGGGGCAGGAGTGGAGCCGTCAAGATGGCCAAAGATGTCAAAACACTCAGCCATATGTGTGGTTTGACGACGCCACATCAAGTAAGTTGAAGATTCAAGCTTTATTTGCATCATGTTAATCATAGTCGTCACCGGTAACGGATCGGTGGCGGAGGAAGATGTGGAGGAAGTGACCATGATGATAGAAGAAAGAAGAAGGCGATGTTGTACTGTAGAAGGAGATGGGTAATACTCAGAACGTCGGTGGATTCCAACCGAACGATGCAATCGATAGGAAAAGAAGAACGCGGAAGAAAAGGGTAGTATGTGGATCGAATATCAGGCTGATACCATGACAATATGTTTATAAAACATATTAGGGTTTGAGAGTAGTAGAGAAGGTTTTAGGGAAAATCACCGTAAGTGCTTGGTGAGATGTTTTGTATTCATATATATACATGAGAGATTTACATATAATCACGTAACCAATCTCCTATAATTTAGGAAGAGATATGGTCAAAAAGAATAATCCTAAAACAAGGAAAAATCTAATCAAATCAATTTACATCAATTAGTATTATCTCTATTAAACACCCTGACCGAATTCGTTTGTTTTTTCTTTTATTGCCTAGCGGCTGGATAATTCAGCTCATTAAAGTTCAACTTGACCTATTTATATGAATAAACGAATTGAGATTGAGCTTGTAAAATAATTGATTAAATATTTAAAGATTTTCTTGTAATTATATTAGGTTCAGACAATATACTCAACTTGACTTGTTAAAATTTGTTTACGAGTTGAGTCATATTGTATTTCTAATTTCTTAATGTAATCGAATTCGAACTTTAAATGCGGGACTCAGAGTAAAATCTTTGTGAAAAAACTATCGACATTTAATAATCTGATTCATTCGTCGTAGTAAATAGAAACAATGATAAATACATTTTAATAATCGAGATCACATTTTTTTAATAGAACTTTATGTTTAAATTTAAGGGCATGTAATTCTTCTATACTTTGTCATATAAGTTTCTATTTGTCAATTTATTTAAGTTTCAATTGACTTCTTTTTTTTCTTTTCTTTTTTAAACACGGTTGAAATATTCATTCTTATCAGCTTAATTTGCTTGTTGGTGGCAATTTTTTTTTCTTTAATCTTGTACTCCAATAACTGTCCAATGGGTGAATATTTACCCTAAAAGGACCAAATAGCTACAGCAGAATATTCTTATCAACTGGACTGCTGCAGGGGTGGGTGTAAAATATTGTGCTATAAATTAAAAGTCGAAGTCTCGTATGGATGGAGTCTGAGTGTAAATAAAGAACTCGACTCCACATTGCTTTTTTTTTTTTTTTTTTATTTTGTTTTGACCCTTTCAAACAATAAAAAAATATTTTCTTTACTTTTTTTTATTGACACGTTTTAAAAAAAAAAAAATTAACTCATCTGAAGTAATTAAAAAAAGTGCAACACAATATTATTGAAAATCGCAATACAATATTATTAAAAAAAGTGTAAGTTGGTATAACTGAAAAATGCAACACAATATTAATAAAAAGTGTAAGTCAAGTCATTAGGGGTGGGAATGGGTCAGGCTACCCGACAGGGGCCTACGGCTAGGCCTATTAAAGCTCGGCTCGGCTCGTTTAATAAACAAGTCGGGCTCAAACTTTTTTAGAAGCCTATTTTACTAAATAGACCGGGCTCAAACTTTTTCGTAAGCCTTTTAAGCCCAACAGGCCGGCCTATATAACTTCACACACACACACACATATATATATATTATAAGTATATACTTATATAATATGTGATTTTCAAATAAATAAGTAAGAAAATTTAGTAACACTAGTTATATTTTTCTTTGTAATAGTTGAAAAAATATTTGAATATTTTTTTTGAAACATTCTATTACTTCCATTTCTTCATTTTGAAATTTAAAGAGTTGATTTTTATAATTTGATGATAATATTGTTGTAGATTTTAAAAAAAAAAACGCAAATAAGATTAAGAGGCCTTTAGAAAGCTTTCGGGTCAGGCCTATTTATTAAAAAAACCAGGCTTGAGCCTTAAAAAAAGCCTACGAAAGGCCATGGGCCAGGCTCGGGCCTATGAAATATATAACAGGCCAGACTTTTTTTCTTAAAGCCTACCAAGGCCTGGCCCATTCCTACCCCTATAAGTCATATATAACTAAAAAATGCAATCCAAAATTACTAAAAAAATGTAAGTCACTATAATCAAAAAGTGTAAGTGTCTATAACTGAAAAGTGCAACATAATTTTTATTAAAAAGTGCAAGTAAGTATAACTTAAAAATGTAACACTATATTAATGAAAAGTGTAAGTCATTATAACTATAAAGTACAACACAATATTATTAAAAACTGCAAATTAATATAACTTAAAAGTGCAACACAATATTTAATAAAAAAATGTAAGTTATTATAACTGAAAAGTGTAACATAATATTACTGAAAAGTGTAACACAATTTATAATAAAAAATGTAAGTCATTATCATTGAAAAGTTCAACACAATTTTAATGAAAAGTGTAAGACACTACAACTGAAAAGTGTAAGACACTACAACTGAAAAGTGCAACATCGAATCTACACAAGACCTGGTAAACTCAAATTCTTATATAATTGAAAAGTCAACATTGAAAATATTATTAAAAAATAAGAGTAATTATAATTGAAAAATAAAATACAATAAAATTAAAAAAAAATTGATCTAGTCAACTCAAGTTTTTATATATTGACTCGATTCACCTACTCAAATCTTATATAATAAAAGGAGGAAAGGACTCTCTAGCCTTCCGCCATGTGGCTCTCCTCCTTGCGACACGTGGCAATGGAGTGACTCTCCTTCTTTCAACACGTGGCAATGACCGAATTGTGTTTATACTATAATTTCGACATGTGTCATTTTGTTTATGTCATGTGTCTCTCCATGTGTTGCCTCATGTATAAACCGTAGGTGGGAGTTACAAAACATCAATTCACCTCATGTATAAACCGTTGGTGGGGGTTACAAAACCAATTGGACCAATTCATTAACACGAGAGGAGTGAAACCGTTTTGGCTCCGTTTTGGCTTCATCTTTTGTGTAGTTCATATTCCATTATTAATTAACTAATAAATATTAATTTAAAAGCCTACAATAAGAGGATGGTAGATGATCAGTCTCTAACTTGGGTTTATGATCCATTTTTCCAATTTCATATGATGGAAATCAAATCAAGGCAGACTTGAATCCCAATTATCGAAAACAATTTTTTTTCCTTGTCGATCATCTAAAATCTATTGGCATTTCTGTTGCTGTACTTAATAATTTAATTTGATTTTTGTTATTTGCAGTGTGCAAGAAATATAAGGACTACCATGATCAAAACTCGAGTTGGTTGGGATGCTGCAAGCCTGCAACAATAGAAAATGGTTAGCTCGGATAACTATCAATTCCATTGCGATTCTAATTTTTATTTATTTACATTATCCTCATGTAAGTTATTTAGTGGATCTTAAGCCTACATAATTCTTCAATTAGCATATGAAGTATTTGAGAAAAGGTGATCGCAATGGGAATTATTTGGATTTCATTGGAGAATTTCTACTACTACGTATTAGCATCTCCTGTATTTTCTTTTAAAAACATACATATATTTGTTCATCTCGAATAGACTTACCTTGCAAATTCCGAACAATGCGTGCTAAGTTTGAATATGATCAGTGGCAAGAATTATTTTATTTTTTTCCTACAGTTTCAGAATGTAGATGGAGGGCTTGCTAATCTGCACTGATCTAAAATTATGCTAATCCTTTTTTATGCTAGCATTTTAATTGTTTATGACTTGAGTATAAAATAAATGAGTGTTGGTCCTGAAAGGAGCATATAACAAGTGTGTGGGGGGGGGGGGGAATACACTTGTATGCAATTCTTTTCAACTTTTGATCAAACCAAAGCTCAGCAAGGTTGTCTTGGACAACTCTGCTGAAGATGATTAACTCTTCTAAGATAATCAAACTACTAAGTACTATTGAGTACTTAGTTGAATAACTATCTAGGGGAGTTATATGTGCGGAATAGTGGTTGGCCCTTTAAGTTTAGACTCCTTTAATTTCTGAAACCACTTAGTCAATTCAATGCAATTCAGTTTAGTTTCAGGGAACTAGTCCAATACAGTTTTGCACAGTCTTTGAATATGTATCCTTTGAAAGATCAGTTTTGTGTGCAGTGTTGAATGTATGAAAGTACTTGAAAGTAAATCAACACAGGATTTTATAGTGGTTCAGAGACCCAAGCTCCTACATCCACTTTCCCTGATTTAACAGGATAATTCCTTCACTCTTGGAATTAACTTGTTTTATAGTGCCAATGTGCACTTGATCAAGAACACCACTCCTTGGTGAATTGATCCCTAGGATGTCTAGAGTCCTAGTACCCTCTTCTCAACTCAGAACTGAACTGTTCTTCTCTCAACAGTCAGCTCCTACCACTTCTACTACTACAACCTTCTCACTTTCTCACTTGAAAGGGGTAAGGGTTGAAGTAAGGTTCCAACTAATGAGATATCCTTTACAATGAAGATCAGTGTATAAGGATTAGGATATCTCTCTAAGCTTTGTATGGATATACAATGGAGTTCAGCTTAGAAGAAGTGTTTGAAGACTAAGATAATCTTTGAAAGCTTTAAAGCACTTTGACTTATAGGATAGTTGGATATTCTTGTCAAGGTTGAGGTGCTTCAAATGGTCTTCACACTTCTGTGTTTATAGACAAATTTGAGGATTTGCCCGTTGGAGAGGCAGCCCCAAATTGCTATAAATGTCTTCCTTTTGTTCTTCAAACTGGAAGACAGTTTCTTGATAGTGACATGTCCTTATTTGGGTAATAAACGGCTTGTAAGACTTTGTCTTCTTTCTGCAGCACCTTTCCCAATGTTTGACTTCTTGTTAAGACTTGGGCATGTCTTCTAAAGTTTGTTCCAATGATAGGACAACATTCCTTATCAAATGGACAACTCTTCTTATCACTATCAGCAGACTTTGCTTATCAGCATGGTTGGCTTGCTCTTCTTCAGATGACTTGGCTCTTTCCCTTTGCTTCACTTGGAAATGATCTCAGCATGATACAATGAAGTCTTTTAGGGTGTAGTTGTCTTCTTCTCTTCAGCATAGATGACCTTCAAGCATTAGAACATTTGTTCTAGTTCAATTTTGCTGAGACAACTTTTCTGGACAACTCTCCTGATCAGCATACTTGGCCTTTGAGCTTCAGAGCTTTTATTTTTGCACAAAGTCAACCTGTCTTGCACAACTCTCCTGATCAGAGCATTAGAGTAAGCTTGTCCTTTTGAGCTTTAGAACCTTTGTTCTTGCAGAGACAACTTCTCTGGACAACTCTCCTGATCAAGGCATTTTGGATTTCAATAGAGTATGCTTGGCCTAGTGATTGTTCCAGAATTTGAGCCTTGAGGGGACTTGATCTTGATAATCTTCAAAGCCTAGGTTCCCCCTCACATTGTGCATCTTATCATATAAGAGCTGCCTAAACATTTCAGCTTCTCATCTAGCCTTATGCTATGTGTTCTAGCATTTTTAGAACACAATAAATTGTGACTTGGCATGTCTCAGGGGGTTTTGGTATTTAATCAAAACATATGTCATTTTATTCCCAACAATTTCCCCCTTTTTGATGATGCCAAAACCTATACATTTTATGCAAAAGTGACTTGACTACACCTATTACATTTATCTTCAGAAGACATGACTGAGGTCAATTTCCCTGAAAGAAAATGTGTTAGTGTACTCACCATTCATGCTACAAATAGGTTTCAAGAATAGGCATAGAGAGATTTGTGTTTCTTGATTCAAAATATGTTCAACTATCATTAAAATGAGAATCATTACAGCATGTTGATAGTTTGAACAAAAACATATCAGAGCATGAGAAACATTACAAATAAGCACACATTTACTACAAAAGTATGATATACTCTTAAAACATTCAGCATTTAGGTATTAGGGCATATCATATCAGCAGCTTGAGCATCTTCAGAATAGTTGACCAAAACACAAGTTAGTAACCAACTTAAGTTTTCATCCATTTCAGCATATAAGAGTCAGGAAGACTTAGCCATTTCAGAGATCATCTTCTTTAGGTAGCACCATCCCATATTGTGCCCATACTCTCTTCTTGAGTTCCATGGCTTCCTGGTTGGTTCCTTTGGGTCCAAGGGTCATTTTGTTCAGTTTAAGAATCTCTGTGAACTCCCTCAGGATCCTTGCTTGGTCAATCCATCCATCAAGCTTTGGAGGCATGTAAATGATAGGCTTGGGAGCATTGAGTTCAATTCTTGCAATATCAGCAGCTGCAAGTAGTTGTTGATACAACTCTCTGTAGTATTCTATCATGAACTCAGCAAAGGAAGAGTTGGCATCTCCTCCATTCCATCTGTCAATGACATAGTAGTCATAGACAAACTCCCTTTTAGCCTCTTCCCATGTATAATTCAGCTGAATTGGCACCCATTTATCCAAGTGTGGATATTTGGTGTCTATTGGGACTAGTAGCTGAGGCCTCATTTTGCTGTATGTTGCTCTCCTTCTTCTTGGTTTCTGGAAATTTGCTCTTCTCTTATCTCTTGCTCTTTGTGCTTCATCTATCAAATCCATTTTCTCTTGGGCCCTCATCATTGCTAGTTTCTGTTGTGTTTCAGGGTCTTTGTCATACCCTTCATGAAATAACTTTGATGGATCATTGAGTACCACAACTTTTGTCTTCTTTGGTCCAGGTCCAAATCCCTCTTCATATAATGCTTCCACATCTTCAGTGACTTTGGCACTTTCAGCAATGTTGACCATTTCAGAAGACTTGTCTTTTTCAGCAGTTTTGGGCTCTTCAGCAGCTTTGGCCTTCTTTCATGTAGGCTCATTATCATCAATTCTGAACTCAGGTGGAAGATCAAGGCTGTTAGGAAAGTCAGTAAATGTTTCAGCTTGTCTTTTCTTTCCTTTTGCCCTCTTGATCTTTCCTCTAATTTGGACACCTTCAACATCTTTGTCCAAACCAGACACCTCACCACCTGGTCTCTGCTGTAACCTCATTCTTTCCTCTTGAGCTGAGGCCATTGAATTTTTCAAGGCAAGTGCTAGTTGTTCTTCTTCATCCAATTCTTCTAAATTCAACACTGCTGGCTCTTTTCCTTTTTCTTCAGTAGCTTTGTCTTTTCCCTTGACTGGGCTACCAATCAAGGCACCTTTTGCTCTAGCTCTTTCCCTTTCCCCCTTTTTGGCAGCATCAAAACACTGGGGTTTTAGCTCACTCATTGTTGTGGCCATTAGGGATTGGGCCTGGTTTAGAGATTTCATTTCCTCCAACAGATATACATTTTCATCATGTATATTTTGCATCCTATCACTGCTCAAGCTAAGAAAAGCTAGAACAGGCTTCATCTTTTGTTGGACAACCTCCTCCAAGGTTGCTTTCAGGGATGCATCAAGTTGGGCTTTAAGGAGCTCAGTGAGGTTGACCACTGCACTTTCAGCAATGTTGGCCATCACCTCTTGGGAAAAATTTTCAGAGGCTGCTTTCACCATAGCAAGCCTTTGTTCTTCAGCTCTTTTCTTTTGTAATGCAGTCTTCTTTCCAAGAGCTTGCTTGACAGTCAGCCTGAGAGCTTTGACATTGGCATTATGATTGTCTCTCAGCAGCTTTTGTTCCTTCTTGACCTCTTCTGAGATGGATTCCATGGTGGATTTACCTTTTTGCACTTCAGTGGAAATGGTTTGTAGGCCAGTTTCCACTCCACTTATCCTTGCTTCTAATGTAGGGAGTACTACATCTTCTGAGCCAGTTAATCTCATCTCCACAGATGCTAGAGTTCTTCCTTGCTCATTCAGTGCTCCTGAAGTTTCAGCATGGGCAGATTGGACTTGATGAGCCAAGGAGTCCAATTTCTCTGATTGCATTCCAAGCAGGGCTTGTGCTGAGCCTGTATCTACTTGGATAGGGGCATCTGTCAAGAACTCATCTGCAAAGATTTGGTCAAGAGAAATACCTGCAATGTTAGACAAATCAAACAGGTTAGGGAATAAACATTCATCACCCTCAATTTCTTTTGTATAAGACTTTGATACATCAGCAGCCTTCTTCTCATTTTCAACTCTTTCTTTTCTCCCTTCATTTAAGATGTTCTCACCCAAGGAATCAGGCCTCCTTTCATCAAGGGATTCTTGAAGTTCAGATTTGACTTCAAGAATAACCTGTCCTTGCTCACTTATTCCACCCTCATATGGTGGTACACTCACAATCTTAGTTATGACTACCTCTCTTTCATCCATAACTCCCTCTGGTTTTTCAATTCTATTTTCCTTTTCAACTCCTTCTCCTAAACCTGCAACATCTTCACCTTCAATAAGGTTCAAAGATGGCAGTTATGAGGAGATCACAGTGCTTATTTCAGCAGCCACTAAGTCATCCTGAATGATTAAGGGCTGATTAGTGTCCAACTCTTCTGACACTGAATAGGCCTTAATCAAACCAGCCTCTAGCATAGGAACCTCAACATCTTTAGGCTGTGCCTTGGGTTCAGAAGAACCTTCATTGGCAGATGTGTCTTTGGTTGTGTTACCACCCTTGGTCAACACCTCTGATGATATAGAGCCTTTCCTATGATAGGTTCTAGGAGGGTTTGAAATTCTGTCTGCTACAGAAGACTTGGGTTGAGAGGGTTCAGGGAGGTTGGCTTGAGGGGTTTTGGGGTTTGAAGGGTTTGAGGGATCATCAGGGGAATCATCATCATTTGAGCTGCTATCAGGGTGTTTGATGCCCTTAGCTTTTCTCTCTTTCTCCTCAATGATCTTCTCATCTACCAACTTTGCAAAAACTTCCTCATCAGTGAGGAATCTTGTTTTCATCATACCAGCAAAGTGTAGCAATCTGCTCTCCTCTACTTGCCACCAGTTTGCACCCTTATCTTGAATGACTTGTGATATCTCCATCAAGGTTTTGTCTTTTACATCCACAAGCATCCTCAAATCATGAAATGTCTTCTGAATTCTTGGAAATTCAGCAAGTTGTGGATACAAATTGTCCATAGTGGCCTTGGCTCCTCCTATGAGCATACTTTCATAAGTATACTCCTCCTCATTCTCACTAGATGGAGAACTTTTAACTATAGGGGAGTTGGTTGTGGTTTCATGAATTGCAGCTTCAGGCAAGTTAAGTTCAGGGGGTTGCCTTCAGAAGGATTATGCTCAAATGAAGGTACTTCAGTTGCTTTAGAGAGCAATTAATCTGAAGGGGTTTTGCTCAAGGGGGTTGGTTCAACGAGTGCAGCTTCTAAGAGCTTTGAGTAGTTGAGCATGGATGAGCCAAGGGGAGATTGCAGTCTTGTCTCATCTACTGTTATATCTACTAGCACATCTATCCCACTTCTTTGCACATTCCCTTCTGTAGAATATCTCTTGGTGAGATTTACAGGGGTGATGGGTTGGTTGGGAGGGGTAATATGGGTTTCAGGGGAGTTGGGTTCAGGATTCTGAATTTCAGGGATGTTGGCCTCTATAGGTTGACCTTCAGGGACCTTGGATTCTGGAGTTCCAGAACCAGATGAGTTGGTCCTTGATTTGGATTTGGTCCTGCTTTCAGCTCTGCTCTCTCTTAGAGCCAATTGGAGAGACCTTTCTTCCTGAAGCTCCAACACTTTATCAGTAGGCTTAGCCCTTCTCTTTCTAGCCCTACTGCTCCCACTGCCTTCACCATCCTTTTCAGGGACAACTTCCCTGATCCTCTTATCTCCTCTAGACTTTTGTCTAGTCTCATTGTACTTTTGCCTTAATTATTCTAAATGATCAGAGGGCACACTTCACCAAGTTTCAGCAACTTCTTCAATCTCAGTTGAAGCTCCAGAATTCTCCTCTGAGGGGATTTGAGACATTTTCCTTGTCTTCACCACTCTGGCCTTTGTCCTCTTTTTCAATTTTAGCTTTTCCTCAACCTTTTCTTCAGCAGGTTTGGCCATAAGCATCCTTCTTTGCTCAGTTTTCTTGTTGAGCCTCCTAAACAGAATCTTTTGGGCTGGGAGGGGCTTTGCAAAGGTTTGCATTTGAGAGTAATGAGAAAACCTTTCAATCAACAAGCTTGCCCTGGTGCAGTACTTGAGTTTCCCTTCTAGCACTACCTTGTTGTGGGCTCTCACCTTAAACTTGGCCTTTTCCTTCATCATCTCAGACATGATGAAGGTCCTCCAATCAAATTTGATGTCTTTGTCACTAGCATCAATAACTGCAGCCATAATTCTGATTCTTGGATGGCTGACTTGCTCCAAGCTTCCAGTATTTCTCATAAGACTCTTAGTGATTACCTCAAATAGATTGAGAAATTTTGGCTTGAGAGTCTTCTTGTTTTGAGTTGAAGAGATGGGACCTGGAACCAAGAACCAATCCTGTGCTATCTCATCTTCATGATCAGCACCATAATGTTCAGGATTCCTTCCCTCAGAAGGCAATCCAAAGGCTCCTTCAAGATCTTCTGAAGAGAATTTCACTCTATGAAATTTCTCTTCCTCCTCTCCCTCTGCTACATAAGAGAGCTTTTTGGAGATTTCACCATCTTCAGGCTTACCTCTCCACTTGAGAAAGGCAAAGAACTCAGCCATGTAGCTTTCCAAACAAGAGCTTGGTCTTTCCTCCATAAACTTTTGCAATCCAGCTCTCCTCAACCATCTCAGGGTTGGTGTAATCTCAGGATCCTCACTTTCAAAAGATACTATGGGCTCAAAGTGAAGACTGTTTTTGTTGCTCAAATATCCAAAATCAAGGTCTAGAGCCTTGTTGGAGAAATTGAGAGAGCTTGAGAGAGATGAGCAGTTAGGGTTTCGAATACTTGGGGAAGAAGTGTTTGTGAGGAATCTTAAGGCTTGTAAATATTCTAAAAAGAATGTTTGTCAATGAGTTGGTGAAGTCTTGATGCAATTCAAAGGTGAACAAAATGGACGGCTAGGATTGTCTTCAGGGGAGTTGTCCAATTTTGATCCAATGGTAAAAAATCAATGTAACAGTGAAAAACTGTTTTGTTCAAAACGTGGGTGGAGTTTTAATGTTTGTTTAAGGCTGGGGGATTTTCGAGATAGATCATGTCCCAAAAAGTTTAATGCAAACAAGAGTTAAATCTTGGCATTTAATGCATGGAAAGTGACCTTTTGAGTGGGAGACAAATTAAATCCCAAAAAGATGATATCTGTAATTGGAATGAGACATATTTCGAAATAGGCAATGATTACCCAAAATATGTGCTTATCAGACCAAGATTTGGTTTGATAGCTAGGACAACTTATCTGACCCCACTAGGACAAGTGTCCTGAAGAGATGTGGACAAGTGTCCTGAAATTCAATGGACAAGTGTCCTGAATCATTTAGGTCATCTTTCTGAATTTCAGCAGACTTGACCAATTCTACTGATCTTTGAAATTTGTTCCCCCTTAATGAATAAACTCCTTTGGACTCAATTGTCCAATTTCCCTGGATCAAGTAGACCCAACTCTGCTGATAGTTCCAGAAATCTTGCTTCTGCAAGTGGCTTTGTTAATATATCAGCTTTTTTATGATCTGTGTGGATCTTTACCAACTTGATATCCTTCTTCTCCACATGATCTCTAATGAAGTGATGCTTGATGTCCACATGTTTGCATCTTGTGTGCAATACAGGATTTTGTGATATTGCAATTGCACTGTTGTTATCACAAAATATTGGCACTTCAGTAGAGTTGACTTTGTAGTCTCTGAGTTGTTGTCTCAGCCAAAGGATTTGAGCACAACAACTTCCAGCAGCAACATATTCAGCTTCAGTGGTGGAGTTAGCCATTGTGTTTTGCTTCTTGGAAAACCAAGATATGAGTTTGTTGCCTAAGAATTGACAAGTCCCTGAAGTGGACTTTATGTCAATTCTGCATCCTCCATAATCAGCATCTGAGTAGCTAGTTAACTCAATGTTGTCATCAGCAAGGTACCAAAGGCCTAGATTTTCAGTGCCTTTGAGATACCTCAAGATCCTTTTTGCAGCCTCAAGGTGGCTTTTCTTAGGATTTGCTTGAAACCTTGCACACACACCTACTGCAAAGGAGATGTCAGGTCTGCTTGCAGTGACATAGAGGAGTGAACCAATTATTCCTCTATACTCAGTGGAGTTGGTTGGAACACCACTCTCATCAGGACCCATCTTCCAATTTGTGTTCATTTGGATCCTTACTGGCTTGCTTGATGTACACCCAAACTTTTTGATCATTTCTCTGGTGTACTTGGCTTGGTTGATGAAGATTCCTTCTTTTGATTGTTTGACTTGTAGACCCAAAAAGAAGTTCATCAACCCCATCATGGACATCTCAAACTTGCTTTGCATGAGCTTGGAGAACTTTTCACACAGCTTCTCATTAGGGGATCCAAAAATTATGTCATCTACATAAATTTGGACAAGCAAGATGTCCTCTCCTTTAGAGATTCTGAAGAGAGTTCTGTCCACAGTTCCCTTGGTGAATCCATGATCCAAGAGGAATTGTGACAGTGTGTCATACCAAGCCCTAGGGGCTTGCTTGAGTCCATATAGAGCTTTCTTCAGTCTGTATACTTGGTTTCCAACCTCAAAACCTGGTGGTTGCTCCACATTGACTTCTTCTTTCAAGACTCCATTCAGAAAGGCACTCTTGACATCCATTTGGTACACTTTGAACCTCTTGTGGGCTGCATAGGCTAGGAAGAGCCTTATTGCTTCTAGCCTTGCCACAGGTGCAAAGGTCTCATCATAGTCAATGCCTTCATGCTGGCAGTAACCTTTTGCCACTAGTCTTGCTTTGTTTCTGACAATCACATCATTCTCATTCTTTTTGTTCTTGAACACCCACTTGGTTCCAATAACATCTTGATGTGAAGGTCTATCCACCAGCTCCCATACTTCATTTCTGGTGAATTGATTGAGCTCTTCCTGCATTGCTGTGATCCAGTTTGCATCCTGAAGTGCTTCATCAATGTCTTTTGGTTCCTGTTCTGACAAGAAACAACAGAACATAACACTTTCACCATGAAAACTTCTGGTTTTGACTCATATACTTGGGTCACCAAGTATCAGATCAGTAGGATGGTCATACAACCAAGTCCTTCTTTTTCTTATCCCTTCAGTAGAGTTGTCCTCTACTAAGGTTGAGTCACCAGTGTTATAGAATTCAGGATAATTGAATGCAGGATCTAATTCAGGATCATAATCAGGGGTGTTGTCCTCAATGTCAGGGACATTGGCATTTTCAACATTTTGAGTTCCCCCTTGATTATTTGACCCATTAACTACCTCAGCAGGAACTGCTTCTTCATTGGTAGTTGTTACCTGGATGTGAACTGGGATTGGGTCATTCAGTTCACCATTTCCATCAGTAGGGTTTGTCTCAGGAATGTTGCCTTCAGGATTGTTGTCTAATATAGCATTTTCAGGTAGATTGGCTTGGACAACATCTATGAATTCAGTGTCTTTGTCTTTTAGGCTCAGTCTGGTTGTCCTTTGTGTGATTTCTTCAGGTTCCAAGTTTTCATTCCTGGACTCATGAACAGATTCATCAAACACAACATGAGGTGTTTCTTCCACAATAAGAGTTTTCTTGTTGTAGACTCTGAAAGCTCTACTGACTTGAGAATATCCAAGGAATACTCCCTCATCAGCTTTGCTGTCAAAGGCTTTCAACTGTTCTTTCCCATTATTGTGTATGAAACACTTACAACCAAAGATGTGAAAGTATGACACTTTAGGCATTTTTCATTTCCAGAGTTCATAGGGTGTTTTGCCTAGCCCCTTAGTAATCAAGCATCTATTTTGAGTATGGCATGCAGTGTTTATAGCTTCAGCCCAAAACCTCTTAGGTAAGTTTGAATCAGTAATTAAGGTTCTAGCAGCTTCTTTTAAGGTTCTATTCCTTCTTTCTGCAACTCCATTTTGCTGAGGAGTTCTAGCTGCTGAGGTTTCATGAGCTATTCCATTAGATGTGCAATACTCATTGATTTATGAATTTATGAACTCAGTGCCTTTATCAGATCTTATCTTGATAATGCTAAGGCTTTTCTCATTTGACAGTCTCTTGAGAAGTTCAGGTAGTTTGACTTGTGTTTCCTTCTTATTTAGGAGAAATACTACCCATGTGAACCTAGAGAAGTCATCTACTACTACCAATGTGTATTTTCTTCCATTTATGCTTAAAGGGGTAATTGGTCCAAATAAGTCCATATGTAAAAGCTCAAGTACCCTTTCAGTAGAGATGACTGGTTTTCCTTTGAATGAGGCTTTAATCTGTTTTCCTTCTTGACATGGTTTACACACATGCTCTTTAATGAAAACCTCATTAGGCAGTCCTTTAACTAATGCATTTCTAGCAAGTTTGTTCATTGATTTAAAGTTCAGATGGTTTAGCCTCTTGTGCCATAACCAGCTTTGTTCACTAGTGCTCTTAGCAATGAAACATGCAGCATCAGTAGACTTGTCCCAGTCTGCAAAATACACATTTCCCTTCCTAGTTCCAGTCAATAGAATTTGTTGAGTTTTATCTTTAATTAAACATTTTCCACTTGAGAACTCAACATTGAAATCTTTATCACAGAATTGACTGATACTTAGGAGATTATATTTGAGACCAGCTACATAGGATACATTGGTTACTTTGATGTTACCAATCATCAAAGTACCATAACTTTTTGTTGTTGCTTGTGAGCTGTCTCCAAAAGTGACATTTGGGCCTTCTTTTTCAATAAAATCAGTGAGGAGTTCCTTGTTTCCAGTCATGTGCCTTGAGCATCCACTGTCAAGGTACCATGCTGTATTTTTGCTCATGCTCCTCTTCTTGTGGCCCATTGGTACCTGCAATTAGATAGGTTTAGGTACCCTTTGAGTTTTGGGTCCTGAGAGGTTAGTTGTACCTTTAGGAACCCAAACTTGCCTAATCACCCTGATTGATTCAAGGTGGCTAAGTTGTTTTCCTTGTGCATCAACATACACTACCTTTCCCTTAAATGTCTTTGGGAAAGTGTGTGTGAAAGTGTTAACTCTGTAAGTTTCAAGGGAGTTGTCAATTCTCCTGAACTTATGAGTTCTTTGTGCAGCTTGATGAAATCTTTGAGGAAAGGCATTTTTATGACCATTACCCTTAGGCATGAGGGGTTTTGGTTGTCTCATTTTATTCTGCCTTTGAGGATAGTTGTCCTTAGGTCTATTCAGCTGAGGCTTTCTCAGAAGAGTTGGCCTTGGCTGATTATACCTTGGATAACTCCTCTGAACATTGTTCAGGAGAGTTGCCCTTCCATTGGGTCTACTCTACTGACCAACATTCCTCTTGTGTTCAGGGACTTTGGCCATTTCCTTAGGTTTAGGCCTAGTTTCCTGAAGCACTTGAGTAGGCTTTTCATTCATTTTGCCCTTCCCTTTATTCAGTGGCTGAATTATTTCATTTTCAGCTTGTTGTGCCACTGACTTAACAAAGATTTTCTTAGTGTTAGTTGTTGAAGCAACACTAAGACAAGGTGAAGATTCAAATGGATCAAAACCTAATCCACTTCTTTGAGCCATAGGTCTTTGATAACTCTGAATTTCCTTTATTGCTCTAGAGGATTTGTTCAAAGCAGGCATCTTTAATTTCAGACTCTCTTCACTTGATTTAAGAATGTCATATTCATGTGAGAGGTTTTCAAACTTGGCATTTAGAATTTTCAGTTCAAAATCTCTTCTTTTCTGAGAAAGTAGTTGATCATCAATCTCCTTTTGTTGGTCAACTATCCTGAGATCTGCTTCCTTAAGCTCTCTCAAGACTTGTTGATACAACTCAGTAGATTTGACATCAACAGCTACCTCAGAGTTTTTTGCAAGTTCAATAGCCAGTCTTTCATTTTCTCTCACACAGTTATCATGAAATTCTTGTAATCTAGTGAAATCTTCCATCAACTTCCCAAAGGAAAGTTTCAAGTTGACTTCACTAGTGTTCTGTGATAAGAATGATGGTGAGCTAGAAGTGGAGGATACCTCATCATCCTCAATAGCCATGTTGCACACATCATCATCATCATCACTGTTAGAGAATGTTGGTCCTGAAAGGAGTATATGACAAGTGTATGGGGGGGGAATACACTTGTATGCAATTCTTTTGCTAATTTGATCAAACCAGAGTTTCAGCAAGGTTGTCTTGGACAATTCTGCTGAAGAAGATTAACTCTTCTAAGATAATCAAACTACTAAGTACTATTGAGTACTTAGTTGAACAACTATCTAGGGGAGTTATATGTGCGGAATAGTGGTTGGCCCTTTAAGTTTAGACTCCTTTAATTTCTGAAATCACTTAGTCAATGTAACACAGTCCAGTTAAGCTTCAGGGAAGTTGTCCAAAACAGTTTTGCACAGTCTTTGAATGTTTATCCTTGAAAGATCAGTTTTGTGTGCAGTGTTGAGTGAATGTAAGTATTTGTAAAGTAAATCAACACAAGAGTTTATAGTGGTTCAGAGACTCAAGCTCCTACATCCACTTTCCCTGATTTAACAGGATAATTCCTTCACTCTTGGAATTAACTTGTTTTATAATGCCAAGGTGCACTTGATCAAGAACACCACTCCTTGGTGAATTGATCCCTAGGATGTCTAGAGTCATAGTACCCTCTTCTCAACTCAGAACTGAACTGTTCTTCTCTCAACAGTCAGCTCCTACCACTTCTAGTACTACAACCTTCTCACTTTCACTCTTGAAAGGTGTAAGGGTTGAAGTAAGGTTCCAACTAATGAGATATCCTTTACAGTGAAGATCAGTGTATAAGGATAGGATATCTCTCTAAGCTTGTGTATGGATATACAATTGGGTTCAGCTTAGAAGAAGTGTATAAAGACTAAGATAGTCTCTTTGAGAGCTTGAGAGCACTTGTCAACTTGTAGGATAGTTGGATATTCTTGTCAAGGTTGAGGTGCTTTCAAATGGTCTTCACACTTCTGTATTTATAGACAAAATGGAGGATTTGCCCGTTGGAGAGGCAGCCCCAAATTGCTATAAATGTCTTCCTTGAGTTCTTCAAACTGGAAGACAGATTCTTGATAGTGACATGTCCTCATTTGGGTAATAAACGGCTGTAACAGTTTTGTCTTCATTCTGCAGCACTTTTCCCAATGTTTGACTTCTTGTTAGGACTTGGACATGGCTTCTGAAGGTTGATCCAATGATAGGACAACATTCCTTATCATCTGGACAACTCTCCTTATTACTATCAGCAGTTTTGCTTTTCAGCATGGTTGGCTTGCTCTTCTTCAGATGACTTGGCTCTTTCCCTTTATATCTCTTGAGGATGGTCTTAGCTTATTTCTTTGAGGACCTTTAGGGACTGGTTGTTTCAAACTCTTCAGCATAGTTGATCTCAGGCTTTCAGAGCACTTGATCTTGATCAATTTAGCTGAGACAACTCCTCTGGACAACTCTCCTGATCAGTATATTTAATCTTTTTGCATCAGAGCACTTTATGCATAGAGTTGACTTCTCTGGACAACTCTCCTTATAAAAACCTTTGAGTAGTCTTGTCCTTTTGAGCTAGGTAAGCTTGTTCTTGCATATGGCTAGCTTCTTTGGACAACTCTCCTGATCAGAGCATATGAATATTTTCTCTGGACAACTCTCCTGATCAGAGCATCTTCATTGGACTTGTCCTTGCTCTTAAGTGATTGTTCCAGAATTTGAGCCTTGAGGGGACTTAATCTTGATCATCTTCAAAGCATAGGTTCCCCCTCAAATTGTGCATCTAATTGTCTAAGAGCTACCTAACATTTCAGCTTCTCATCTAGCCTATAATCTATATGTTCTAACATTCTTAGAACATATTTATATTGACTTAGGCATGTCTCAGGGGGTTTTGGTATTAGATCAAAACATATCTCATTTTATTCCCAACAATTTCCCCCTTTTTGATGATGCCAAAACCTACACAATTTAAGCAAAAGTGACTTGTCTACATCTATTACATATATCTTCAGAAGACATGACTAAGGTCAATATTCCTGAAAAGATAATGTGTTAGTGTATTCACTGTTTTTGTTGCAAGTAGGTTTCAAGGATAGTCATAGAGAGATTTGTGTTTCTTGATTCAAAATAAGTTCAACTATCATTCATTCAAAAATCATTACAGGCATGTTGATAGTTGAAATTAACATATCAGAGCATGAATCAATACATTAGAGCAATTCATTACAATAATTCAAAATAATATTTTCAGCATCAGAGCACAGAACTTGTATCAGAGCAATTCATAACAAACCAGAGCAAACAGATTAACACATCAGCAATCTTGACCATATTTCAGTATAGTTGATCATTCAAGTAAGGTCAGAAGACTTAGCCATTTCAAAGATCATCCTCAGGAGGTGGCAGCATTCCATACTGTGCCCACACTCTTCTTTTCAGTGCCATGGCTTCTTGGTTGGTTCCCTTAGGTCCAAGAACCATCTTGTTCAGCTTAAGGATCTCAGTGAATTCCCTCAGAATTCTTGCTTGGTCAATCCATCCTTCTAGCTTTGGAGGCATGTATATGATTGGCTTGGGAGCTGTGAGTTCAAATCTTGCAATGTCAGCAGCTGCAAGTAGTTGTTGATACAACTCTCTGTAGTATTCTAGCATGAACTTAGTGAAGGCAGAGTTTGCATCTCCTCCATTCCATCTGTCAATGACATAATAGTCATAGACAAACTCCCTTTTGGCTTCTTCCCATGTGTCATTCAGTTGAATTGGCACCCATTTATCCAAGTGTGGATATTTGGTGTCCATTGGGATTAGAAGCTGAGGCTTCATCTTGCTGTAAGTTGCTCTCCTCCTTCTTGGTTTCTGAAAGTTTGCTCTCCTTTCATCTCTTGCTCTGTTGGCTTCTTCCATCAGATCCATTTTTTCATGGGCCCTCATCATGGCCAGTTTCTGTTGTGTTTCAGGGTCTTTACCATACCCTTCATGAAACAGTTTTGATGGATCATGGGCTTGGACAGTTGTCTTCTTCTTAGGTTCAGATCCAAATCCTTCAGCAAATAACTCTTCAGTGTCTTCAGAGGACTTGGTTCCTTCAGCAGTTTTGCCAGATTCAGAAGATTTGTCCTTTTCAGCAGCTTTGGCTTTCTTTGATGTAGGCTCATCTTCATCAATTCTGAATTCAGGTGGAAGATCAAGGCTGCTAGGAAAGTCAGTGAATTTCTCAATTTGTCTCTTCTTTCCTTGGGCCTTCTTGATCTTTCCTCTGGTTTGGACACCTTCAGCATCTTTGTCCAAACCTGACACTTCACCACATGGTCTTTGTTGTAGCCTTACTCTTTCCTCTTGAGCTGAGGCCATTGAGTTTTTCAATGCCAATGCTAACTGCTCCTCTTCATCCAATTCTTCCAAATTCAGCATTTCTGGCTCTTTTCCCTTTCCTTCAGGGACTTTGTCCTTCCCTTTCACTGGACTCCCAATTACTAAGGCACCTTTTGCCCTTGCTCTTTCCCTTTCCCCCTTTTTGGCAGCATCAAAACACTGGGGCTTGAGGTCACTCATTGTTGAGGCCATCAGGGATTGGGCCTGGTTTAGGGACTTCATCTCCTCCAACAAATATACATTCTCATCATGTATATTCTGCATTCTATCACTGCTCAAGCTAAGGAAAGCTAGAACAGGCTTCATCTTGTGTTGGACAACCTCTTCCATGGCTGTTTTCAGAGATGCATCCAGTTGGGCTTTTAAGAGCTCAGTGAGGTTGGCCACTGCACCTTCAGCAATGTTGGACAACACTTCTTGGGAAAATTTTTCTGAGGCAGCTTTGACCATAGCTAGCCTTTGCTCTTCAGCTCTTCTCTTTTGCAGTGCAGTCTTCTTTCCAATAGCTTGTTTGACAGTTAGCCTGAGAGCTTTGACATTAGCATTGTGATTGTCTCTCAGCAGCTTTTGTTCTTTCTTGACCTCCTCTGAGATGGCTTCCATGGTTGATTTGGCACTTTGAACTTCAGTGGAGATGGTTTGGAGACCAGATTCCACACCACTGATTCTTGCCTCAAGGGTTGGTAGCACAACATCTTCAGAGCCAGTGAGCCTCATTTCTACAGATGCTAGAGTCCTTCCTTGCTCATTCAATGCTCCTGAAGTTTCAGCATGACCAGATTGGACTTGATGAGCCAAGGAGTCCAACTTCTCTGATTGCATTCCAAGTAGGGCCTGAGCTGAGCCTGTATCAACTTGGATAGGTGCATCTGTGAGGAACTCATCTGCAAAAATTTGGTCAAGAGAAATACCTGCAACATCAGATAAATCAAACAAGTTAGGAAATAAGCACTCATCACCCTCAATTTCTTTTGCATAAGACTCTGATACATCAGCAGTCTTCTTCTCATTTTCAACTTGTTCTTTTCTCCCTTCATAATTGATGTTCTCACTCAAGGAATCAGGCCTCCTCTCATCAAGGGATTCTTGAAGTTCAGATTTGACTTCAAGAATAACCTGTCCTTCCTCACTTATTTCACCCTCATATATTGGTACACTCACTATCTTAGTGATGACTACCTCTCTTTCATCCACAACTCCCTCTGATTTTTCAACTAATCTCTCCTTTTCAACTCCTTCTCCTAATCCTGCAGCATCTCCACCTTCAACAAGGTTCAAAGATGGCAGTTGTGGGGAGATCACAGTGCTTATATCAGCAGCCACTGAGTCATCCTGAATGATTAAGGGCTGATCAATGTCCAACACCTCTGACACTGAATAGGCCTTAATCAAACTAGCCTCTAGTACAGGAACCTCAACATCTTTAGGTTGTGCCTTGGGTTCAGAAGAACCTTCATTGGCAGATGTGTCTTTGGTTGTGTTACCACCCTTGGTCAACACCTCTGAAGTTACAGAGCCTTTCCTATGATAGGTTTTAGGAGGATTGGAAAGTCTATCTGCTACAGAAGACTTGGGTTGAAGGGGTTCAGGGAGGTTGGCTTGAGGGGTTTCAGGAGGGTTGGGATTTGAAGGGTTTGAGGGATCATCAGGGGAATCATCATCATTAGAGCCACTGTCAGGGTGTTTGATTCCCTTGGCTTTTCTTTCTTTCTCCTCTTCAATCTTATCGGCTACCAACTTTGCAAAAATCTCCTCATCAATGAGGAATCTTGTCTTTGAAACTCCAGCAAAGTGTAGCAATCTGTTTTCCTCTATTTGCCACCAGTTTGCACCTTTATCTTGGATGACTTGTGATATCTCCATCATAGATTTATCTTTCACATTAACAAGCATCCTTAAATCATGAAAGGCCTTCTGAATTCTTGGAAATTCAGCAAGTTGTGGATACAAACTGTCCACAGTAGCCTTGGCTCCTCCTCTGAGCATACTTTCATAAGTATACTCCTCCTCATCTCCAATTAAATGGGGACTTTGGGTTATAGGGGAGTTGGCTCTGGGTTCTCCTAACATGGCTTCAGGCAAATTGATTTCAGGGATAATGGTCTCAGAAGGGTTGGGTGCAGTAGAAGGATCTTCAGTTGCTTTTGAGAGCAATGGGTCTGAAGGGGCTTTACTCAGAGGGGTTGGCTCATTGAGTGCATGCTCTAAGAGCTTTGAGTAATTCAGCATGGATGAGTCAAGGGGAGACAGGAGTCTTGTCTCATCTACTGCTAAGTCAACAAGCACATCAATGCCACTTCTTTGCTCATTCCCTTCTGGAGAATACCTCTTAGTGAGATTTACAGGGGTAATGGGTTGGTTGGAAGGGGTGACATTGGTTTCAGGGGAGTTGGGCTCAAGGTACTGAATTTCAGGGAGATTGGCCTCTATAGGTTGACCTTCAGGGACTTTGGATTCTGGAGTTCCAGAGCCAGATGAATTAGTCCTTGACATGGATTTGGCCCTGCTTTCAGCTCTGCTCTCCCTTAGAGCCAATTGAAGAGACCTTTCTTCTTGAAACTCCAACACCTTCTCAGTAGGTTTGGCCCTTCTCTTGCTGGCCCTACTGCTTCCACTTCCTTCCTTCTCAGGGACAATTTCCCTGATTCTCTTATCACCCTTCTTCTTTTGCCTAGTCTCATTGTACTTCCTCCTCAACTCTTCTGAGTGGTCAGAAGGCACACTCACTCCCTCTTCTGCCACTGCATCAACTTCAGCTGATGCTCCTGAGGCTTCTTTTGAAGACAATTGAGACATCTTTCTTGTTTTGACAGCCCTGGCCTTTGTTCTCTTTTTCATTTTAGGCTTCTCTTCCTCCTGTTCTTCAGCAGGCTTGGCCAGTAACATCCTTCTTTTCTCAGTTTTCTTGCTGAGCTTTCTGAATAGGATCTTTTGGGCTGGGAGGGGTTTTGCAAAGGTTTGCATCTGGGAATAGTGGGAAAACCTCTCAATCAACAAGCTTGCCCTGGTGCAATACTTGATTTTCCCTTCTAGCACCACTTTATTGTGGGCTTTCACCTTAAATTTAGCCTTCTCCTTCATCATTTCAGACATAATGAAGGTCCTCCAATCAAACTTGATGCCCTTATCACTGGCATCAATAATGGCAACCATGATTCTGATCCTAGGATGGCTGACCTGCTCTAAGCTTCAAGTGTTGCTTAAGAGGCTCTTAGCAACTACCTCAAAAAGATTGAGAAACTCTGGCTTGAGAGTTTTCTTGTTTTGAGTTGAGGAGAGAGGGCCTGGAACTAATACCCACTCTTGGGCTATTTCCTCTTCATGTCCAGTACCATAGACTTCTGGATTCCTTCCCTCATAAGGCAATCCAAAGGCTCCTTCCAGATCCTCTGAGGAGAATTTCACTCTGTGGAATCTCTCCTCCTCCTCTCCTTCTGCAGTGTAAGCTAACCTGGTTAATACTTCTCCATCTTCAGGTTTGCCTCTCCACTTTAGGAAGGCAAAGAATTCTGCCATGTAACTCTCCAAGCAAGAGCTTGGTCTTTCTTCCAAGAACTTTTGGAGACCAGCCCTTCTCAACCACCTTAGGGTTGGAGTAATCTCAGGATCTTCACTTTCAAAGGAAATTATGGGCTCAAAGTGAAGATTGTTTTTGTTGCTAAGATAGGCAAAATCTAGGTCTAGATCCTTGTTGGAGAAATCAACAAGCATCTCAGGTCTAACCTTGGGGGCCATTGAAAGTTGCAGAGAAAAGTTTGATGAAGAATGAGAGAGTTTGAAGAACTTTTGAGTTAGGGTTTCGAATACTTGGGGAAGAAGTGTTTGTGGGTATCTTAAGACTTGTGAATATTCTAAAAAGAATGTTTGTCAATGAGTTGGTAAGGTCTTGAGACAATTCAAAGATGAACAAAAATGGAAATCCAAAATGGACGGCTAGGATTGATTTCAGGGGAGTTGTCCATTTTTGATCCAATGGTCAAAAACCAATGTAACAGTGAAATAACTGTTTTATTCAAAACGTGGGTGGTTTTTAATGTTTGTTTAAGGCTGGGGATTTTTCGAGATAGATCATGTCCCAAAAAGTTTAATGCAAACAAGAGTTAAATCTTGGCATTTAATGCATGGAAAGTGACCTTTTGGTGGGAGACAAATTAAATCCCAAAAAGGTGAAAACTGTATTTCAATGGGACAGATTTCGAAATAGGTATTGATCACCAAAAATAGGTGCTTATCATACCAAGATTTGGTTTGATAGCTAGGACAACTTATCTGACCCTACATGGACAAGTGTCCTGAAGAACTGTGGACAAGTGTCCTGAATTTCAAGAGACAAGTGTCCTGAAGAGGTAAGGTCATGTTTCTGAATTTTAGTAGACTTGACCAAGTCTGCTGAAGTTTGAGTTTGTTTCCCCCTTAATCAATGAGCTTCTTTGGACTTATTTGTCCAACTTCCCTGGATCAAGTAATCCCAACTCTGCTGATAGCTCCAGAAATCTTGCCTCTGCAAGTGGCTTGGTTAATATATCAGCTTTTTGATGGTCTGTGTGAATTTTCACTAGCTTGATATCCTTCTTCTCCACATGATCTCTAATGAAGTGGTGCTTGATGTCCACATGCTTGCATCTTGTGTGCAAGACAGGATTTTGTGATATAGCAATGGCACTATTGTTATCACAGAAAATTGGCACTTCAGTAGAGTTGACTTTGTAGTCTCTTAGTTGTTGTCTTAGCCAAAGAATTTGAGCACAACAACTTCCAGCAGCAACATATTCAGCTTCAGTGTTGGAAGTGGCCACTGTGTTCTGCTTCTTGGAGAACCATGAAATAAGCTTGTTGCCCAAGAATTGACAAGTCCCTGAAGTGGACTTTCTGTCAATCCTACATCCTCCATAATCAGCATCTGAGTAGCCAGTTAGCTCAATATTGTCATCAGCAGGGTACCAAAGGCCTAGATTCTCAGTGCCTTTGAGGTACCTCAAAATCCTCTTTGCAGCCTCAAGGTGGCTTTTCTTAGGATTTGCTTGAAATCTTGCACAAACACCTACTGCAAAGGTGATATCAGGTCTGCTGGCAGTGAGATAGAGGAGTGATCCAATGATTCCTCTATACTCAGTGGAATTGGTTGGCACTCCACTTTCATCAGGATCCATCTTCCAATTGATGTTCATAGGGATCCTTACTGGCTTGCTAGTTGTACACCCAAACTTTTTGATCATTTCTCTGGTGTACTTAGCTTGGTTGATGAAGATTCCTTCTTTAGTTTGCTTGACTTGTAGATCCAAAAAGAAGTTCATCAACCCCATCATTGACATCTCAAACTTGCTTTGCATGAGCTTGGAGAATTTCTCACACAGCTTCTCATTAGGGGATCCAAAAATTATGTCATCCACATAAATTTGGACAAGCAAGATGTCCTCTCCTTCAGAGATTCTGAAGAGAGTTCTATCCACAGTTCCCTTGGTGAATCCATGATCCAAGAGGAATTGTGACAGTGTATCATACCAAGCCCTAGGGGCTTGTTTGAGTCCATATAGAGCTTTCTTGAGTCTGTAAACTTGGTTTCCAATTTCAAAACCTGGTGGTTGCTCCACATAGACTTCTTCTTTCAAGACTCCATTCAGGAAGGCACTCTTGACATCCATTTGGTACACTTTGAACCGCTTGTGGGCTGCATAGGCTAGAAAGAGTCTTATTGCTTCTAGCCTTGCCACAGGTGCAAAAGTCTCATCATAGTCAATGCCTTCATGTTGACAATACCCTTTTGCCACTAGTCTTGCTTTGTTTCTGACAATCACATCATTTTCATTCTTCTTGTTCTTGAACACCCACTTTGTTCCAATAACATCTTGATGTGAAGGTCTATCCACCAGCTCCCATACTTCATTTCTGGTGAATTGGTTCAGTTCTTCCTGCATGGCTGTGATCCAATTGGCATCTTGAAGTGCTTCCTCAACATTACTTGGTTCTTGCTCTGACAAGAAACAACAGAAAAGAGCACTTTCACCATGGAATCTTCTTGTTTTGACTCCAATACTTGGGTCACCAAGTATTAGATCAGTAGGATGGTCAGACAACCAAGTCCTTCTTTTTCTGATCTCTTCAGTAGAGTTGTCCTCTACTGAAGGTGAGTCATTTTGATCATAGAATTCAGGATAATTTAATGCAGGATCTAATTCAGGATCATAATCAGGGATGTTGTCCTCAATGTCAGGGACATTGACATTTTCAACATTTTGAGTTCCCCCTTGATTATTTGACCCATTAACTACCTCAGCAGGAACTGCTTCTTCATTGGTAGTTGTTACCTGGATGTGAACTGGGATTGGATCATTCAGTTCACCATTTCCATCAGTGGGATTTGTCTCAGGAAGGTTGCCTTCAGGATTGTTGTCCAATGTGGATTTTTCAGGCAGATTGGCTTGAACAACATCTATGAATTCAGTGTCTTTGTCTTTTAGGCTTAATCTGGTTGTCCTTTGTGTGATTTCTTCAGGTTCTAAATGATCATTCCTGATCTCAAAGATAGATTCATCAAACACAACATGAGGTGTTTCTTCCACTATAAGGGTTTTCTTATTGTAGACTCTGAAAGCTCTACTGATTTGAGAGTATCCAAGAAATACTCCCTCATCAGCTTTGCTGTCAAAAGTTTTCAACTGTTCTTTCCCATTATTGTGAATGAAACATTTACAACCAAATATATGAAAGTATGACACTTTAGGCATTCTTCCTTTCCAGAGTTCATAGGGGGTTTTGCCTTGCCCCTTAGTGATCAAACATCTATTTTGAGTATGGCATGCAGTGTTTATAGCTTCAGCCCAAAACCTCTTAGGTAAATTTGAGTCAGCAATTAGAGTTCTAGCAGCTTCTTTTAAAGTTATATTCCTTCTTTCTGCAACTCCATTTTGTTGGGGAGTTCTAGCTGCTGAAGTTTCATGGGCTATTCCATTTGATGTGCAGTACTCATTGATGTATGAATTAATGAACTCAGTGCCTTTATCAGATCTTATCTTGATAATGCTAAGGCTTTTCTCATTTGACAATCTCTTGAGAAGTTCAGGTAGTTTGACTTGTGTTTCCTTCTTATTAAGGAGAAATACTACCCATGTGAACCTAGAGAAGTCATCTACTACCACTAATGTGTATTTTCTACCATTAATGCTTGAAGGGGTAATTGGTCCAAATAGATCCATATGTAGAAGTTCAAGTACCCTTTCAGTGGAGATGACTGGTTTTCCTTTGAATGAGGTTTTAATCTGTTTTCCTTCTTGACATGGCTTACACACATGTTCTTTAATGAAAACCTCATTAGGTAGTCCTTTAACTAATGCATTTCTAGCAAGTTTATTCATAGATTTGAAGTTCAGGTGGTTTAGCCTCTTGTGCCATAGCCAACTTTGTTCACTAGAACTTTTAGCAATAAAACATGCAACATCAGTAGACTTGTCCCAGTCTGCAAAATACACATTTCCCTTCCTAGTTCCAGTCAATAGAGTTTGTTGAGTCTTATCCTTGATTAGACATTTTCCACTTGAGAACTCAACATTAAAATCTTTATCACAGAATTGACTGATACTCAGGAGGTTATATTTGAGACCAGCTACATAAGATACATTGGTTACTTTGATGTTACCAATCATCAAAGTACCATAACCTTTTGTTGTTGCTTGTGAGCTGTCTCCAAAGGTGACATTTGGGCCTTCTTTTTCAATAAAATCAGAGAGGAGTTCCTTGTTTCCAGTCATGTGCCTTGAGCATCCACTGTCAAGGTACCATGCTGTCTTTTTGTTCATGCTCCTCTTCTTGTGGCCCATTGGTACCTGCAATTAGATAGGTTTAGGTACCCTTTGAGTTTTGGGTCCTGAGAGGTTAGCTGTACCTTTGGGAACCCAAACTTGCCTAATAACCCTAATTGATTCAAGGTGGCTAAGTTGATTTCCTAGTGTTTCAACATACACTGTCTTTCCCTTAAATGCCTTTGGGAAAGTATGTGTGATTGTGTTAACTCTGTAAGTTTCAGGGGAGTTGACCACTTTCCTGAACTTATGAGTTCTTTGTGCAGCTTGATGAAGTCTTTGAGGAAGGGCATTTTTATGACCATTACCCTTTGGCATGAAGGGTTTTGGTTGTCTCATTTTATTCTGCCTTTGAGGATAGTTGTCCTTAGGTCTATTCAGCTGAGGCTTTCTCAGATGAGTTGGCCTAGGCTGATTATACCTTGGATAGTTCCTCTGAACATTGTTCAGGAGATTTGCCCTTCCATTGGGTCTACTCTGCTGACCAATATTCCTCTTGTGCTCAGGAGCTTTGGCCATTTCCTTAGGTTTTGGCCTATTCTCCTGAATCACTTGAGTAGGCATTTCATTCAATTTTCCCTTTCCTTTGTTCAGTGGCTGAATTACTTCATTTTCAGCTTGTTGTGCCACTGACTTAACAAAGATTCTCTTAGTGTTACTTGTGGATGCAACACTAAGACAAGGTGAAGATTCAAATGGATCAAAACCCAATCCACTTCTTTGAGCCATAGGTCTTTGATAACTTTGAATTTCCTCTATTGCTCTAGAGGATTTGTTCAAAGCAGACATCTTTAATTTCAGGCTCTCTTCACTTGATTTAAGAATATCATACTCATGTGAGAGATTTTCAAATTTGGCATTTAGAATTTTAAGTTCAAATTCTTTTCTCTTCTGAGAGAGAAGTTGATTATCAATCTCCTTTTGTTGGTCAACTATCCTGAAATTTGCTTCCTCAAGCTTTCTCAAGATTTGTTGATACAACTCAGTAGACTTGACATCAACAGCTACCTCAGAGTTCTTGGTGAGTTCAGTAGCCAATCTTTCATTTTCTCTCACACAATTGTCATGAAATTCTTGTAATCTAGTGAAATCTTCCATCAACTTTCCCAAGGAAAGTTTCAGGTTAACCTCACTAGTGTTTTGTGAGATGAATGATGGTGAACTAGAAGTAGAGGATACCTCATCATCCTCAAGAGCCATGTTGCAAACATCATCATCATCATCACTGTTGGAGAATAGTCCATCAGAAGAGTTGAAGCTTTCAGCACTATCAGATTCTTCACCAGCCATCATGGCCTTTCTATTGGTGAACTTTCTGTCTCTTTTAGCTTGTCTCTCTCTTCTTTCTTTAGAGCTCAATTCAGGGCAGTCATACTGGAAGTGTCCTTTCTTTTTGCAGTTATAGCACAGGTCTTCATCATCATCCTTCTTGGATTCTTCTCTTCTCTTAGATGAAGAAGGATCAGCTCTACTGGATCTTCTCCTATCAGAGGACTTGTCCTCTGATCTTTTCTCTTCAGGCTTTTTGTCCTCAGCCTGATCTTCAGGGGAATTGTATCTTCTCCTGAATTTGTTGTCTTGGTAGAATTTCTTGTATCTACCAAACCTTGTGTTGAGCTTGTCAAACCATCTAGCCATCAAGGCTAGTTCTTCCTTCATTTCAGTCTTGGAGACTGTCTTTGATGATCTGGGAGTGGGTTGCATTTCTGGTTCAGCAACTTTGGCTTTGAATGCCACTCCCTTAGTAGGATTTGAAGGTTCCTCAACAGGCTTTCTTCTATTGAGGTCAAACTCATAGGCTTTAAGTTCTGAGAATATTTGTTGCATGGGCATGGTGGAGAGATCTTTGGTATTCTGCATCATCACAGCATAGACATCCCACTTTTGAGTGAGACTCCTTAGGATTTTCAGTCCAATCTCTCTCTTGGTGTAGACCTTGCCCAATGAGTTAATCTCATTCATCACATCAGTGAATCTACCAGCAAATTTGTAAATGGACTCATCAGACTCCATTGAGAATTGTTCAAACTTCTGCACAGCAACTTGGAGCTTGTTCTCCTTGATTTTTTCAGTGCCCTCACACATTTCAGCAAGGGTATCCCAAATTTCTTTAGCTGTGGTGCAGTGGTAGACTCTACCCATAACTGCATCTGGAATTGTTTGATAGAGGGTGTTCATGGCAAGATAATTCAAATTATCTTTCCTCTTTTCATCAGCAGTGAAGTCATCCTCATCTTTGGGAATCAGTTCCCTTATATCTGCTCTTTGCTCATCTGTCAATCTGGGGTTAGTTTGAGTAAACACAAAAGGTCCTCTTGTGATTACTCTAAGCATATCAGTATGAAGAGATGCAAGATGAGCCCTCATTCTAATTTTCCAGAAATCATAATTGTCTATAGAAAACATGGGCAGTTTGTGATGAGAGATGTGATTGACTGGATTTGTGGCCATGTTGTCTAATCCTTGAACAGCAGGTGGAGGAACAGCATTGTTGTTGGCCATATCTCACAAATAATCAGTTAGTCAACAAATGATGGATTTCAGAAAGAGATCAGTTCAGTGACCACACAAATATGAGAGTTTTGAAAATCAAGATGGATTTTCAGAAGCAGTGGTCTATGAACCCCTGCTCTGATACCACTTGTTGGTCCTGAAAGGAGTATATGACAAGTGTATGGGGGGGGAATACACTTGTATGCAATTCTTTTGCTAATTTGATCAAACCAGAGTTTCAGCAAGGTTGTCTTGGACAATTCTGCTGAAGAAGATTAACTCTTCTAAGATAATCAAACTACTAAGTACTATTGAGTACTTAGTTGAACAACTATCTAGGGGAGTTATATGTGCGGAATAGTGGTTGGCCCTTTAAGTTTAGACTCCTTTAATTTCTGAAATCACTTAGTCAATGTAACACAGTCCAGTTAAGCTTCAGGGAAGTTGTCCAAAACAGTTTTGCACAGTCTTTGAATGTTTATCCTTGAAAGATCAGTTTTGTGTGCAGTGTTGAGTGAATGTAAGTATTTGTAAAGTAAATCAACACAAGAGTTTATAGTGGTTCAGAGACTCAAGCTCCTACATCCACTTTCCCTGATTTAACAGGATAATTCCTTCACTCTTGGAATTAACTTGTTTTATAGTGCCAAGGTGCACTTGATCAAGAACACCACTCCTTGGTGAATTGATCCCTAGGATGTCTAGAGTCCTAGTTACCCTCTTCTCAACTCAGGACTGAACTGTTCTTCTCTCAACAGTCAGCTCCTACCACTTCTACTACTACAACCTTCTCACTTTCACTCTTGAAAGGTGTAAGGGTTGAAGTAAGGTTCCAACTAATGAGATATCCTTTACAGTGAAGATCAGTGTATAAGGATAGGATATCTCTCTAAGCTTGTGTATGGATATACAATTGGGTTCAGCTTAGAAGAAGTGTATAAAGACTAAGATAGTCTCTTTGAGAGCTTGAGAGCACTTGTCAACTTGTAGGATAGTTGGATATTCTTGTCAAGGTTGAGGTGCTTTCAAATGGTCTTCACACTTCTGTATTTATAGACAAAATGGAGGATTTGCCCGTTGGAGAGGCAGCCCCAAATTGCTATAAATGTCTTCCTTGAGTTCTTCAAACTGGAAGACAGATTCTTGATAGTGACATGTCCTCATTTGGGTAATAAACGGCTGTAACAGTTTTGTCTTCATTCTACAGCACTTTTCCCAATGTTTGACTTCTTGTTAGGACTTGGACATGGCTTCTGAAGGTTGATCCAATGATAGGACAACATTCCTTATCATCTGGACAACTCTCCTTATTACTATCAGCAGTTTTGCTTTTCAGCATGGTTGGCTTGCTCTTCTTCAGATGATTTGGCTCTTTCCCTTTATTTCTCTTGAGGATGGTCTTAGCTTATTTCTTTGAGGACCTTTAGGGACTGGTTGTTTCAAACTCTTCAGCATAGTTGATCTCAGGCTTTCAGAGCACTTGATCTTGATCAATTTAGCTGAGACAACTCCTCTGGACAACTCTCCTGATCAGTATATTTAATCTTTTTGCATCAGAGCACTTTATGCATAGAGTTGACTTATCTGGACAACTCTCCTTATAAAAACCTTTGAGTAGTCTTGTCCTTTTGAGCTAGGTAAGCTTGTTCTTGCATATGGCTAGCTTCTTTGGACAACTCTCCTGATCAGAGCATATGAATATTTTCTCTGGACAACTCTCCTGATCAGAGCATCTTCATTGGACTTGTCCTTGCTCTTAAGTGATTGTTCCAGAATTTGAGCCTTGAGGGGACTTAATCTTGATCATCTTCAAAGCATAGGTTCCCCCTCAAATTGTGCATCTAATTGTCTAAGAGCTACCTAACATTTCAGCTTCTCATCTAGCCTATAATCTATATGTTCTAACATTCTTAGAACATATTTATATTGACTTAGGCATGTCTCAGGGGGTTTTGGTATTAGATCAAAACATATCTCATTTTATTCCCAACAGAGAATAGTCCATCAGAAGAGTTGAGACTTTCAGCACTATCAGATTCATCACCAGCCATCATGGTCTTTTTGTTGGTGAACTTCCTGTCTCTTTTGGCTTGCCTCTCTCTTCTTTCTTTAGAGCTCAATTCAGGGCAGTCATACTGGAAGTGCCCTTTCTTCTTGCAATTGTAGCATATGTCTTGATCATCATCCTTCTTGGATTATTCTCTTCCTTTTGATGATGAAGGGTCAGCTCTACTGGACCTTCTCCTATCAGAGTACTTGTCCTCTGATCTTTTCTCTTCAGGCTTTTTGTCCTTGGCCTGATCTTCAGGGGAGTTGTACCTTCTCCTGAATTTGTTGTCTTGGTAGAATTTCTTGTATCTACCAAACCTTGTGTTGAGCTTGTCAAACCTTCTAGCCATCAAGGCTAGTTCCTCCTTCATTTCAGTCTTTGAGACTGACTTTGATGATCTGGGAGTGGGTTACATTTCAGGTTCAGCAACTTTGGCCTTGAATGCCACTCCCTTAGTAGGATTTGAAGGTTCCTCAATAGGCTTTCTTCTGTTGAGATCGAACTCATAAGCTTTGAGTTCTGAGAAGATTTATTGCATGGGCATGGAAGAGAGATCCTTGGTATTCTGCATCATCACAGCATAGACATCCCACTTTTGAGTGAGACTTCTCAAGATCTTCAATCCAACTTCTCTCCTGGAGTACACCTTGCCCAATTAGTTGATTTCATTCATCACATCAGTGAATCTACCAGCAAATTTTTCAATGGATTCTTCAGACTCCATTGTGAATTGTTCAAACTTCTGCACAGCAACTTGGAGCTTGTTCTCCTTGATCTTTTCTGTACCCTCACACATCTCAGCAAGAGTATCCCATATTTCTTTGGCAGTTGTGCAGTGGTAGACTCTACCCATAATTGCATCTGGAATTGTTTGATAGAGAGTGTTCGTTGCAAGATAATTCAGATTATCTTTCCTCTTTTCACCAGCAGTGAAGTCATCTTCATCTTTGGGAATCAGTTCCCTTATATCAGCTCTTTGCTCATCTGTTATTCTGGGGTTAGTTTGAGTGAATATAAAAGGACCTCTTGTGATTACTCTCAAAGTATCAGTATGAAGGGAAGCTAGATGAGCTCTCATTCTAATTTTCCAGAAATCATAATTGTCTATTGAAAACATGGGCAGTTTATGATGTGAGATGTGGTTGACTGGATTTGTGGCCATGTTGTCCAATCCTTGAACAGCAGGAGGTGGAACAGCATTGTTGTTGGCCATCTCTCAAGAAAAAGCAGTTAGTCAACATGTAGTAGATTTCAGATAGAGATCAGTTCAGTGACCACAGATATGTGATTTTTGAAAATCAAGATGGATTTTCAGAAGCAGTGGTCTTTAAACCCCTGCTCTGATACCACTTGTTGGTCCTGAAAGGAGCATATAACAAGTGTATGGGGGGAATACACTTGTATGCAATTCTTTTCAACTTTTGATCAAACCAGAGCTCAGCAAGGTTGTCTTGGACAACTCTGCTGAAGATGATTAACTCTTCTAAGATAATCAAACTACTAAGTACTATTGAGTACTTAGTTGAATAACTATCTAGGGGAGTTATATGTGCGGAATAGTGGTTGGCCTTTTAAGTTTAGACTCCTTTAATTTCTGAAATCACTTAGTCAATTCAATGCAATTCAGTTTAGTTTCAGGGAACTTGTCCAATACAGTTTTGCACAGTCTTTGAATATGTATCCTTTGAAAGATCAGTTTTGTGTGCAGTGTTGAATGTATGAAAGTACTTGAAAGTAAATCAACACAGGATTTTATAGTGGTTCAGAGACTCAAGCTCCTACATCCACTTTCCCTGATTTAACAGGATAATTCCTTCACTCTTGGAATTAACTTGTTTTATAGTGCCAATGTGCACTTGATCAAGAACACCACTCCTTGGTGAATTGATCCCTAGGATGTCTAGAGTCCTAGTACCCTCTTCTCAACTCAGAACTGAATTGTTCTTCTATCAACAGTCAGCTCCTACCACTTCTACTACTACAACCTTCTCACTTTCTCACTTGAAAGGGGTAAGGGTTGAAGTAAGGTTCCAACTAATGAGATATCCTTTACAATGAAGATCAGTGTATAAGGATTAGGATATCTCTCTAAGCTTTGTATGGATATACAATGGAGTTCAGCTTAGAAGAAGTGTTTGAAGACTAAGATAGTCTTTGAAAGCTTTAAAGCACTTTAACTTATAGGATAGTTGGATATTCTTGTCAAGGTTGAGGTGCTTCAAATGGTCTTCACACTTCAGTATTTATAGACAAATTTGAGGATTTGCCCGTTGGAGAGGCAGCCCCAAATTGCTATAAATGTCTTTCTTTTGTTCTTCAAACTGGAAGACAGTTTCTTGATAGTGACATGTTCTTATTTGGGTAATAAACGTCTTGTAAGACTTTGTCTTCTTTCTGCAGCACATTTCCCAATGTTTGACTTCTTGTTAAGACTTGGACATGTCTTCTGAAGTTTGTTCCAATGATAGGACAACATTCCTTATCAAATGGACAACTCTTCTTATCACTATCAGCAGACTTTGCTTATCAGGATGGTTGGCTTGCTCTTCTTCAGATGACTTGGCTCTTTCCCTTTGCTTCACTTGGAAATGATCTCATCATGATACAATGAAGTCTTTTAGGGTGTAGTTGTCTTCTTCTCTTCAGCATAGATGACCTTCAAGCATTAGAACATTTGTTCTGGTTCAATTTTGCTGAGACAACTTTTCTGGACAACTCTCCTGATCAGCATACTTGGCCTTTGAGCTTCAGAGCTTTTGTTTTTGCACAGAGTCAACCTCTCTTGGACAACTCTCCTGATCAGAGCATTAGAGTAAGCTTGTCCTTTTGAGCTTTAGAACCTTTGTTCCTGTAGAGACAACTTCTCTGGACAACTCTCCTGATCAAGGCATTTTGGATTTCAATAGAGTATGCTTGGCCTAGTGATTGTTCCAGAATTTGAGCCTTGAGGGGACTTGATCTTGATAATCTTCAAAGCCTAGGTTCCCCCTCACATTGTGCATCTTATCATCTAAGAGCTGCCTAAACATTTCAGCTTCTCATCTAGCCTTATGCTATGTGTTCTAGCATTTTTAGAACACAATCAATTGTGACTTGGCATGTCTCAGGGGGTTTTGGTATTTAATCAAAACATATGTCATTTTATTCCCAATAATGAGAAAAGCTCATTTAGCATTCCTGGTTTCATGTTTGGATTTCCTTCATGCAATAACTATTTCAAGAAATATTTTACAAATATAGAAAAAAGAGACAGTAGGACATCTGTGTGTGTAAAGAGCATTGGAATAAATTGACTTCGCTTTTAATCCTTAAATATTTGCATATGGATCATATATAGCTACTTCATGCTTTTGTTTGTACTAACATATTATAAACTCTTCCAAAATTATATTGTTATATCTCTTTGGTATAACTTTGCTCGCCTCAGTGTATTACTATTATGCTATTCGGTGCAAACTCTTAACGGGGATAGTTGTAGGTCCCGAAAGTTGAGTTAATATCGAGGGAAGCTAAAGAAAATGTCTAGAGGGGGGTGAATAGACTTTTCTAAAATCTTTCGATATATCAGAATTACAATGTGCGGAATACGAAATTAACAATGAGCCCAAAACAAATTTATACTCAACTCTACAAATTCGAGAACTCTGTTCTATACTCAACTAATCTTGTTTAGTTATGTGTGTACAATTAAGCAATTAAACAAAACAGTAAAGTAAACAACACAAACAATTTATAGTGGTTCGACAACTTGTCTACATCCACTCTCACAACCCAGTTGTGATATTTCACTAACTCTTCCAATTGAGTACAAAGTGAACTCTTGTGATTTAGAGTCCTAAGAATTAGACTTAGATCTTCTAAGACTATACCACCAGATATGTCTACGATCTTACTAGAAATTTAACAAGTATCTAGCAACTTGATAAAAATAAACAACACAAAAAAACTTATTCAGTAGTAGTCTTCTGATTCTTCAATTGACTTCTGACTTCCTTTCTGAACTTCAGTAATCACTGAGAGTAACTTCGAACAATTCTTTAGTATGTAGCTTCAGTATACGCATTTCCAGTCGTCCTCAAATTATAAACACCTTGAGGCATTTATAGACTTTAAAAATCAAGAACTTAGTTAGTTGTAACCAATTCTTCTTGAAAACTATCTTCCAAGTGAATCTTCTTATCCTTCCACGCGTTTCTTGTTTAAGTAGTTATTTCTAACTAACTTTGTAGTCCTTATCTTTTCACGCGTTTTACTTTTACTTCACTTCGAGTTGACTTGTCTTGTGGAGTCTTTGTATGCACTTGTCTTGTATTCCACCTGTCTTGTGTAGTAGACTTCTTCAGTAGTCTTCAATAGAACTAAACTAGTCCTATCATCTAATCCTAACAAGACTATTACATTACTTTAAGCTTATAGCTTAGTCAACTTAAAACTATACAGACAATCTATCTATTACATTCAAAATTATGAGCTCTATACAATAATTATCCACAGCTCAATAACAATCTAATCAGTTAATATAAACACATATGAAGTACTTATAAACCGTACTTATCTTTTAAAATGTAAACAATACTTGTCTTTCCATGTGAACTCTACTGGTCTTGTTCAAGATGACTCTTCTCAACTAGACTAGATCAGTCAACACTTAGAAAATATTCAAACTACTTTTGGCTTATCAAAACTTCATCTTTATCTTTTATCATCATTTAGGACTTGTTCTAGGATTCATATCCCAACAATAGTGGTTATTCATTGTGTTTAAATGTACATGGGTTTATTAATTTATATATTAGGCTAAACTTCAAGGTAAAATTTAGCATTAATTATATCTGATTTTTCATATTATGAACACGCCATACGATTGCTTTGTTTAGGAGCTGGTAAGGCAACAACATATTGACAGTGAGTCCCATTTACATACCGAAAATACTTTTTTTCTTAATGTTGCAGTTTCATCTTTCTATCTTAATGTTGACAATGAGGCAATAATGTTGTTTTGATCTGCAGGTTTCGGTTCTATATTAAAAAAATTGTAAGTTTTTTTTTTCTGAATTTTTGTTATGATTTTTAAGATTTTTTTTACATGTAGCTATTCTTAATTTGGTTATTTTTTGTGGTTTTACATTGATCATCATTTGTATCCATTGAAATTCAGTTGTATCTGTTTGCAGATGTAGAGTTGAAGGAAAATATATTTTATTTACGTTTTACCTTAGTGGAGAGGAAGCACATCCTCCTATCTCTTGCATCGCTACTACTACTATTGCTCTTTTATTCTTGCTTTAAGCAATCTTTGCTAATAATAATATTTTATATGCTAGGAAACTTATGAAGTAAGTTTATTAAAAATATATTCATTGCATGTAAAATCTCAATGGCATTTTTTCCTTGATCATATGCCCTTGGCTACACAATTATATTTTATATATGTCTAGGATTTTGGTTAAAAAAATGTTACATTTGAAAAGTACAATGATATCATTAAATTAATTATGATCGAGTTGTTTTATTGTTTGTTGAATGTTTTATGAAAAATACGGTTGAATGACATAAGATTCATGAAAAGTTATTTAAATTTGCATAGTAAAATTAAAAGAGATTCAATAATATATACAAATATTGATTTGTAGCATGATGTAGATTGTAGAGTATCAATAAGTTTAGTTCAATCATTCGAACAAGATAGGCTCACTGAAAATGAAAACTTTATTTGCCTTTAGTGTTTTATTCTTGAAATGATATCTCAAAAGTAACAACAAATGACTTTATATATACTTTCTTAATATTTTCAACTTTAGAACGTTTACAAACAAAATGAACTCTACTTTTGTATGCTTTGTTTTAGTTATATGTCATGCCAAAATTCAGGGATGAGACACCAGTCACTATATATGGCTATTGATGATGACATACATAATACGACCAAGAACTACAATGGTCGATTTGAGCAGAAGCCCTCCAACAACTTATCTTATGCATAAAAAATGCTACTTGACCAACTTTCTTCTTCTTTAGGGGCAATACAAAATCTGAAAAAAAAGGCACCTGAGTCCCTAACTAGAATCACGGAAAAACATAAGTGAGCTAGGATTCTAATTGTTTTATATTGTTTGTATTTTTCTTGACTAATTTTTAAAATATGATGCAGTTATAGAGTTTGTATAAATGATTAGCAGGGCTCTAATACAGTGGTCAAAGAAAAAAAAATGTTATATTTCTTGCATGAGGAAGAGCAAGAGAATGGGTGTAAGACATTCATAATTCAGTATATTGTCGAGAAACATATTTTCGCAGCGAAGGATTTGGCGAGGTTGTTGCTATGTTTATTGTCTTCCTGTTGGGAATAAAATGAGTTTTGATTATGATACCAAAAACCCATTTAAGACATGCCAATTAGATAAGTCAGAATACATGAACATGTCTCAGGATTGTTGGAACATGTAGCTTAAGACTAGATGAGAAGCTGATATGTTAGGCAGCTCTTAGATCAATAGATGCACAAATTGAGGGGGAACACATGCTTAGAAGTTTATAAAGATTAAGTCCCCTCAAGGCTCAGTTTTGGATTGACCTTAAGTCTGCTGATGGACAACTGTTCTGATCAAAGTCAGCTCAGTATAGAACAACCTATCTAAAGATCAATAGAGTGGAATAGATCATCAAGATCAAGTCTACTGCAATGAATATCAAGTTCAGAAGAGTTGTCCAGCAAGATTGTCTCAGCACATTTGAACCAGAACAAGCTTTGAAGAACAAGACCAACTATGCTGATGAGATCAAGACCACTTATCCAATGCCATGAAAGCAAAATAGCCTACTCTAAGACTCATGGAAAGGGAGAGAGCCAAGTCATCTGAAGAGCATGACAACACTGCTGATAAGTAGAATCTGCAGATCTTGATAAGCAGAGTTGACCAAGTGATAAGGAAGGTTGTCCTTATCCAAGGATCAATCACCAGAAGTAATGTCCATGTTTGACCAAGTGAATCTTGAAGTCAGACATTGGGAAGAGTGCTGCAAAGTGAAGACAAAACAGTTACAGCCGTTTATTTCCCAAATTAAGGACATGTCACTATCAAGAATCTGTCTTCCAGTTGAAGAGTTCAAGGAAGACATTTATAGACAATTGAGGTTGTCTTTCCAACGGGCAAATCCTCAATTTTGTCTATAAATACAGAAGTGTGAAGACCATTTGAAGAATCTCAACAACATCCAACTATCAAACTACTCTGAAGCTTCAAAGTTCTCTAAAGACATTCTTAGTCTTCAAACACTTCATCTAAGCTGAACCTCATTGTACATTCATACAAAGCTTAGAGAGATATCCTATCCTTATACACTGAACCTCATTATAAAGGATATCTCATTAGTTGGAACCAAACTTCAACCCTTATACCTTTCAAGACAGAAAGTTAGAAGGTTGTAGTAGTAGAAGTGTAAGGAGTTAACTGTTGAGAGAAAAATAGTTAATTCTGAGTTGAGAAAGGGTACTAGGACTCTTGACATCCTAGGGATCAAGGCACCAAGGAGTGGTGTGGTTGATCAAGTGCACCTTGGCACTATAAAACAAGTTAATTCCAAGAGTGAAGGAATTATCATGTTAAATCAAGGAAAGTGGATGTAGGAGCTTGAGTCTCTGAACCACTATAAACTCTTGTGTTGATTTACTTTCAAACACTTACATTCATACAACACTGCACACAAACTGAACTTTCAAAGACATCTACCTAAGACTGTGCAAAAAACATTTGGACAAGTTCCCTGAAACTGGATAAATTGTTAAGGTGATTTCAGAACTTAAAAGGAGTTTAAACTAAAGGGCCAACCACTAATTCCGCACATATATATAACTCCCTTAGATAGTTATTCAACTAAGTACTCAATAGTACTTAGTAGTTTGATTATCTATAAAGAGTTAATCATTTCAGCAGAGTTGTCCAGGACAACCTTGTTGAAGTCATATTTGGTTAAGTTTGCAAAAGATTTGCATACAAGTGTATTCCCCCCTCCCCCCCCCCCCCATACACTTGTTATATACTCCTTTCAGGACCAACACTTCAAATGAACTTTCCCCATTTGTTTCGTTTCATACAAATTCATTCTTTTTTTTTATCTATTAGAAATATTTCGGATCGAAGATGAAAGAGGGAATGGGGAAAGTAGCGGTAGTTGCTGGAGCCACTGCGGCGGTGGGCTTGGCGACGCTGGTGGGGTGTTTACAAGGCGTGCCCTAATTCGAGATTTGAGCGCTCGACCCGAAGGCCCGCCCCATTTGAGGATAATTGGTATCCATCCGAAAAAGGAGGTGTTGGATTAAATGGCCCACATGTTGAGTGAAGAAGTTGAGAAATTGGATTTAGGGTTTCAATTCAACCTTGTGGTAAGCAATTTAGAGAATCTCGATTTTGATTAATTGAGGGTTAAAATAGGGGAAACTCTAGCAATTAGTTCAATTCTGTAAATACATTTAAAAAAAAAAAAACCACAACAGGCCCGTTCATCGCACGGGTAAAAACTAGTTAAAATAATACACGGTGAAATGGAAATAATAAGGGGGATGTTTATTTTTTGTTTTCAAAATCAGGTTTTTGAATTTAAAGATTCTACAAACGTTTTAATTTCAAATTTAAAAATCGGATTTAAAAATCTAACCTATCATATATTGTTGGGATATGAATCCAATGAACAATGTTCTAGATGATGAAAGTATGTTTTGATGGCCAAAAGCAACTTAAAGTTAGTAATATATGTGGTTCTAAGTCATCTTAACTAAGTCATCTGATGAGAAACTTAAATTGAGATTACTGATCTTAATGATATCTGAGATAAGTTTACTGATCTTATTTAGTAATATTAAGAGTAAGATTACTGATCTTAATTGAGTCATATGGAATAAGATTACTGATCTGAGTATGGAAACTGAGAATAATTTTAGTGATCTTATATAAGATATTTGAATCTGAGTTACTGATCTTATATGCTTACTGATCTTATATGTAAGTTACTGATCTTATTAGTTGCTGATCTGATATATGAACTGTTAAGAACTAAGCTGATGTTTTGTATTGTATAGACAGCTTATAGTGTAGGACTTAGATGTACTCATCTGTATATAGTTCAGTTGATGTATAGATAGGTTTTATGATTGTAAAGTTGTATTCTATTGTAATCACCATTGTAAAATTCAGAACAGTAGATTAGAACTAGATTAGAAGAAGATCAGAAGACTATGAAGACTCAGAGGACTACTTCAGAATAAGAAGACTTCAAGAAGAGTTGAAGATAAGCTTAGAAGAAATCTGGAGAAGTTTTGAACAGTTTTTATTTACTGTGCTGACTGGCTCAGCAGAGTAAAAATCCGAAGAGTAAAAATCAGAACAGTAAGTTACTGTGCTGATTTGGTGAATTTGAAGAATAAATTAGGAAAGTTTATTTAAAGTGTAACTGAAGATATATTTGAAGATATGCTGACTTGGAAGTTGAAGGAAGTTACAAAGTCGGTTACAAGAAGAAGTTACAAAAACAGGTTTAGAGTTAGTTGAGAGTTAGTTCACAAACTGCTAACTGTCATACTAAGTTCTATAAATACTGTGTGATCTCCTACTGCTAAGACTACTGATCTTAAAGCATTCACAAGCAAGCTAAGTCTACAGAGCACAAGAAGAACTCACAGAGTTGAAGGATGTTGGTCCCAAAGTTGAGTTAAGATTGAGTAAGCTAGTAAAAGTCTAGAGGGGAGGGGTGAATAGACTTTTAAAAATCTTTCAAAATATCAGAATATGCAGTGCAGAATTTAGTCTTCTTATGTACTGTACTGTGCTTACTTAGCTCAGATCAGTACTTTCAGAACAATATGGGCCTTACTAGTTTATACTCAACTTTTCTTTAGATCTTTATCTTTGTTAATTCTTAATGTTCTTAGTTAAACAATTCAAACAAATAACAAACAGTAAAGTAAAGAACACAGAATTTTATAGTGGTTCGACAAATGTCTACATCCACTCTCACAACTCCAGTTGTGAAGTTTTATTAACTCTTCTTCGAGTTTCTTGTGGCTTAAAGTCCCAAGATTAAGACTGTGATCTTATTGATTATACCTCCAGGTATATCTTCGATCTACTAGTAATTTTGCAAGTAACTAGCACACTTGTTTTACAAAATACAAACTTAAACTTGAAAAGTAAAACTTCTCTTTGAATAGCCTTTGATTCTTCTCTTCAATTCAGTGGCTCTTCTCTTCTTTAATCTCCTTCAACTCTGTGAGTTCTTCTTGTGCTCTGTAGACTTAGATTGCTTGTGAATGCTTTATGATCAGTAGTCTTCAGCAGTAGGAGATCATGTTGGTCCCTGAACGAGTAGTGAATGGGATTAAAGTCTAGAGGGGAGGGGTGAATAGACTTTAAAACTTTTTCAAGAGAGTTGGGAACCTCTTCTGATTGCTATGTCAGCTGGACTACAAGTCTGCTGGTCCAGGTAACTATAGTGATCTGATAGAAGAGGTTATATGCGGAATTATGGTAGGCCTTGTTTAGACTCGTTCTCTAGTTTCTTTTGAAAGTGCCAAGTTATTTACTTAATAAAAATACTCAGCTGATGCTGGTTTGAAAGTTGTGGCCTTGTTTCGAATACAGTTAAAACACAGTATGCACTATATAAGATAAATGAAATGACAGTAAAGTAAAGTGCAGAAAGTAGATAACACCAGGTTTATAGTGGTTCGGATATACGATCCTACGTCCACTCTCACGTCCTAACGTGAAGTTTAATCCCTTTAATTTACCGCAAATTACAAGGGTCTTGACCTTTATAGTCCCAAGGATAGGACTTTGAGATCTGAGCCGTCCTAACAGCTACGGTCTCCACAAGTGATTGTAAGCACTTGCACTTTGAGGGTTTCAAAAACTTTAACCTTTCGGAGAGGGTTTGGGGTTTTTGAAGAGTATCCAACTAGTGATTCAAGCTTATAATTTGCTTAATCACTTTGCCTAAAACAAATGATATACAATGTGAAATATGTTTCAGGTTCTTAAGGGTTGGATAGAAATCACTTAAGAGCTATGGATAATCTAATGGATTCTGGCTCTTTGAGAATTCTTGAGATAATACGACTTTAGCTTGATTGCTTGCTGGAAATGTTGAATTCTCTTGTTGTGACTTCGTGTCTTTGTGATTTCTCATCCTCTTGTATTTATAGTGGTGATTGCTTGCAACTACCCGTTGGAGTTGACTAGCCGTTGGGGCAATCTTTCAATAATGGCTTGATTCCTTGATTCCAGCCGCTTGATTGCTTCAATCCTGGGATCATGTCAATCTTCTAAATAAGGTAGGTCTCTGTTTAAATTGCAAGATGACTTTGGAATCAGCCGAGTCCTGAAAGAGCACATAGTCGTCTGATCTGAACTTCTAGTCTTCTGACTACTCTTCTGGCCTTGAGTCTTCTGTCTTCTGATATCAGCAGAGTAAAACTCTTTTGATCTGGCAGTTCTTTTGTCCTGCTTTAGGCCATCTTCAATCTGGGACTCCATCAGTCAAGTAGGTATACAAGCACCTATCTTAACTGGTCTTCAAGGATCTCCTAGTCTTCATGTCTTCTACTCTTCTCATCTTGAGGAAGCGCATGTAAGCCTGGACTGTGCTGATCAACTGATATCTATACAGTCAATCACACAAGACTAGTCTAAGCTGTTCTATACAAAGTCAGCTGATCCTATTACATTTATAAACTCTAAGTGTTTGGCCATCAAAACTATTCTAACATCAAGTAGGGCTTAAGGTGAATTTATATCCCAACAATTTCCCCCTTTTTGATGAAGCCAAAACTATATATGATAAATGCTCTTAATAAGATAAGATAAGAGTTTATAAACTTCATAAAAATTGAAGTATCTAATGAAGACAATGAGAGTTTGTCTTGAGAGCAAAGAGAACTAAACTTGAATATATATAGAACTTTTACAGATTACAAGTAATAGTTTCTTTAAAGCTTTGAAAGTGGTCTTCATCAGGTCTTCTGATCTTCAGATGCGGAAAGCAAGGTACAGACGAGATCGAACTTCTTCCATGTGCTGCAGGTCTGTAACATTCTCCTCTTCATAGATCTTCTCTAGGATCCTTTTGACTTCAATTAAGTTTGTTCTTCCAGAATCCAGAGTGGGAGGATCCCATTTGGGTTCTTCAGGAGTTAGAATTCTGCAGTTGTCAAGTTCTTTGGCTGTCTTGACTACTTCTTTCCAGAACTCTTGATCTTCAATGTTCATGAATTGATTGAACTGGAAGAATTCATCTTCATAGGTTGGGAGAGGGCCAAATTTTCTTACAATGTGGTGTTGAATTTGCCAATTCTTCTTCAGAGGGTACCACCTTGGTAGCTCATCTTGAAGGGCTAGATAATCCACATAGTTGCTATCAAACACCGGAACTTTATCTTTCTGTGCCAGAGCATTTTCTTTCAATGCTTTGTCCTTGAGAAATTTCCTGAGTTTGGCTATCTTTCTGTCAAATTTGGCTTTGACTGCTTTCGCATCTTTTAGCTTCTTTTGCTTAAGCTCTTGAGCTTCAAGCTCTTTTCTTTTCTTCAACTCTAAGGCCTCTTTCTCTTCTGCAGTAGGCTCTGCTGGAGTTGACTTCTTGCTTGATTTCTGAGCTTGCTCATCTGCCTTCCTTTTCCTAGTCATCCTCTTCTCAGGAACTTGTTCTGTAGAGGCAGTGATCTGCAGACTTTTGGCAGTTGCTTGAGTGGGAGCTTGGATGTCTTCTTGAGCAATTTCTTTGCCTTTGCCTTGCTTGCTCTTGATTTTACTTGATAAACCACCCAAGGTTTCATTCAGCTCATCTTGAGATACTACCATTACAGCTTGCTGTGCAGTAGTCTTCTCTAGAGCTTTTATCAATACATCTTCCCCCTTTTTAGCTTCAGCAAGTGCAGCCGCAAAAGGCTTCATGGCATTCAGAATCTCCACTCTGAGAGTTTGTTGAAGAGCCATGGCATTGACTTTGCCAATATGAGTCAGATGAGTGATGTTATGGTCTAGAATCTGAGCATGAGAATTGGAGGAGGAGGCAGCTTCTAGTTTAGCTGTAAGTGCTTCCAATTTGGTTGCTGTCTCCTTCAGCTGAATCTGAAGTTTTTCATTCTCTGTTGTAGCTGATTGGAGAAGAGCTCGACCTTCAGTAGCTCTTGCTTCAGCATCTTCAATTCTTTGCTTGTAGGTGTTTTCCATGCGGTTGACCTCATTAGTGTAGAGATCAGCAAACCTGGTGGAATAGTCACCTGCCTTCTTCAGAATGCTGGTCAGATACTCACTTATCTGATTGTGAAGTGATTCTCCAAACTTGTCTTCAATGTCAATGATCTGGTCATGAAGACGAGTTCTCTGCTCCTTAACCGCCTTCTCAACATATCTTCCAAGCTGTAGGCCTAAACCCTTTTCAAAGTGTAGGTCTATTGCAGCCTTGACCTGTGAGCATATGTCTGCTGTATAGTCAGCTGTTGAAGTAGAAGTGGAGGCAGTACCTTGAGGCTTTGTATGAACAGTCAAGGTTTTGCCTCTTTCTTCAGCTGAAAGGTACTCTTCATTGAGAAATGAGGTAGTGGCCTTAACCAGGTGGGACATGATGGTGTCTCCTTTGTCAATGAAGTGAGTTAGAGTATCCTTAGGCATGAAGTGATCAGGAATAGTGATTACTTCTCTTTCAATCTCGGTACTGTTAGCTGGTTCAGCTGAGTCTTTCGCAGGAACGGACGCAACTGAGTCATTTACTTTTGCTGTATCATCTGTCTGCTGACCTGATATGCCTTCTGGGATAGAGGCATCATTAGGTGGGATTCCTAGAATTCTGTGGCATACTGCTGTAAAGGCTTCTTCGGGCAGCAGTTGAGCAAAAGATGTAACTTGAGCAACTTCTTTTTGCTCCATTTCCCAGTCGAGAAAATTAGCTTTTCCTCCCATTCCTTCCATGACCTCAATAAGGTCATCCACATCATCTCTCCTGAGTTCAATCCAGGTGCAGATTCTGAGAACTTGTTCAAACTGAATTGATTCCTCATCAATACCAGGAATAGTAGACTTGAGCAGGTTCGCTATCTTCATCCTCATTATCTTCTCCCGTGTGCACATAGGGTAGTGTACCATTCTGTACTGAGGTCGAGAGGGACCAGCTTGAGCAAGGTCTGCTGGTGCCATGTCTTCTGGGATAGAGGAACCAATGATGGTAGGAGTTTGTGTATGTGGGGTAGTTTCCTCTGCTGTGTGAGTATCAGCAGGGATTTGGGAAGTGATATGTTCTTGATCTTCAGTGATCTGTTCATCAGCAGGGTTTTGAGTCTGCTGGTCTGGTATAGTACCTTCATGAAGATCAGTAGAAGGTTGAACCTGCAGTGCTTGGACATCTGTTGTGTGGATGTCAGCAGGGGTGTTGGATGGAATCTGAGTTTGATCATCAGAGATCTGTGATTGGATGTCTGCTGTTTGAGCATCAGCAGGGGTTGGCAACAACGATTCAGGGGTTGTGGTAGGTTGTGCTTGTTCCTCTGCTGTGTGAGTATCAGCAGGGATTTGGATATTAGTGTTTGAGTGTTCAGATGGGTTGGAATCATCAGAGGGGTTGAAGGATGCAATCGGGGCTATTAACATGGGAGTAGGAAGCCTCGATTTCTTGGACTTTTTGTTGAAGGAAGAATTATTCTTCTTTCTCTTCTGACCCTTTGACAATTTAGAAGGAGTAAGAGTGGGAGAGGATTTAGAGGTACCTGCCTTCTTCAAGGGAGAGGCAGTAGGAGTGGCATCTGAATCAGATGGGGAGATGAGCCCTGATCTGATTAGATATCGTCTTTGTGCTAAGGTCTGATTGTCATCATCATCATCATCCTCAGCAGCCTTCTTCTGAGCCTCTTCTTTGGTTGGCTCCTCTTCTTCTTCAGCAGAGTCATGATCAGACTCTTGTGCTGCCTTCTCAGCCAACAGCTTCCTCTTCTCTTCTTTCAACCTTTCTGCCTCAGCAAGAGCTTCCTTTCTCAAATAGTATTTGGAGATGTGAAAGGTCTTATGAGGTCCCATCTTGTACTTCTTTGGGAGAATATCTGGAAGGATGATACTCAGCTTGTTGACAAAGCTGACTGTAGCTGCTACCTTCCATACCTTCGATTGTAAGTCCAAAGTGACTTTCTTTGCCTCAAGGGCAATTCTTTCTAGGAATAGTCCTTGCCAGTCTCCATCGATCTGATCCCAGATTGCAGCCATTACTCGAACCTTTAAAGTAGTAACCGCATCATGACTGAATGTGTTACCAAGTAACATCTTGCCTGCAATATCCATCAAGGTTTGGAATTTTGGTTCAAGTTGGGATTTCTTGAGTCCAATTGCATCAGCAGCCTTGATTCTTCCACCAGTAAACATCTCCATATACTCCTTTTCTCTATTCATGATGTAGTTGGAGATATTTATCTTCCCCCTTGACAGGCCAAACAATTCTTGAAGGATTTCCCTTGTAACCTTGACTTTGTGTCCACCCATGACACTTTCAACATGAGAACCCTTCATCACCGCGTTTGCATAGAATGCCAGTACATCTTGTTCATAAACATTAGTTGGAGCTGCTTCCAGGAAGTCTCTGAGTTTAAGATTGACGCACCGAAGCAATATCTCCTTGTTCTCATCTGTGTGTTTGCCTTTGAAGAACAGAGCATTCTCCGTAAAAGTCTTCCCTTCCTTGGACCACTTTACAGCATCCAAGGTGCCAGTGTTCTTGGTCTTCTCGTCGTAAATTTCAATGATTGCCATAGTAGAGTTTGAGTGTTAGGGTTTGAAGGCTTGAAAGAAATTTGCAGAACGAGAGAGAGTAATATGAGCGACAGGGTTTGGAAGAGTTTTTAAGGGTGTGAATATATACTCCAGAAAGTTTTAATCTAACGGTCAGATTTGGGTTTAATTTGGAGTAGAGCCCAAGATTTCCTTCTTTGATTTCTTGAATTTGCCGGCTGGTTTTGCCATGTGGCAATATTTGATTTGCTGGCAATATGGTACTTGAGTATTAATGACATCATTACCAAAAATAGCCGTTGTGACTAATTTATGGTAAGAATTGATCATCAAGGCCGTTTTCTATAAGAGAATTGCATTCCTTATATAAGCCAATTTGTTTAATTACATTCAGGAATAAATCTAGAATGAATTACATGATCAAGACTAGTCATTATACTCTAAATTGGAGTGGTTTGGTCAGCAGAGTGAGGTCTTCTGATTTCTTCAAGATGTCTGCTGATTTTCTTTGAAAAGTCTTCTGGTCAGCTGAGTTGGTCTTCTGATCAGCTGAGTAGAGGAAACGATGTTTGCTGTGATGATCCAACCTGGATGGATCCTTCCAGCTTTATTGTGAGTGATGATCCAACCTGGTTTGATGGATCTTTCAGCTCCTTCTTTAAATCAAGTGAGACTGGCCTAGACAAAATCCCACTGATTTAACTGCTTCTCACCATCGGATGTTCCTCATCATGAGATGGGATGTAGCATCTAATGTGCTCTTGTTGAATTTCTTCGCTTCTCTTGAAATGGAAGGAAGGTTGAGGGGTGCTTCAATGGAGTTGAAGAGAGGGCCATGGAATCAGCCTTCATGTTCTGTTTAGACACAGTAGCTTTTGATAACAAGCTCTCCATGTAGAACTTCCTTCTGGAGAAGAAGCTCTGCTTGCTTGCTACTTTGTCCTCTGCATCTCTTCCTCCTTTAGCTTTCAACAAGAATTTATCTTCTTCCTTCAGCTTTCATGAGCATACTCAGGTTGAGTAAGCCATGTATATAGATCTGCATCATCTTCATTTTCTGGACAAATCTTCATCTCCTTCACCCAAGACTTTGGTTGAAGAATGATCTCCATTCCATCTCTTCTTTCAATTGTCTCCATACCTGAAACAAGGATAGTGTTAGATGATTTGTGTTCTTAGGTATTCTCATAACTTCTCCTTTTATAGGGGTAGAAATGAGGTAGTGGAGAGAAAGATGACAAAACTATAGAAGTGATAGGTCTGAATTTCTGAAAAGTGATTTCTTAAAATCAGTAGTGAGATTCTTGATCCAAGGGTGCACATTTAAGGATATTCAGACTTTATCTAATGGAATGCAGAAATTATAAATTTTGACCATGAGTTATTTGAAATCCGTACTGTGCATGCATACTGTTGAGTCGGTGAGGATGGTGTATTAATCCAGCCAAGTATGACTCAGTAGTATACTGTATTTATGTATATGAATAAAGTATTTTATGAAGAATAGTTTATTAATATACATAGTTATACATTTCTTAGAGTAAAGAGATCAAATAACTTTGTTCAAGTCTGCTATATATATATATGTATACTATGCAATGCAGATTTTAGAGTATTTCATCAAGGATTCTTAAGGTATCATAGATTCCCCCTTGATTAGATAACTCTAAGTTTTCCCTCAGCTCTATCTGTCTTCATTGGGAAAGAACTTACCTGTAGATGAGGGTGTCTATTCACCTCATCTGATCCTCCTAGTCTGCTGTAAAATGTATCAGCTGAGGTCTTCAGCTGATCTTGTGCTCTTCATGTGCTTGGGTCCAAGAGTCCTAAGCTATAACATAGGGTCTTGAATCTTTCTTCAGCTAGGGGCTTAGTCAAGATGTCTGCTCTTTGGATATCTGTGTGAATTTTCTTCATCTTGATGTCCTTCTTTTCAAGGTGGTCTCTTATGAAATGGTGTCGAATGTCGACATGCTTGCACCTTGTGTGGAGGACTGGATTTTGAGTGATGGCAATGGCACTGCTGCTGTCACAAAAGATAGGGACTTATTTTGCCTCTACATTGTAATCTTTGAGTTGTTGAGCTAGCCAGAGTAGCTGACTACAACAACTTCCAGCTGCCATATATTCTGCTTCAGTGGTGGATGTTGCAACTGAGGTTTGTTTCTTAGAGAACCATGATATCAGCTTGCTTCCTAGAAATTGACAGGTTCCTGATGTGGATTTCCTATCAATTCTGCATCCTCCAAAGTCTGAGTCAGAATAGCCACTTAATTCTAGATTGTCATCAGCAGGGTACCATAGACCTAGGTTGACTGATCCTTTTACGTACTTGAGAATCTTCCTTGCTGCTTCTAGATGACTTTGCTTTGGGTTTGCTTGAAACCTAGCACATACTCCTACAGCGAATGTTATGTCTGGTCTGCTGGCTGTAAGGTATAGTAGAGATCCAATCAGTGCTCTATATTCAGTTTGATCAACTGCCTTTCCGGACTCATCTGGTTCCATTTTGAAAGATGTCATCATAGGAATCCTTGCAGTCTTGCTTTGTAGAGCTTTGAATCTTTCTAGCAGACTCTTGGTATACTAGGACTGGTTGATGAAGATCCCTTCTGGACTCTGCTTGACTTGAAGTCCTAGGAAATAGTTCATCTCACCCATCATGCTCATTTCGAATTTTCCTTGCATAAGTTTAGAGAACTTCTTGCACATTTCTTGATTGGGTGATCCAAATATAATGTCATCTACATATATTTGTACCATTAGAATGTCTTCTCCTTCTTGTATTCTGAAGAGAGTTCTATCAACTTTGCCTTTTGTATATCCATTGTCGAGTAGGAAATGTGACAATGTGTCATACCAAGCTCTAGGGGCTTGTTTTAGACCATAGAGAGCCTTCTTCAGTCGATATACTTGATCACCTTTTTCAAATCCTGGAGGCTGCTCTACATATACTTCTTCTACCAGAATACCATTTAGAAAAGCACTTTTGACATCCATTTGGTATACTTTGAAGCCCATAAATGATGCATAGGCTAGAAATAGTCGAATGGCTTCTAATCTGGCTACTGGAGCAAAAGTTTCATCGTAGTCAATTCCTTCAGATTGTGAATATCCCTTTGCAACTAGCCTTGCTTTATTTCTAGTTATCACATCATGTTCATCCTTCTTGTTCTTGAATACCCACTTTGTTCCTATTACATTGTGGTTTTCAGGTCGATCTACCAATTCCCAGACTTCATTTCTTTCGAATTGGTTTAGTTCCTCTTGCATAGCAGTGATCCAATTGCTATCAGTCATTGCTTCTTCTATGTCAGCTGGTTCAATGTTGGAGAGGAAAGCACACCAGCAGAACATAGATGATTGAGAATTCTGATTCAGTTGTCTTCTTGTCTTGACACCTGATTCTGCTCCTCTTAAGATGAGATTTGATGGATGATTGTTCCTCCATGTATGTCTTACAGGAGTACCTGCATTAGATGAACTTGGATTCTCATCTGTTCTATTGTCATCAGGAGGGTTGACTTGATTTGGTCGATCATCATCTGTATCTTGAGTATCAAAGAGATCATTCCCCCTTGCATTTGGGATTGTTGCATGTTGATTGTGGATCACTTGTTCAGCTTGAGTTTGAGATCTAGTGACTGGTCTGTGTGTTTTATCTTCTTCTGGTTCTTCAGGGAATGGTTCATTGACTTAAATAAATTCATCAGACTTCTTCTTGATCACTAGTTTCTTCATATGTTCTGCAGCTGAGGTTGTTTCTACTGCATTCTTTTCACAAGATTCATCAAAAACAACATGTGGTGTTTCTTCCACAAGAAGGGTGCGTTTGTTGAATACTCTAAATGCTTTGCTAGTTGAGGAGTATCCCAAGAATATCCCCTCATCTGCTTTGGCATCAAAAGCATTCAACTTACTTTTCCCATTGTTGTGAATGAAACACTTACAACCAAAAATATGAAAGTAAGATACTCTAGGTTTTCTTCCTTTCCACAGTTCATATGGGGTTTTCTCATGGATTTTGTGAATACCTGACCTGTTTTGAGTGTGACAGGCTGTGTTGATAGCTTCTGCCCAAAGTTTCTTAGGAGTAGAGAATTCAGCAAGGAGTGTTCTTGCAGCTTCTTTAAGTGTTCTGACTCTTCTTTCAGCTACACCATTTTGTTGTGGTGTTCTTGCTGCACTTGTCTCATGCTGAATACCATTAGAAGTACAATATGCAATAATATAAGAGTTAATAAATTCAGTGCCTTTGTCACTTCTAATTTTCACAATAGGTTCTCCTTTCTCTACTTGGATCCTCTTTAACAGTTCAGGAAGCTTCTGCTGAGTTTCACTCTTCTTGTATAAGAAGATAACCCAAGTAAACTTGGAGTAGTCATCTACAACAATAAGGGTGTATTTTCTTCCTGTTAGAGTGGTTGGAGTGATTGGTCCAAAGAGATCCATGTGTAACAGTTCAAGAGCTCTGCTGGTTGATGCTGTCTTCTTGGTCTTGAAGGAGACCTTTGTTTGCTTTCCTTGTTGACATGCATCACAAACCTGATCTTTACAGTAGAGTTCATTAGGCAGACCATCAACTAAGGATTCCCTTGCTAACTTGTTCAAAGTCTTAAAGTTCAGATGACTAAGACGTTTATGCCATAGCCAGCTGATATCTTTAGGGCTTTTCACAAGCAGACATGTATCCTTAGGACAGCTGTTCCAATTTGCAAGATACATACTTCCCTTTCTAGATCCTGTTAGAAGGTTTTGTTTTGTTCTTTTATCACTTATGAGACATTCATCTTTAGAGAATTTAACTGAATAACCAGTGTCACAAAAATGAGAAACAGATAATAGATTAAACTTAAGACCTTCTACATATGATACATCATGTACCTCAATGTCACCATTTCTAAGGGTGCCATATCCTTTTGTGTTACCGTGCGCGTTATCACCAAAGAAGACTTTTGGACCTTTCTTTTTTGTGTAGTTGGTCAGCAGGTCTTTGGTTCCAGTCATATGGGTTGAGCATCCACTATCTATGTACCATATCTCTCCTGCTAGACCTCCTTTTCTGTATAGGTCCTTCCTTTCCTGCAAGAAAGGTTAAGTCTTAGGTACCCATTTTGTTTTGGGTCCTTGGGTGTTAGTACTACCCTTGGGAACCCACATATACATTGGTCGTTTGAACAACCTTGAGCACTTGAGTTGTTTCCCTCGGGCATCACAGAACCAAATCTTACCAGTTAACACCTTAGACTGATTTGATTTGTTATTTGTGTCAGCTAAGTAATAGTCAAATGGTTTTCCTTTATAGGAGTGAACATACAAAATCTTTTGACTAGTTACATTCGGCCTGGGTGCATTAGCTGGTCGATGCACACGATTATATGGACCATACTCTTCTGTTCTCACAATATCATAAGAGATAGGGGGTGCAAAGAGAACAGATTTGTTTGAAGAAGATTTCTTCTTCTTGGCTGGAGCAGCATACAGCTGAGACTGTCTCAGACGAGATGGTCTAGGCTGTTTGCTGTTCCTCTGTATAGGTTTGGGGTTAACTTTTCTTTTACCATTTTTGGTATTGGAATAGTTAGCCTTAGTTGGTACAGATGCCTTTTGGTTCATATTGAGTTCATTGTGTTTAGAACACTCACCCTGTTCATGTGTCTGAGTAGTGCACTGGTTAGGTGTACTACCCCCAGCTAGAGAGGATGTTGATGGATTAAGTTCATAACCTAAACCCATCTTATTGCCATTTGATCTATAATATTCAGAGATACTTTCAATAGTAGTCGAGGCTTTATTGAATTCTGATATCTTTTGATCTAGGCATTCCTTCTCCTTTTCTAAGAGCTTGTGTGATTGGAAGAGGTCATCGAACTTAGATTGTAGTATACGAAATTCTTTGGTTTCTAAGGCTTGAGTTTCTAACATCCCCTCATACAACTGAGTTGTTGTGGTATTTTCTTCCTTAAGAAGTTCCACTTCTTTGGTCAACCTTTCATTCATGGTGACTAACTCAGGGGTGTTATCGAACTTAACCTTTTTCAACCTAGCAATTTCTTTCCTTAAATCCTTATTCTCCTCTTCCACTTCTATAAAGGCTCTAGTGGCGATATCCAGATCACCTTTTACCTTTCTTAAAGATTGATAGTAAGTGTCTTCTGATTCGCCTTCAGATGAGTTTTTGTCATTTGTTTGTGAGAAAATAGGTGAATGGAAAGTAGTAGTATAGGAGTTTACCTCATTTTCTTCTATGGCCATCATAGCTAGATCGTCTGAATCATCTGAGTAGATTTGACAGTCTGGTGATGTAGGAAGTTCATCACTTTGATATTCAGATTCTTCAGTCAGCATTGCTTGCTTATCTGAAGTTCTTCTCCTTGGCCTTCTTTCTTCTTTGTCATCCAGCTCAGGGCATTCATAGACATAGTGTCCTGGTTTACGACAATTGAAGCATGCTCCAGGCTTTTTATTTGAATTGCCTTTCCTTGGAGGTGTGGCATCTCTTTTTCTGGAGCCTCGGCTGTCAGATGACTCCACATCCTTTCTAGGATGTCTTTTTGGTGTTCTTTCTCTGGAACCTCTGGAGGGTGATCTTGCTATTCTATCTTTGTAGTTTCTATAGAATTTTCTATATTTGCTGTTGAGGGTGTTCATCCTTTCGAATCTCTTGATCATAAGAGCCATTTGTTCCTTCAGACTCATGTCTGATCCTTCACAGTCTTCTGTTTTCAGAGAGGTCTTGCTAGATGAGGTGCTTGCAGCTTTTGTATTTGCTGCTTTGAAAGCTACAGTCTTGGAAGTGGATGGAATAGCAATAGATTCATCATTTTCTGAGTTTTCTTCTCTTTCAAGATCATATTCATGGGCTTTTAGATTCTGAAATAGAGTCTGTGCAGACCACTCCTTGATATCTTGAGTATCTTTGATGATGGTCTTCTTGAGTCTCCATTTCTTGGTTAGAGAGTCTAATATCTTTAGATTTTTTCTCTCTATTTGTGTATTTCTTGCCCAGAGATTCTATTTCATTGATGATCTTGGTAAATCTATTGTCTAATTGATCAATAGACTCTTCTGGTTGCATTTTGAAATGCTCAAACTTCTTGACTGCTGTTGTCAGCTTGCTCTCCTTGATCAGCTCGGTTCCTTCACAGAGGAGTGCTAGAGCATCCCACATTTCCTTAGCTGTTTCACAATTGATTACTTTTGCAATGTATTCATTTGGAAGAGTTTGCATGATGTAATCTTGAGCAATGCTGTCAAGATTTGACTGCTTCATCTCTTCTGGTGTGAGATCCTTCATCGGCTTGGGGGCTAGTTCTCCAACTGGAACTTCTGGATCACCATTTGCAGTGTTGATTGCCATGATGATGATTGGGCCTTCAGTGATTACTGACCACATCTTGTAGTGGACTGATGTGAGATTCTTCCTCATCCTGATCTTCCAGTAATCATAATCCTCCACTGAAAACTTAGGCAACTTACGCATATTAGCACTCATGCTGTATGAGTTTTCGAAAAGAAGTTTTTCAAAAGAAAAAGATCTGTTCAAGAGGACTACAGAGAGACTCCCTCAAGTCTTCTGATAATCTAGAGACAGTAGTCCGTTAGAACCACTGCTCTGATACCACTTGTTGGTCCCTGAACGAGTAGTGAATGGGATTAAAGTCTAGAGGGGAGGGGTGAATAGACTTTAAAACTTTTTCAAGAGAGTTGGGAACCTCTTCTGATTGCTATGTCAGCTGGACTACAAGTCTGCTGGTCCAGGTAACTATAGTGATCTGATAGAAGAGGTTATATGCAGAATTATGGTAGGCCTTGTTTAGACTCGTTCTCTAGTTTCTTTTGAAAGTGCCAAGTTATTTACTTAATAAAAATACTCAGCTGATGCTGGTTTGAAAGTTGTGGCCTTGTTTCGAATACAGTTAAAACACAGTATGCACTATATAAGATAAATGAAATGACAGTAAAGTAAAGTGCAGAAAGTAGATAACACCAGGTTTATAGTGGTTCGGATATACGATCCTACGTCCACTCTCACGTCCTAACGTGAAGTTTAATCCCTTTAATTTACCGCAAATTACAAGGGTCTTGACCTTTATAGTCCCAAGGATAGGACTTTGAGATCTGAGCCGTCCTAACAGCTACGGTCTCCACAAGTGATTGTAAGCACTTGCACTTTGAGGGTTTCAAAAACTTTAACCTTTCGGAGAGGGTTTGGGGTTTTTGAAGAGTATCCAACTAGTGATTCAAGCTTATAATTTGCTTAATCACTTTGCCTAAAACAAATGATATACAATGTGAAATATGTTTCAGGTTCTTAAGGGTTGGATAGAAATCACTTAAGAGCTATGGATAATCTAATGGATTCTGGCTCTTTGAGAATTCTTGAGATAATACGACTTTAGCTTGATTGCTTGCTGGAAATGTTGAATTCTCTTGTTGTGACTTCGTGTCTTTGTGATTTCTCATCCTCTTGTATTTATAGTGGTGATTGTTTGCAACTAGCCGTTGGATTGACTAGCCGTTGGGGCAATCTTTCCATAATGGCTTGATTCCTTGATTCCAGCCGCTTGATTGCTTCAATCCTGGGATCATGTCGACTTTGGAATCAGCCGAGTCCTGAAAGAGCACATAGTCGTCTGATCTGAACTTCTAGTCTTCTGACTACTCTTCTGGCCTTGAGTCTTCTGTCTTCTGATATCAGCAGAGTAAAACTCTTCTGATCTGGCAGTTCTTTTGTCCTGCTTTAGGCCATCTTCAATCTGGGACTCCATCAGTCAAGTAGGTATACAAGCACCTATCTTAACTGGTCTTCAAGGATCTCCTAGTCTTCATGTCTTCTACTCTTCTCATCTTGAGGAAGCGCATGTAAGCCTGGACTGTGCTGATCAACTGATATCTATACAGTCAATCACACAAGACTAGTCTAAGCTGTTCTATACAAAGTCAGCTGATCCTATTACATTTATAAACTCTAAGTGTTTTGGCCATCAAAACTATTCTAACATCAAGTAGGGCTTAAGGTGAATTTATATCCCAACAGATCATACAGTATTTATAGAACTTAGTATGACAGTTAGCAGTTTGTGAACTAACTCTCAACTAACTCTAAAACTGTTTTTGTAACTTCTTCTTGTAACCGACTTTGTAACTTCCTTCAACTTCCAAGTCAGCATATTGTTCAAATATATTCAGTTACTCTTTAAATAAGCTTTCCAAACTTATTCTTCAAATTCACCAAATCGGCACAGTAACTTACTGTTCTGATTTTTACTCTTCGGATTTTACTCTGCTGAGTCAGTCAGCACAGTAACTTAAAACTGTTCAAAACTTCTCCAGATTTCTTCTAAGCTCTTCTTCAACTCTTCTTTGAAGTCTTCTTATTCTGAAGTAGTCCTCTGAGTCTTCATTAGTCTTCTGATCTTCTTCTAATCTATTCCTAAACTTACTGTTCTGAACTTTTACAATGCTGAATACAATAGAATACAACTTTACAAATATAAAACCTATCTATACATCAACTGAACTATATACAGATGAGTATATCTAAGTCCTATACTATAAGATGTCTATACAATATAAAACATCAACTTAGTACTTAACAGTTCATATATCAGATCAGTAAACCATAAGATCAGTAACTCATGTAAGTTTAATAACTTCCATATAAGATCAGTAAACACTAAGATCAGTAAACACTTAAGATCAGTAATTTACATATAAGATCAGTAAGCATATAAGATCAATAAGTATATCAGATCAGTAACTCAGATTTCAAATATCTCATATAAGATCACTAAAATTATTCTCAGTTTCCATACTCAGATCAGTAATCTTATTTCACATGACTCAGTTAAGATCAGTAATCTTATTCTTAATATTACTAAATAAGATCAGTAAACTTATTTCAGATATCATTAAGATCAGTAATCTCAATTTAAGATGACTTAGTTAAGATGACTTAGAACCACATATATTACTAACTTTAAGTTGCTTTTGGCCATCAAAACATACAATCATCAATTAGAACATTGTTTCAAGGATTCATATCCCAACAATTTCCCCCTTTTTGATGAAGCCAAAACTACTTAAATGTTAATAAATCAGTAGTTAAGTATGTAGTCAATCATAACAATTCATCAATTCAGAATTCATATCATATTCACAATCAGATCAGGTATTTCACATATTACACATACTAACAAAATATGAAATGATCACAAAATATAGAAATAAAGATTAAGGATAGAAATGTTATCTTCTGAGCTTGTCCTTCATCTTCATTCTGTATCTTCAGATTCTGAATGCAACATACATCCTTGCCTTTATATCCATCATATGTTGATGATCAGTTATTCCTTCTTCTTTAATAATCTCAGCAATTATGTTGTTGATCTCCTTGTAATCAGGTTCTCCATTTTCCAGTCTTGGAGGTTCCCAATTCGGTTCTTCAGGACACAATATTTTGGTTCCTGCACGAGCAGCAACTTGTGCTATGTCTTCCCAGAACTCTTGATCAATATTCAGCATGAATTCTTCAAAATCAATAAATTCAGCTTCCTTGCTCGTATGATCACCAAACTTCCTCACAATGAAGTTTGCAATCTGCCACTTCTTCTTTAGATTCTTCCAATGTTCCATATTCTCTGTTAGAACAATAAAATCCACAAAGTTCTCATCTTGAAAATCTTTGTCAAACTCTTTTCCTTCAGCTTTTCCTTTGAGCTTTCAATTTCTTCTTCAAAGCAGCAACTTTGTTATCAAATCTTGTTATTAAGAACTTGATATCCTTTTCTTTCTTCTTTTTCAGTTCTGCTTCTTCAGCTTTCTTTTTCTTCAAGACATCAAGTTTTTCTTGCTCTGAACTTGAAATTCCAACTTTCAATTTGCTCTTTGATCTGGTAAGTCTACCAGTTTCTTCTTCTTCTTGTTCTTCATCAGACAAGACTAACTTTCTCTTCTTCTGAATAGAACTTTCAGCAATATCAGGTCTCTTCTCAACAATCTCTTGACCTTGTTGCTTCTGTTGCTTCCTTAGCTTCAGCTTCTCATTCAGAATTGCAATTTCTTCTTTTAACTCATCCTGACTCACAACCAACTGAGCTTGTTGTGACTGAGTTTGTTCCATCACTTTCCTTGTCTTATCTTCCCCCTTTTTGGCTTCATCATGCCACTCTTTCAAGGAAGATATGTGTTGCTCCAGCTTCTTATGCAACACTTGAGACAGGTTCTTCTCTTGCAATCTATGAAGATCATAAATTTTGGACATTGTATATTCCATAACCTTTTCATAGGAGTTTTCTGATTGCATCGTATTCATTCTTTCAGTAGCTTCTTGAAACATTTTCACAGCATCTTCCAATTTTGCTTGAAGCTCTGCATTCTGCTTTTTCAACATCTCAAAGTCTGAATTCTCAGATTCCTTTTCAATAGGACCTGTTCTGATCTGTTCTTGCACATCCTCAAGAATAATAGGATCAGCAGAGTGAATTGGAATGCTTTCCATCTCTTCCGCATTTAAGTCTTGATGCTCCAAGGCTTCTGTTTCTTCAATAACAACAGTGTTCTCAAACACCTATGTTGCATTGTCAACATCCTCATCAATTTCCATATACTCTTTTTCAGCAGCATTCTCAGCTTCATCAACACCTTTCTCTTCACTCTCCATAAACAAATCTTCATCTGAATTAGGAGTTGCAACCTTTTCAACAGAATACTTGATACCTGTTAGCCTTTCAACATGATGAGCTACAGATTCTGGAGTAACTAACTCAAGAAAAGAGTTAACACCGGCTGCTTGCATCTGTTCTGCTTCCCAATCATCAAAGATTGAAGCACCTCCCATGCCTTCCATAATAGCCAAATTCTCCTTCAAAGTACTCCTCTTAAGATACACCCATGTGCCTATTCTAAGGAGTTTCTCAAACTCAACTGAGCTCTCATCCAATCCAGGAAATTGCTTCAATAAAGCTATCCTCAAATCTATTCTGATTCTATCCTCTTTATCACAGATAGTGTACTCCATCAAATCAGCAGGTTTAGGAGCAATAAATTCAGGTTCAGGGGATGATGAAATGTCAATTGGTTCAGTAGAAGGTTCAAATTCATGTTCAGTAGAGTGAGCATGAACCTGTGTTGGGGATTGATGTGGTGAAGATTGATGTGAAGTTTGATGTTGAGGACTAGAAATAGGAGTAGATTGAAAATTAGTGTGCTGAGGGGATGAATGGGGAGTGTTCTGAGTCACAGAAAAATAGTGTTCTGATTGCCCAGAACATGAAGGTTGGGGGTTTTGGGTTTCAGCTTGGCTTGGTTCAGAGTTTGAAGGGGTAGGGGAGACAACAATCAATTTCCTCCTAGCACTCCTTGTCTTAGTTCTTTTATGCACAACAATTGGAGTAGGAACACTAACCTCTTGCTCTTCTGAGCTTGTTTGCACCACAGTCTCAACAAATCTAACTGTTGGCTCTGAGGCAGCTGCAGCAGACCGTCCTCTCCTTGGTCTAATACTGCTCGGATTATGCCTCGCCTTTGATCTAACTTCAGGTTGATTGTCCTCAGATTAGTACATTGAAGCTCCAGACTCTTGTGCTTCAAGTTCTTGAGGTTGTTCCAGAGGGTTCTCTTGTTCAAAACGAACAGACTCCTTCTTCATCAAGAATTTCCCATGATGGAATTTCTTGGGATTACTCCAATATGGCTTTTTAACCAGCTGAGGCAGCAAGAAACTCAGCTTGCTTCCAAACCCTAATTTCGATTTAATCGAAAATTCCATAGTATCCTCATCGAACAAAACTTTTTCTTTCTCAATCAGTAGCCTTTCCAAGAAAAATCCTTGCCAATCACCTTGAACTCTGTCAATGATTGCAGCCATAATTCTAATCTTGGAACTTGATAAAGCATCCTGGCTATGATGTTGCCCTAACAAGCATTTTCCAGCTATGTCCATCAAAAACTGCAGACCAGTAGGAAGAACGTCCTTCTTCAGATTAGTCAAGGTCTCTATTTCAACTCCTGACCACCTTCCTACACATTCCTTCTCCTCTCCAGCTTTGTAATTCATGATGTCTACCGAGCCTTGAGGCAAATCCAACATCACTTCGAGGATTTCCCTAGTAATAGTGACCTTATGCCCAGAAAGCATGGAGTGAACACCATTTTTATCTCCTTTGAGCTGTAAATAAAATTCCATTGCTTCTGGTTCATAGACATTGAGTGGAGATGATTCCAAATATTTCCTCAATCCACACTCCTCGCACATTGTCAAGATGGCTTGATTTTTAGCGTTGTGTCGGCCATTGAAATAGACAGCATTTTCTACAAAAATGCCCTTTTCGCGAACCCAGAAATTTGAATCAAATGTTCCTGCAACTTCGTTAGTTTCATTGATAATATTGATAGTTGCCATTTGAGAATTTTGTAGAAACCAGATTTTTCAGAAGTTATGAAGTTATGAGATTTCCAGAAATGAACTCGTAAGAACGAAGATGATGAAGTGTGATCGTTTTTGTCAAATTCAAAACCAATCTAGGGCTAGGATTAAATTTGATTATCACAAGGAATGGTTGGGATTAAGTCTCGAAATTCGAGTTTTAACAATAAACTGTTCATATTCTAGTACCATCCTTAATTTTTGGAGCCAATTTGTGTTTGATAAATACACCACAGTTTTTAGGTTAGAAATAGAAGAGTGTATTAATCTTCTCTATTAGTAATCTAAAATTCGAACAATTTTTTTTTTGACTTAGAGTAATCTAAACCAAAAGACTGTTCTGATGCAAATCAGCACAGTAGTTTCCAAAACTATTTCACTTCATTTTCTTACAAGTATATAAAGAAAATTTCACTTATCTGGATCAGCTGAGTACTGTGATCAGCTGAGTAATCTTTTTAGGAATCAGATCAGTAGATGAATCAGCACAGTAGATTTCAGATCAGTAGATGGGTCAGCACAGTAGATTTCAGATCAGTACCCAAATTTCCTGATTTCATCTTTTTAATATCAGCACAGTAATCCTCAGATCAGTACTGTGTCAGATTAGTAAAATTCTGTAGACAGATTAGTAGTAAACAAATCTTTCTGTAGACAGATTAGTCAGTAATCAGATTAGTTTTGTAGAATAACTGAATTGTAATCAGATCAGTACTGTAAACAAAGAAGTTTTGTAATCAGTACAGTTCTGTAGACAAGTCAATTTATTAATCAGAATATATCTGTAGACTGCTATATTCTGTAATCAGATCAGTTCCCCCTTCAGTGGAGAATTCCTCTTCTGTGCCTGTTTCACCTTGGTAAAAGTGTTAGTTCATCAATAATTGATGAATTACAGTACAGATCAGTAAAAACGTGTTTAATTTAATGATCACATCAAGGTTTAAACTAAAATGACTTTAGTGTTCTGAGTCAACAAAAGGATCTTTAAGAAATCACAGATTCCCCCTTAATGTATGTTCTCAGTGTCCCTCAGCTTTACCAGCTTCCTCATTGGGATTAAGGTCACTTTAGTAACCTTGTTACCTGTTTTAGTGATCTGACATTGGATTGTCTCTTCTGACTTTTGAGTTTTGATGTACTGCTCTTAGTTTCTGCTTCATGTCCTTCTTGGAATAAGATCAGTACCTGAAATGTTAGCACAGTTCTATATACAAACAGAATCCATATCTATCAATCCTAAACTAATGCACAATTCTCTAAATCTCACTTCAGCCAATGGTTTTGTAAAAATGTCAGCTCTTTGAATATCAGTATGAATCTTTTCCATCCTAATATTCTTCTTTTCAACATGATCCCTAATAAAATGATGCCTAATATCAACATGTTTGCATCTGGTATGTAGAACGGGATTTTGTGTGATGGCAATGGCACTATTACTGTCACAATATATAGGTACATTAGATTCTACAACATTGTAGTCTCTGAGTTGTTGTATTAGCCAAAGGAGCTGACTACAACAGCTACCTGCAGCCATATATTCTGCTTCAGTAGTAGAAGTTGCCACACTTGTTTGTTTCTTTGAAAACCATGAAATGAGCTTAGTTCCTAAGAATTGACATGAACCTGAAGTAGATTTTCTATCTATTTTGCATCCTCCAAAGTCCGAGTCTGAATAACCACTTAAAGATATATCATCATCTGCAGGATACCATAATCCTCGATTAATGGTCCCCTTTAGATATTTCAATATCCTTTTGGCAGCTTCCAGATGACTTTCCTTGGGGTTTGCTTGAAATCTTGCACATACTCCAACAGAAAAAGCAATATCAGGTCTGCTGGCAGTTAGATAGAGTAGAGAGCCAATTAAAGCACGATAGTGAGGTTGGTCAGAAGACTTACCTCCTTCATCAGGATCCATTCTGTATGTAGGTTGCATAGGCACACCAACTGTTTTACAGGTTTTAATACCAAATTTGTCTAGCAAATTCTTAGTGTATTTTGCTTGATTTATAAAGATACCTTCTATAGTTTGTTTTACTTGAAGACCAAGAAAATATGTCATTTCTCCCATCTTCAAGGGTAACAGATCTAAACTATGTTTTAGAAGCATGTTTAGGTTTTATTTATTTGTTTATACGTTTGGCATCCGACAACGATCCTGGTGACGGACCGCCTTCGCCGGCGTGTTCCAGCACTTGCTACTATTTCTTGATATCTGTCACTATCTGAATACTTGAAAACTATCTGCTATACTACTGATCCTATTTGTCTAATCAAACATGGATGACACTAATGTGAACAAACTTCCTAAGTTCAAGATTGCAGATTATGACTACTGGAAGCTTAGGATGGAGGCCATTTTTAGCTCAACACATGATCTGATGGTGTCTGTGGTGACTGAAGGACCAATTGTCACCATGGTGGAGAACACTGCTGTTCTGGATCCTTCTCAACCAGTTGGAGCACTGGTCCCTAAACCAAGGTCAGAACTGACTTCTGAAGAAATGAGACAAAACAATTTGGATAGTCTTGCTAAGAATTATATTTTACACACCTTGCCAAATGAGTATCTTGGTAAAGTGTTAAAATGTAAGACTGTAAAGCAAATGTGGGACAAATTGGCTATTCTTTGTGAAGGTACTACACTGATCAAAGAAAGCAAATTATCCACAGCTGTCCAAAGGTTTGAAACATTTAAGATGAAGCCAGGTGAATCAATTGATGAATTGGATACTCGATTTACCAAAATCATGAATGATCTTGATGTGTTAGGCAAGACTTATACTGATAGAGAAGTTAACTTGAGAATCTTGAAAGCTTTGGATGAAAGGTGGAAAATGGTCAAGATGATCATTAAAACCACACAAGACATTGATTCTTGGCCAGCAGAAACTATGTTCCAAACACTCAAGGCACATGAGTTTGAGTTAGATGAAGAGGATCATATTACTGTGATTCATAAGGATAAGGATGCCTCTAAGGACATAGCTTTTAAATCCTCTACCTCTAAGGGGTCTAGATCATCTAAGTCTAAGGCCTCAAGCATAAAAGATGAACTAGATAGTTCTGATCTTAGTCTGAAAGATCAGATGAGTCTTATGATCAAAAGATTTTACAAACTTAATAAGAGGTATGGTAGATACAAGAGATTCTATAAGGAAACTAAGGGTTCTAGTAACAGGGACTCTTCTGTGAACAGAAGGGATCAAAACTCTACTGAAAGAAGGGATGAGATCTCTAATGAGAACAGGAGAGATAGGAACTCATCTGATAAGAGGGACAGAAAGTATTCTGATAAGAAAGACAGGAACTCAATTGACAAGCATGACAGGAACAGAAAACATTCTCCTCCTAAAAGAACTTCTAACAATCCTGTTTGCTATAATTGTGATAAGCCAGGTCATTATGCTTATGAATGTCCTGATCTGAGTTCTGAAGATCGAGAAGAAAGGAAAGCCAGAAGAGATCGAAAATATGCCAAAGGTAAGAAGGCAATGATGGCAAACAATGATTCTGATTCGGATTCAGAAGAGTTGCCATCGTCTTCATCTGACTACCCCTCTAGCAATGAAGATGAAGCCTTCATAGCAGATGATGGACTGGTAATGATGGCCAAAATAAATGATGAGGTATCATCTGCTAACTCTTTTCAATCTTGTAACAATTCTGACACTGATGAAAGTGATGCTGCTGATAGCAGTGTAGGAAGTAGTCTTCATCATTTCCAAGGAGTGACTGAAGAAGACCTTCTACAAGCTAACAAAGCATTCATTGAAATTAGTGATGAGAATATATCTTTAAAGCAAGAAATCATTAATCTGAAAGAAGCTCAGTCAAAAGTAGATCCTAATATAGCTGTCATAAATGCAAGGCTATCAGAAGAGTTGTTCCAACTCCAAGAAAAGTATGCATCCATTGACAAACTATATCAGGGTATGCTTAAAACTCAAGCCAAAGAGACTAATGAATTCAATGATTTAAAGATTAAGTGTGAAAAACTAGAAGAGCGCAATAGATTCTTAGAATCTGAAGTAGTGAGCCTAGATCGAAAGCTATCTGGAATGATTAACTCTACCAAGATTAATCAAACAATTTCAAACAGATATAGAGCTCCAAATGACAAAAGTAGAATAGGTACTGACCTGCCTAGCTCCTCTACTTCAGAATTTAAGAACACTAATGGAGCTAGTTCAAGTTCTTTGCAACCAGATAAAGGGAAAGAACCTATGATTTATGATGATGATCCAAAACTCAAAGTACAGTCTAAATACATCCCTCCTACTACTAAGAATGGTAAAATGAAGAATGTATTAAGAACAGTACAGTCAAGACCATACCAGAAGAGCTATACTCCTCTGACCAGATCAGATCAGTCCTGGTATCAGAAGAGACAAACTCAGAACAGTAGGTCAAGACAAGCACAGGCAAGTTGGGAACAGCCTAGACCTCCTTTCATAAGGCAGTCTCAGCTGTATTCAACTAAACCTAGGAGATTTGTGCCTCATTATCCTAACAAACCTGTTCTTTATCCTCCTCCTTTATCTTATAATATCATTGGTGAGGAAAGACCAAAATGCATCTATAAGCCGTATGGCCCACATTCTTTTAGACCATATTCAAACTATTACAGGCATACTGATCTTACTGAAAAAGGGATAGAACCAAGGAAAGGCTATCTCAGAAAAATAGATCCTAAGTCTGCTGATAATTCTGAATTGGTTAATAAAGTAATGTTCTGTGATAAATTTGGAAGGAAACTGAAGAGGTCCCATTTATTCAAATCCTCAATGTTCATTTGGGTACCTCTCACTACTGACCCCCAAGGACCCCAATAAACTAGGGTACCTAAATTATTAAGATCACTACCTTGCAGGATCGACTGGACTTATACAAGAAAGGTGGTTCAGTTGGTGAGACCTGGTACATAGACAGTGGGTGTTCACACCACATGACTGGTATCAAGGCCTTACTTACTGACTATCATGAGAAGGAAGGACCAAAAGTCATCTTTGGTGATAGCTCAATAGCAATCACAAAAGGATTTGGATTCATCAAGAATGGAGATGTGGAAATCCAAGATGTCTCCTATGTTGAAGGTTTGAAATATAATTTGTTATCTGTATCTCAATTCTGTGACAGGGGATACAAAGTTCAGTTCAAGACCAGAAGATGTGAAATAATAGACAAAAGGACTCACAATGTTCTACTTGTTGGCACAAGACAAGGAAGTGTATACATTGTGAATTGGAATAGTTGTCCTAAGAATGCTTGTCTTATTACTAAGAGTCCTAAAGAAAACAGTTGGCTCTGGCACAAACGCCTCTGCCACCTGAACTTTAAGATAATCAACAAGATTGCTAGAGAACATCTTGTTGAGGGCATTCCTAATGAAATCTATTCCAAATCACAAGTATGTGATTCCTGTCAAAAAGGTAAACAGTTAAAGGTTTCATTTAAGTCCATTCCAACTCTTTCAACAAGCAGAGTTTTAGAACTCTTGCATATGGATCTTCATGGTCCTATCAACCCTCCTACATTGAATGGAAGAAGGTATACTCTAGTTGTAGTAGATGATTACTCTAAGTTTACTTGGGTAGTCTTTCTACACAAAAAGAGTGATACACAAACACTACTTCCAGATCTATTGAAGAGGTTGCAGGTTGAAAAAGGTCATCCCATTGTCAAGATTAGGAGTGACAAGGGGACTGAATTTATTAATTGTTACATCTCTGACTACTGTTCTAAGTCTGGCATACAGCATTTGACAAATGCAGCCAGAACCCCTCAACAAAATGGTGTTGCAGAAAGGAGAAACAGAACACTAAAAGAAGCTTGCAGAGCCATGATTGCAGAATTCAACACACCTCAAAAATTTTGGGCAGAAGCTATGAACACAGCTTGCCACTCCCAAAATCGAAGTGCTCTTAATAAGGTGTATGGTAAAACACCTTATGAGGTATGGAAAGGCAGAAAACCAAGGGTTTCTTATTTTCATATTTTTGGATGTAAGTGTTTCATACATAACAATGGCAAAAGTAAATTAAATGCTTTTGATGCAAAGGCTGATGAAGGAATATTCTTAGGATACTCTTCTGTAAGCAAAGCATTTAGAGTGTTTGATTACTCTACCCTATGTGTGGAAGAAACACCCCATGTAGTCTTTGATGAGAATGTGCAGGACTCTGCTGATCATCAGCTCAGTAAGAAAATTGACAATTTACAGCATCAAATCAACAATGAAGATGATGATACAGGAATATATGAATCTGTACAAGCATATAATCCTTTCCTGAAAGTCCTAGATCAAGATTCTGATAAAGAAAAGGTAAAAGACAAAGGTGAGTCATCTAAAACTTCTGATATACCAGAATTGAATGACTGCTCTCCTATGAACAAATCTGCTGATATAAATAATACTGATCTACATGATGATTTGCATGATGTAAATGATAATAGCATTTCTGTTAAGAATAGAAGGACATGGAAGTCTGCTCATTCTACTGATCTGATTCTAGGTGATTCTAGTAAAGGTGTCAAAACTAGAAAACAATTATTTGATTCCCAGGAAGAACCTAGTAAGTCTCTATTTTGCTGGTGTTGTTTTCTATCATCTATTGAGCCTAAAACTGTGAATGAAGCTTTAAGTGATAGTAACTGGATTATAGCCATGCAGGAAGAACTTAATCAGTTCACTAGAAATGAAGTTTGGGAACTTGTTGATAGACCTAGTAATCATAATGTTGTAGGCACTAAGTGGATTTTCAAGAACAAAAGGGATGAAAATGATCTTGTAGTAAGAAACAAAGCTAGATTAGTTGATCAGGGCTACTCTCAAGCTGAGGGTATTGATTATGATGAAACTTTTGCCCCTGTAGCTAGACTAGAAGCTATAAGACTGTTCCTTGCTTATGCTGCACATATGAAATTCACTGTGTATCAAATGGATGTGAAAAGTGCATTTTTGAATGGTATACTTGTTGAAGAAGTTTATGTGGAACAACCTCCTGGTTTTGAAGTGAATAGTCACCAAGTATACAGGTTAAAGAAAGCACTTTATGGATTGAAACAAGCCCCAAGAGCCTGGTATGATACTCTTTCTCTATTCTTACTTGAAAATGATTTTACTAAAGGCAAGGTTGATAGAACTTTGTTTAGAAGACTAGAAGGTAATGATATATTACTTGTTCAAATTTATGTGGATGATATTATATTTGGATCACCCAACAAAACCTTGAGTGAAAGCTTTTCTCCAAAATTAAGAATGGTACTAGAATATGAACAGTTCTTGTTAAACATGGATTCGAGACTTAATCTCAACCATTCTTTGTGATAATCAAATTCAATCCTAGCCCTAGATTGTTTTTGAATTTGACAAAAACAATCACTCTTCATCGTCTTTCTTACGAGTTCATTTCTGGAAAGCTCATAAACTCATAATTACTGGAAAAATCTATTCTCTACAAAATTCTACAAATGGCAACTATCAATATTATTAGTGAATCTAACGAAGTTGCAGGAACATTTGATTCAAATTTCTGGGTTCGCGAAAAGGGCATTTTTGTAGAAAATGCTGTATATTTCAATGGCCGACACAATGCTGAAAATCAAGCGATTCTGACAATGTGCGAGGAGTGTGGGCTGAGGAAATTTCTTGAATCATCTCCAATGAATGTATATGAACCGGAGGCTATGGAATTTTATCTACAGCTTAAAGGAGATAGAAATGGTGTCCACTCCATGCTTTCTGGGCACAAGGTCACGATTACAAGGGAAATCCTAGAAGTCATGTTGGATTTGCCTCAAGGCCCAGTGGACATTATGAACTATAAAGCTGGAGAAGAGAAGGAATGTGTAGGAAGATGGTCAGGTGTTGAAACAGAGTCCTTGAGTAATCTGAAGAAGGATGTTCTTCCTACTGGTCTTCAATTTTTGATGGACATAGCCGGAAAATGTTTGTTAGGGCAACATCATAGCCAGGATGCTCTATCAAGTTCCAAGATCCGAATTATGGCTGCAATCATTGACAGAGTTCAAGGTGATTGGCAAGGATTTTTCTTGGAAAGGTTATTAAATGAGAAAGACAAAGTTTTGTTCGATGAGGATACTATGGAATTTTCGATTAAATCGAAATTAGGGTTCGGAAACAAGTTGAGTTTCTTGTTGCCGCAGTTGGTTAAAAAGCCGTATTGGAGTAATCCCAAGAAGTTCCATCATGGAAAATTCTTGATGAAGAAGGAGTCTGTTCGTTTTGAACAAGAAAATCCTTTGGAGCAACCCCAAGAGTCTGAAGCACAAGAATCTGGAGCTTCGATGTACCGATCTGATGATAATCAACCCGAGATTAGATCGAAGGCGAGGCATGATCCGAGCAGTATTAGACCAAGGAGAGGAAGGTTTGATACAGCTGCCTCAGAGCCAACAGTCAGATTTGTTGAGACTGTGGTGCAAGCAAGCTCAGAAGAGCAAGAGGTTAGTGTTCCTAGTCCTATTGCTTTACATAAGAGAACTAAGAGGAGAAGTGCTAGGAGGAAGTTGGTTGATGCTTCTTCTACCCCTTCAAATTCTGAACCAAGCCCAGCTGAAACCCAAAACCCTCAACCTTCATGTTCTGGACAATCAGCTCACTATTTTTCTGTGTCTCAGAACACTCCCCATTCATCCCCTCAGAACACTAATTTTGATCCCACTCCTATTTCAAGTCCTCAACATCAACCTTCACCACATCATTCCCCAATACAGGTTCATGATCACTCTACTGAACATGAATTTGAACCTTCTACTGTACCAATTGACATTTCATCATCCCCTGAACCTGAATTTATAGCTCCTAAACCTGCTGATTTAATGGATTATACTATCTGTGATAAAGAGGATAGAATCAGGATAGATTTGAGGATAGCTTTGTTGAAGCAATTTCCTGGTTTGGATGAAAGCTCAGTTGAGTTTGAGAAACTCCTTAGGATAGGCACATGGGTGTATCTTAAGAGGAGTACTTTGAAAGAGAATTTGGCTATTATGGAAGGTATGGGAGGTGCTTCAATCTTTGATGATTGGAAAGCAGAGCAGATGCAAGCAGCTGGTGTTAACTCATTTCTTGAGCTAGTTACCCCAGAGTCTGTAGTTCACCTTGTTGAAAGGCTGACAGGAATTAAGTATTCTGTTGAAAAGGTTACAACTCCTACTGCAGATGATGATTTGTTTGTAGAAAGTGAAGAGAAGGGTGTTGATGAAGCTGAGAATGCTGCTGAAAAAGATTTTATGGAAATTGATGAAGATGTTGACAATGCAACAGAAGTGTTTAAGAACACTGTTGTGATTGAAGAAACAGAAGCTTTGGAAAATCAAGAGTTAAATGCTGAAGAGATGGAAAGCATTCCATTACACTCTACTGATCCTATCATTCCTGAGGATGTGCAGGAACAGATCAGAATAGTTCCTGTTGAGAAGGAATTTGTTAATTCTGACTTTGAAATGTTGAAGAAGCAGAATGCAGAGCTTACAGCTAAATTGGAAGATGCTGTGAAAATGTTTCAAGAAGCTACAGAAAGAATGAATAAGATGATTTCTGAAAATTCAATTGACAGAGTTATGGAGCATACAATGTCTAAGATTTATGATCTCCATAGACTTCAAGAGAAGAACTTATCTAAAGTGTTGCATGACAAGATGGAACAACACTTAACTCCCATGAAAGAGTGGCATGATGAAGCCAAAAAGGGGGAAGATAAGATAAGAAGAGTAATGGAGCAAACTCAGTCACAACAAGCTCAGTTGGTTGTGAGTCAAGATGAATTGAAGGAAGAGATTGCAATTCTGAATGAGAAGCTGAAACTAAGGAAGCAACATAAACAACAAGCTGAAGAAGTTGTTGTGAAGAAGAAAACTGATGCTGCTGGAAGTTCTAGTCAGAAGAAGAGAAAATTAGTCCTGTCTGATGAAGAAGAAGAAGAAGAAGAAACTGGTAGACTTACCAGATCCAGGAGCAAGTTGAAAGTTGGTGCTTCAAGTGAAGAAGCAGAGTTGAAAAAGAAGAAAGAAAAGGATGTCAAGTTCTTGAAAACAAGATTTGATAATCGAGTTACAGCTTTGAAGAAGAAATTGAATGCTCAAAGGAAAGCTGAAGGAAAAGAATTTGATAAAAAATTTCAGGATGAGAACTTTGTGGATTTTATTGTTCTAACAGAAAATATGGAATATTGGAAAAATCTGAAGAAGAAGTGGCAGATTGCAAACTTCATTGTGAGGAAGCTGAATTTGCAGATTTTGAAGAGTTCATGCTGAACATTGATCAAGATTTTTGGGAAGACATAGCACAAGTTGCTGCTCGTGCTTGAACAAAGATATTATGTCCTGAAGAACCAAATTGGGAACCTCCAAGACTGGAAAATGGAGAACCTGATTACAAGGAGATTAACAACATAATTGCTGAGATTATCAAAGAAGAAGGAATTACTGATCATCAACATATGATGAATATCAAGGCAAGGATGTATGTTGCATTCAGAATTTGAAGATACAGAATGAAGATGAAGGACAAGCTCACAAGATAACATTTCTTAACCTTAATCTTTATTTCTATATTTTGTTGTTTTGCATATTTTTTTAATATGTGTAATATGTGAAATATCTGATCTGATTGTGAATATGATATGATTTCTGAATTGATGAACTGTTATGATTGACTACATACTTAACTACTGATTTATTAACATTTAAGTAGTTTTGGCTTCATCAAAAAGGGAGAAATTGTTGGGATATGAATCCTATGAACAATGTTCTAGATGATGAAAGTATGTTTTGATGGCCAAAAGCAACTTAAAGTTAGTAATATATGTGGTTCTAAGTCATCTTAACTAAGTCATCTGATGAGAAACTTAAATTGAGATTACTGATCTTAATGATATCTGAGATAAGTTTACTGATCTTATTTAGTAATATTAAGAGTAAGATTACTGATCTTAATTGAGTCATATGGAATAAGATTACTGATCTGAGTATGGAAACTGAGAATAATTTTAGTGATCTTATATAAGATATTTGAATCTGAGTTACTGATCTTATATGCTTACTGATCTTATATGTAAGTTACTGATCTTATTAGTTGCTGATCTGATATATGAACTGTTAAGAACTAAGCTGATGTTTTGTATTGTATAGACAGCTTATAGTGTAGGACTTAGATGTACTCATCTGTATATAGTTCAGTTGATGTATAGATAGGTTTTATGATTGTAAAGTTGTATTCTATTGTAATCAGCATTGTAAAATTCAGAACAGTAGATTAGAACTAGATTAGAAGAAGATCAGAAGACTATGAAGACTCAGAGGACTACTTTAGAATAAGAAGACTTCAAGAAGAGTTGAAGATAAGCTTAGAAGAAATCTGGAGAAGTTTTGAACAGTTTTTATTTACTGTGCTGACTGGCTCAGCAGAGTAAAAATCCGAAGAGTAAAAATCAGAACAGTAAGTTACTGTGCTGATTTGGTGAATTTGAAGAATAAATTTGGAAAGCTTATTTAAAGTGTAACTGAAGATATATTTGAAGATATGTTGACTTGGAAGTTGAAGGAAGTTACAAAGTCGGTTACAAGAAGAAGTTACAAAAACAGGTTTAGAGTTAGTTGAGAGTTAGTTCACAAACTGCTAACTGTCATACTAAGTTCTATAAATACTGTGTGATCTCCTACTGCTAAGACTACTGATCTTAAAGCATTCACAAGCAAGCTAAGTCTACAGAGCACAAGAAGAACTCACAAAGTTGAAGGAGATTAAAGAAGAGAAGAGCCACTGAATTGAAGAGAAGAATCAAAGGCTATTCAAAGAGAAGTTTTACTTTTCAAGTTTAAGTTTGTATTTTGTAAAACAAGTGTGCTAGTTACTTGGAAAATTACTAGTAGATCGAAGATATACCTGGAGGTATAATCGATAAGATCAAAGTCTTAATCTTGGGACTTTAAGCCACAAGAAACTCAAGGAAGAGTTAATAAAACATCACAACTGGGATTGTGAGAGTGGATGTAGACTTTTTGGTCGAACCACTATAAAATTCTGTGTTCTTTACTTTTCTGTTTAATATTTGTTTGAATTGTTTAACTAAGAACATTAAGAGTTACAAAGATAAAGATCTAAATAAAAAGTTGAGTATAAACTAGTAAGGCCCATATTGTTTTGAAAAGTACTGATCTGAGCTGAGTAAGCACAGTACAGTACATAAGAAGACTAAATTTCGCATTGCATATTCTGATATTTTGAAAGATTTTTGAAAGTCTATTCACCCCTCCCCTCTAGACTTTCTTAGCTTACTCAATCTTAACTCAACTTTGGGACCAACATATATATATATATTTCACATATTAGGTCACACCCGTGATTTTTTAAATAAGGACATGGCTTAAAATAATTTCAAATTAAAATCAAAATGTAACATAAATGTACTATCATGCCCTTACTATCTAATTTTCGAATTAATCAAGAGAAAGGCAACTAATTTTAAATTTTGAATGCAAATCTCTCACCACATCAAAGCCGTTAATTACTATGTCTTCCCAAAATTAAAATCGTTGATTACTTACCTTCCAAATTTAAAAAATTTCCCCAAAACTCTTCAATTTAAACTTAATGATCTGCATACACATTGTCACTTATATTCATTAATAATGAATAACATTTTTGCTCCCTTAACCATTGTTGGAAAATTAATATGAAATATGGATGCAATACATGTAGAACAATGCAATCTAAAACTGCATAATAAAATGAATAATGCAGAAAAAATGGTATAGTGTCTTCATATTAGAATGTAGTTATGCAAAAATACGTATACATATGCAAAATAAGATCTGTATTATCCCTTGACCAAACCAATAACAAATAATCATGAACTAAATTCCAGCAACGCGCACGTAAATCATCACAATTACACGAAAATAGAGCAAAATTGAACCTAAATTAAAATCATCTCAAAATCATCTCAAAAAATCCTAAATTCTCAGCAAATTATGTGTGTACGTGTGGAATTAAAAATCATACCCTTGGCAAGACTTTTCATCTCGCCGGATTAATGGTTCCCATGTGGACCATACGCTGCGTCGCTCCACTCCTAGGCGATAAAATCGTCGTCAAAGGCCCACCTCCGCCTCCTCCATCACCTCTGACGTCCTCTTCGTCTGCACACACCGAACACTCACGGATCCAATCATTCCATCCTTCATCCTTCATCGTCGCATCCCCGCCGCTACCTACTCCCTCTCCCTCTCCCGCCTCTCCGAAATCCTTCCCTCGTCCCCACCGTCCGATTAATCCGGATCTGAGACGTCGACTCGGAGAAAATCAGATCGTGCCGGTGGGCGGTGGCGATAAATTACAGAGTTGGTGTAAATCTAAGAATAATTGTGTATCTTTGATTGGAATTATGGAATTGACTGAATCTGAGAATAATTGTGAATCTTTAAGTTGGTGTATAATTGGAAATATAGAATTGACTGAATCAATTTTGAATTATTGTGGTGAAATTATGAAAGGAAGGTCAAGAATGTGAATGAACAGTTGAGGAAAATCTGGAATTTTAAAAAAAAAATAATTAAAGGATTGATTATTAAATTAGTCTTCATATTTAAATATAAGGGCAAAAAGAGTTATTAACATATGTTTTTGTCCTTATTTAAAAATATTATATTAGTGGTCCTTTATTAAGAAGGTAACTCTAGACTTAAAAAAAAAAGGTAAGTCTATAAAGGGTCTTTTTTATAAAAATTCTCATATATAATATTATTTACTATTTACTTCCTCCGTCCAACAAAAGTGTACTCATTTCTTTTTTTGGATCCACAAAAAACATGTTTATTCTATTTAAATAATTAGCTTTTGAATATTTTTTTTATTTTATTAACAAGATTGAGTATCTACCAACAATTTTCTTTACTCGTTACCCACATATATTTTTTATAATTAAAATATGATTTTTTTAAAATTATGTATAAAAAAAAGTTAGTACACTTTTGATGGATAGAGAGAGTATCAAAGTTTAAAAAACCAGAATTTAAAAAATCAATTTTTATTCCTTCGAAAAAAAAATCGATTTTTAAAATCATCAAAAACTCAAATAAACATCGCCTAAGGTTACAACTTACAATTGAGGGATAAAATAATACAAACATTAATGCAGTACAATTGCAACGGAAGGGAAACAAAACATAAAATGATAAAAACATTATAATACAAGAACGACAAAGTGGAATAGCTCAAGTGGTTAGAGCACCACTATCTAGGCATTAGATTCTGGGTTCGAGTCATAGGGAGGGTATTTAATGTAATTCAAAAAAAAATATATACAATACAAGAACATACTATTTAGTCTATTACAATCTAAATTTCCGTTCTAATATTATGTTGAATTCTCAATTTTAATTTTTTGCATGAATATTTATCAATTTTACATATTTTCTAATTTTAATCCAAATTTAAATGCAAAATAAAAATTACTAACATGTTACTAAGTTTATACCAAAATAAATTTACAAATTTATAATAATTATAGAACATTATAGCATAAAAAAAATTAAAATGAATATTGTGAAATATTCTTGTTAAAAGTAGTATTGATTGACGCGAGTGAAGTGTTATCCTAGTATCAACTGTATCCAACACATTCATATCCGGTCATCCAAATATTGATTAGTAAATTGAAAGTGTGATTTTTTTACAATGTTCAAAATTTTGGTTAATTTTGGGAACGAAGTTTTTTTTTTTTTTAAATAACATTTAAGGCTATTGTGTATGAACTGATCAATCACGGTTTTCTCGATCTCCAGGAGAATTATTTATTTTATTTTCAGCACAGAATTTTATGTTAAGAAATGTGGAAGACAATGTTACAATAATAGATGATTCATTTTTTAGTTTCAGCTTCGCCATTAGAAAGTATCCCGCGGAGTGCATTTCTTAATTAAAATATGTATTAATTTGAAAAACAATGCTGTTGAGAGAAAAGAAGGAAAAAAAAAAAAGTTGACAAACGGAGGACATGCGTCCTCTCTAAATAATAAAAGGGTTGGTTTTGTGTACAAATTTTTTTAGTTACTTACACTTTTAAATAATATTTTTAATCTTGTTCATTTTAAAATAAATTCTTTAAAATTTTAAAATAAATGTTGATTTAATTTTATTTTTCTTGTACATAAATAAGTGATGTATTATAATTTTTACACCATTTGTTCCCAATATGCTTTTAAATTTATAAAATCTCCTAATTTCTAACTTACTTTTATAAATTTGGAAATAATTGAAAAAAATTGGTTAAAATAATTTGAAATAATTTGAAGAGAATTAATGTGATTAAAATTTTTCTTTATTATGTAAGGGTTATACTTGTTAGGGTAATTCTTACGGTGGTCAAATTTTACAAAGTGACTACATAGTCACTTTATCGAATTGCGTCACGTGACGTCGTAAACATCGTAACGACCCGTTACCTGTTATACAGATTTAAGTTATTTATATCATTTTTTAAATTGTATTTTATTATTTACTATATTACCCTTCTTTTATTTAAAATATTTTTAATATATATATATATATATTAAGTAAAATTATTGTTCTACCCTTTCTTTATACAAATATTATTATTTTTAAAATTAAATAAACCAATTCAAAATTTAATCAAATAATAGATTAGTTAAATTAGAAATTATATTTTTTTCTTCCCCAATTCCAATTAGTCTAGCACGATTTTTAAGAATTTTGAGAATAACTTATTTCTCCCCAAATTTAATTTGATTTTTTTTAAATTTGTGTTTTGTTATTCATTTTATTAATAACATAAGGGTAAGTGTGTAATTTTAACATTATATATTTTAATTAAATTAATAAATATAATAAATTATTTTATAAGGATAAAAATGTAATTTTATAATAATTTATTTTAATTAATTTAATTTAATAGAAAATACAAATTTATGACACATTAAAACACATACGATGAATACATGCCGTAAAATATACAAAAGGTAACATGTCATCAAGTTTAAGCCTTTTGATTAGATTTTTAATGGCTTAAATTAACTTACTAGGGTAGTCATTACGACACCCTGACTACATGTAGGAGGTCTCTGCTTGTTAATGTATATCATTTCTTAATTCCAACAAGTTTCATGGAAATAATACTTATTGTAAAACGGATGGAGTATAATTTAAGTCCTTTAAATTTCAATTCACGGAAAGTTTTCAAATTCGTCGTTGATTTGACGTAAAGTTACATCCGAACCTACTCAAAACCTCAAAACAAACACACACAATTACTATTAATCAGGATTTCTCCATTATACATAATTCCAAAACAAATATAACCTTTTTTTTAGTGCATTTATCGAGGGAGTGCATCTACTTGTAGGGACAAATAACTAGAGAGTCAAAATGCCCATCGTGAGTTGGATCAGGATTTTTCAAGTCCGTTACAAGGCCGGCCCAGACGGGTCGGCCCATATGGGCCGCAATCTTTAAATATTATATTTAATTAACAAAAATATAATAAACCTAACTAAAAGTAAAAAATCTAGCGCCTTTCTTCATTTTTTTAATTTCTATAATACTCTATTTTATACTCTCTCCGTCCAATTTTATTATGCCCACTTCTCCGGGCACGGGTTTTAATGAATATTGATTAGTTTATGTATAAAGTAGATAAGTTGAGGGGTATGATGGGATGTTGTGGGGTCAATTTATTGATAAAGTGATTGTTTATGAATAAAGTAAGTGGCAAAGTGGGTAAATAAGTGATGGTAAGAGGGTGGAGATAAAGTAGTATGAATAATATTATTTCCAAAAAGGATATGAGCATAATAAAATTGAACAATCAAAAAAGAAAAGTGGGAATAATGAAATTGGAGGGATGGAGTAATATATAATATATGTATATTAGTGTAATTTATAATATATTTTACAATTAATAATGACAATATTTTCATTTAGTATTTTTGTTCTTAATTAATAATTATTGTAATTCTTGATGTTTATTCCTATTATATACATAGGACGGAATCGTCAGTTCAAACAGTGAAATCGGTGGTCCCAAAATTCCAGATGGACGAATCGAACCGTGTATATCACAGTTTCAGTTTTGAACCGTGAACCAGCGGTTCGAACCGTCGGACTAGAATCGGTTGGGCAACTCTAGACACGATTGATTTTAAAGGAAGGTTTCAAAACTAAGACTAATTCTAATGTTATCTATAAATGTCACTAAGAAAGAAAAGTAAAACTAGTCCAATTCAAATCAACAACAAGCTAATGAAATGAAAATAACAAAACTAATTAAGGAGAAATGTGGTTCCAAGGTCTATGCAATATTTAGAAATTCATTTATGACTAATAATTCATTCAAATGACAATTAAGTCTGTCTTTATGGAGTTTATCATTAAATAATGAATTTAAAAAAAAAAATCAATCCACATAATCTAAAGAAAATATCACACAAGCATGTATTTCTACTCAACATTCATCATATAATTCTAAATAGCTCATAAGATCATCAATACCCATCCAAGTATGCTTATATTCAATTAATTAAATAAATATTTCAATCACACTCCAATTAACAATAGATAAGATATATTATCATGGCCACTAATAACAATATGCTTTCAAACAATAATTAAGTACACAAATAAGAGATAAACGTCATTTAAAATAAAATATTAATCCATAAACTTCAATCTAAATATTTACATATCTTAGAACTTTTAAATATCTACATAATCTCAATTACAATAAAAAAGAACTAACAAAAACAAAATAAATAAAAGGAAAGGAGAAATCTTAAACTAATGTAGGTGAAAATCCCAAACTAATTCACGTTCCAATCCGCTGCCTTATGCTTGCTGAAATATACATGCGCCCCCCACCCCTCTCGTGAAGTAATTAAATCCAAATTGGGCTGCAAAAAAATATGGCCCATTTTCTCTCACAAATGGGAATTTCTTGGGCCCTGCATTCCCTCCATTCATGCAGCAAAGGCCTAAGATAAATGGCCCATGGGTTAGTCTTATGTGAAATATTGCATACATGCATTCCATTCCAATTAGACAAGTCAAAACCCTAAGTTCAAAAGTCAAATTAAGTCAATTTTAAAAAATTCGCGGGTCATAGGTCTGGATCCGGGTTGCCCAGAAAATTCGCGGGTTGCAAACAGGTGGTTTACTACATGACCAAAATATTGTTACTACAAGGCCAAAATATTACCACTACAAGGCCAAAAATTTAATTAGGGTTGGCAATGGGGCGGGTAAAAACCCGGACCCGCATAAATCCGGCCCGTACGGGGCGGGTAAATACCCGGTCAAACGGGTCCCGGGGCGGGTAAATACCCGGTCAACGAATACCCGCCGGGTATGGGACGGGTAATGGGATTACATATACCCGACCCGACCTCGACCCGTATATATTATATATTAAAAATTAATATATATATATATATATATAATATTAATTCTCCCCTCTCCATTGGTAAGGTATCTAACAATTCTAACTAATTAGATTATATAGAGTGGTTGTAGGATTTATTGATTTACTGTACTTTATTTCTGCGGATTTAGAATGGCTTCTAAAATTGTAGCTGATTTACTCTATTTTCAAAAAAGACATAGATCCTTATATTATTTATTTATTTTGTGATTAGTTGTTTATAATTTTATGTTATATTTAAAATTTTACTACGTATGTTTTATTTGATGTTGGAATTGATGTTTTATTGTAGTTTTAAGAGTTGATTTTAATGTGCTATTTTTTTTTAAATAAATAGATTTAAAAAAAAAGTGATGGCGGGGCGGGTTTACCCGCCGGGTTCACGGGGCAAAACGGGGCGGGTTTTGGCGGGTATTGAAGTGGGGCGGGGCGGGTAACGGGTCTAAAAAAGTTTGGCGGGGCGGGTCCTGGGAAAGGCCAAACCCGTCCCATACCCGCCCCGTTGCCAACCCTAAATTTAATACTACATGTCAAAACATTCTGAAAAATTCACCAAAAAATAAAGTCTCCAGAATATTTTTGAACATGTACTAATACACTTTTGACCTTGTAGTGATAAAATTTTGGTCTTGTAGTAACATTGTTTTAGTCATGTACTAGCCGAATAAGTCAAAATTATTTTAGTAATTTTGCCCCCAAAAAATAAGTGTCCAGAATATTTTTGGACTTGTAGTAATATACTTTTGACCTTGTAGTGACAAAATTTTGTTTTTGTAGTAACATAATTTTGGTCATGTAGTAAAATAATAATATATTAAAGTGAAAATAAATATTTTAATTAATGTTGATCCGCTTTTACCCACGTTGACCCACGAATTTTGACCTAATTACTTTAATTAGTCATATTGCATGTATGCAATATTGCATATAAGTTTTTGCGATGGCCCATTTATTATGTGTTCACCCCGGGATGTCTTCACCCCGATATGAGTTCCGATTCCCCAAGAAAATACAAAAAACAACCTTTTTTTTTTATCAATACTAAAATACAAATTAAAAATACTTTTTGACTTCACCCTTACCAACATTTTCAAAAAAACTATTTTCATTTTGGAGCTAAAAAGTAACTCCCTCCGTTTGCCGCCAATGCAAGTGTAGTTTAGATTTTAAAATTGAATTTTAAAGTTTGAATGTTATTGAGAATGAATTTAGCTTTCAATCATGGTTTTTGCACAAAACGGGATATGAGGGAGACGAAACGTCAAAACTAAGTTTTGTACCGATTTGACACTAGTTGATCGAGTTTTGAATCAAAATGTGAAAAAATTAGTCGAGTGAAAAAGTTGATCGAGTTTTAAATCAAAACGTGAAAAAGTTGACCGAGTTTTAAATGAATTCTTACAATACGACACAAGTTACCCAATTTTCTTTCTTTGGATAAAAAAAAAAAGTTGAGGCAGAAAGGAAAAAAAAGGAATGGTGATAATTATGCGTGTTATACTGTTGTTACAGTTGAGGCCCTTGGGGCATGTTTGTTTTGGGATGCGAAATCCGGATTTGGGATTTCGAAACTCCATCCCCGTTACACTTTGGGATTTTGATTTAGGATTTCAAAATTCTACACTATAAATACCTATAAACTCTATAAAAGTCAACCCTATAAATATCTACAAACCACCTATAAAACCTATAATCCTATACTATAAAGTTAAATCCTACCCTACATAGATCCCAAAACAAATCTAAAACACAAAAAACATTAGGATTTTGAAATCCACTAGATTTTGAAATCCGGATTTCAAAATTCTCAAAATCCCAAAACAAACATGCCGTTGGTGACTTGTAATAATCCTCACACATTTTGATCATCGGCCTTTCATACAAAATCAATTGAATTAGTTCTTTTTCAACATCTTTCAATATAAAAAAATTTGCAATTGTTTTCTTATTTTAGCATATTCAATTGTTTTCTTATTTTAGCATATTCAATATATTTTAACTAATATTCAATAATATCTTCTATTATTCTAATTAATCAAAATATATTCAAACTATTGCATATTCATATTCATTGGGCCGCCCTTCAACCTGACTCTCGACGCCGACGGTACGTGATTTTGAGCTCACGACTCTCATTCCCATCACATTATTTACACACTCTAAAAAGAAAAATAACTCACATAATTTTTACCCTTACAACATTCATCTAATTAAAAAAATGGCACTCTATTTGGAGAATCTATAACTTTTGTCAAATATCCATCAACTTTAGTCAATGGATTACCAATAATACCCCTCATTTAATTTATTTTATCTTACACATCACTATATTCTATTTTCTTAAACTCCAATTATTATATATTTTATATTATACTCCATTACTTAATCTTCCAACAAAACGTAAAGGAAACACTGGGAGTATAAGATATTAACCCCCTCCCCACCCCAAAAAAAAAATATAAAATAAATTCAATATTTTTCAAACCATATATAAATATTCTTTGTCTGAATTAAAAACATGCAAAATTGTTGCTGCATTTTTTCAAAGAGTCCTTCCACTGCACAATTGCTCAAGATAATCATATTACAAATACACATCCACGATCAACAAAATTAACAAGCTAAGAGCTCGAAATTTTGTCACGTACAGCAATAAAACGAACGAGGCCAAATTTAGGCGAATGCTAGCTTGTCGGAGATTGAAGGGGAAGAAGTACTACTCATGGAATATAATTAAATGTTTGCAAGCATGCTTGGAAAAATTAATGGATGAAAGGTTATAAGGCCATGTGTCCGTTGTGGTGGTGGCGTGGTGCCGAAAGTGATTGCAGAGGATCGAAGTATCGAAAAATAAATATGTATATCAAATTGCAACACAATGAAAGATTGATATTTTTTATAATAATAATAATAATGAAGTTTATGATTAAATTGATATGGAGATTAAAGCTAATTTATAATAATCATAGAAAATTAAACCCTTATTTTTAATAAACACAAATTTTATTGTGGGCCTGTATGTGTGGGCTTGACAATCGAAGCCCAGCCTGAACATGGAGTCCGCGACAGTGGTCTTATGAAATGCGGTTGCTAGATTGTGGTTTATTCTGTGAGGAAATATTTGTTTTAGTCCTTTAAGTTTGAATGATTCCAAAATAAATCCTTTAAGTTTTTAACTTTATAAAATACATCCTATATCTTATAAGCTATTAATTTTAGTCCTTTTTAAAATTTATTTTAGTACTTTAAGTTTAAACTCCAATTTTAATAAAATTCTTCTCAACAGAAAATATTTTATTTAAATCTATTTTCTGTTTTTCTGTTTGATTGAATACTGATTTTATTTAAATATGTATTCCAATTTTAATAAAATTTTATTTACAGAAAATTTTATTCCAATTTAAATCTGTAGTTAAACTCCAATATAAACAGAAAATATTTTATTTAAAATTTAAAAAAAAATACATCATTAAAATATTTAAAAAAATACTGATTTAATGTATTTTTTTAAAAACATCATTTAAAATATTTTTTAAATTAAATAAAAATATCATTAAAATCTGAATTATGCTCAAATTCTACCTAGTCATTTTTCCTAATTAATTAAAAATATATACTAAATCTAGAAAATTGAAAGAAAATTATAAATATGTTTAAAAAAAAGGGACAACTCTAACTACCCCTGTCATATTCCCCAAATGTAAATTATAGTATGATTTATATAATAAATTGAACGAGATTATACGAGATTTTATGTATCCGTAGACCTCCCATCCAAGAAATTATTTCCCGAACTAAATTGAACACAAGTATAATTAAATCTTAACTCTATAAGCAATTACTGTGATAACCATAATATTAAATCATATAAAAATGCATTCAAATAATTTAATGCACATTTATTAAGTTTTGAAATTCTTATTTAAGCTTGTTTGATAATTATATGAGTCGAACTAAAATGAGCTTTAATTGAGTCGAGATTAATTTAAACCCTAAACCCCTGTCATATTCCCCAAATGTAAATTATAAATTATTATATAAATCATATAATTTACATTTGGAGAATATGACCGGGGTAGTTGGAGTTGTCCCTTTTTTTTAAATATATTTATAATTTTCTTTCAATTTTCTAGATTTTAGTATATATTTTTATTTTCGAATTTTTATATTTTTAATTAATTAGAGAAAATGGCTAGGTAGAATTTGAGCATAATTCATATTTTAATGATATTTTCATTTAATTTTAAAAAATATTTTAAATGATGTTTTAAAAAAAATACATTAAAATCAGTATTTTTTTTAAATATTTTAATGATGTAATTTTTTAAAATTTTAAATAAAATATTTTCTGTTTATATTGGAGTTTAACTACGGATTTAAATTGAAATAAAATTTTCTGTAAATAAAATTTTATTAAAATTGGAATACAGATTTAAATAAAATCAGTATTCAATAAAACAGAAAAATAGAAAATAGATTTAAATAAAATATTTTTTTGTTTAGAAGGAATAAATTATACCTTAAATTTTATTAAAATTGGAGTTTAAACTTAAAGGACTGAAATAGATTTTAAAAAGGACTAAAATTAATAGCTTGTAAATATAGGATGTATTTTATAAAGTTAAAAATTTAAAGGATTTATTTTGGAATCACTCAAACTTAAAGGACTAAAACAAATATTTCCTCTTTATTCTGTTTCAAGAAATGAGATTATCACACAAGACCACCTCCTATTGAAGAATAAAAAATATTTCAATATCTCCATATTTTAATTTTTATAAAATTTATGGAAGAAAGATATATGAAAAGAATAAAATATTTTTATATTTCTCACAAAGTTTATGGAAAAAGATACATATGGAAAGAAGATAATTTTTCCATATTAAATTAAATTAAATTATATTTCAACCTAGAGTGCTACAAAATTAAATTATATTTTTCGAAAATACATGTGTACAAGAGATTGAGAAAAAATAATTTTTCCTTTCAGACAATTCTGATTCAGAGAAGGTAAATGCTCCATCCCTTAGTTTCACATGTTTATGAATTTACTTATTTTACTTTATATTCATTGCATGAATTGTTAATCATAAATATAAATAATTTGTATTTAAATTACATTTCGAATATAGATCCATTACATGCTTTATGAATTCCCAAACACATTATGCATAGGCTTATTATTTCGATATACCCCGTATTAATTAATTAAGGATAAATTCTTATTATATTCTCAAATAAATTAACTGGCTAACGTGGTAAAACAATATGTAAAAGTTCCTTTTTTTTGAATATTTACCTACTTATATATATATTATAGGATAAAATATTTATAATGATTTGGGAAGGGGAGCTGGAGATTCGAAAAGTAAAAAAAAAATACTAATTATGCACACTAAATAATTTAATTAGATTTGTTTCACATATGTAAATTTCCTTTTTTGGATCACCTACGTTTATATTATTATAAAAAATTATAGAAATAATAGGAGTAATATTTATCCCGACCTCGCTTCTTTTCCTTTTATAAACATTATTACACATGTTCGTGATAATTGTATTAAGATAATTACTAATATTAGGATAAATCAGTAAGTTGTCATAAAAAGTCTACGTAGTCCTATTTCTCCTTCCATCAATTAAAAATATGTTTATTAATTTAATTTTTTTTAATTTGTTTTAATTAATTTTGAGACTAATATTCACTTAGGCCGGGCTCGTTTGGTTTGCTAGACGTGATAGATATATTAGGATAGGATTTAATGGGATTACACTGTTTGGATTATAATATTTTAAATTTATGTATATGTTTGGATTGATGGATTCAATTTTAAGTATTGTAGTGATAAGATAGTAATTGTCAAGAATGCTATTTTTTTTTTTAGAATATTATACTTTTTTGTTTTTAATATAATTTTGTTTTATTTTCAGAATTTAACCTATTAAATATTATATTGTTTTAAATACATATGCAATAGGAAGCGTAAAAATTATTATATGGAATTAAGTATATACATGCAATTGGATTTTAATTTGAATTTTAAATGATTTAAATATATTTTTAATTATTGAGTAATTGAATTTTTTATTTTCTACATTAGAAATTAATTATAATTGTGACTTAATTGCACCATATAATTGGATGCATACAAGAGTGACTCATGTTAATTTAAACCTAACCATCATTTAAATAATAATGATATATTTAATCACGTGTATATATATATATATATATATATTATAATGTAGATTTTTTATATTATATTTTAAAATAAATAAAATGCACTAATAGTATATTAAACATGTGAGTAAGAATGTTTAAATTTGGGTTCTAAAAAAATGCACTAATATTATATTAAACATGTGAGTAAGAATAATTAAATTTGGCTTCTAAAAAAAATAAATTTAAATTGGAGGGCAATATGGACTTTTCACATTTTCCCTTTCATTGTATCACTTGGGCAAAATTATCTCACCCCTACCTCCCGGACCAACAATCATGAAAGTGCAGGACTAAATGAAAAAATAGTCTCGGGCTGAAGATGTCTAGGGCCTCAATCTAATAAACCAAACATTGGAAAAGGTTGGAAAATTAAATCTAACCTGTGTAATCGATGAAACCAAACTAACCCTTATACTAATATTCAAGATACGTTAGTTTTATTTAGTATCTCTAGTCAACTTCTGAACAAAGACATCATTTTATCATGAACTAAAGTGACTAAATGTCAATTTTGTGTATAAATAGTAATGAGATTGGGAAAGGGGCAGTGGTAATAATATGGTGAGGCCCAAAGACAAAACAACCCAAAGTATAAATATATCTAACAAAATGGTCTGAAAATTACAGCGATGATTAGAGTTACTTAGGTTTTTTAAAATTTCAAACATATTGTATGATGATTAGAAGAATCTTAGGTTTTTGAACTGTCTATGATGATTAGAATCTGTTGAACTGTGATTAGAAATACTTATGACGTGGATAAAATGTGGCGTCATATTCGAGGTTTGGATATAATTATGTCATTATTCATTTACTTAGAGTGTCCACAATGGTTAAGGAGTTATAACTCCCCTCTCTCCTCCACCTCATCATTTTTACATAAATAACTCAACCTCCAATAACTCTCATAACCATTCCAAAGTTATAACTTACATTTGAGGGACCACTGTTCATTACATTTCTTTTTAATTTTTTATTTTTTATTTAAGGAAGGTTTTAAAATTATGTAAAAAAATTAATATATGAATATATTAAAATTTAATATATGTGAAAAAAATTAATATATGAGGCGGAGACTGACCGAAATGTTGGCCAGCTGAGAATTGCCAAAATTCAGAAGTCTGAGTGGAAAAATTTAATGGGAAAGAGTTGCTCGAGTTATCAACGAAATTCCGGTGAACTTGAACATTTTGAGAATATGAAGGAGAATATTGAAAATTTTGTAGATTTAAAGAATTTTGGGAGAGTGGAATTTCATCAGTATGATTGAACAAATTTCTACGAAATGGTGAAAAATCTTTATCTATTGGTTAAGTATTTACAGAAGAAAAAACTGTGAATATGAAGTATTTAAAGAGAAAAAAAAAAAAGATCGTATTAATTTAAAATTTGAAGATTAAAAAAAAAATAGAAAATTCAAATATTAATGTGGGTCAATTCATCGTTGTTAGCAAAAAGTAGGGTTATGCCGGACTAACCCATTTGAGGAGAGAGAAAATTTTTTAAGTTATAACTCAGCGCCAGTTGTAACCCTATTTTTAAAGTTATAACCCTCTAATAACCAACACAACGACACTCTTATATTGATTATTATGATGATGATATATTGATAATGAACATTTAAGATGATAGATTGGGTCTAGTTCAGGCCCAAACTCATAGAGAATGAGATCAATGAGCTAGATGAAGATTGGGCCTAGTTCAAACCCAAATTCATAGAGAATGAGACCAAACTCATAGAGAATGAGACCAATGAGCTAGATGAAGATGAGGCTAGATGAAGATGAGAATCGACCAACAGGTCTTATGCTTTCCACATTTTTAGGGGAATTGTTGGGCTTTGACCAAATATCCGGAGATCGAACCTGGAGGTTCTCGAGGATCCAGGTCTTGGAGATTCAAATCCCAGAACGTACCCATCAAGCATGGACCCCACTTTGTGGGTAAGGGATGTGGAGAGACATCACACGTATCCCGCTTTTCTCGAAGCTGGGACGAGGGAAAGTGGATAACCCTTCCCCAAAGATACTATTTATACGTCATTTCATGGGTTATTTATGATATCTGACAAGATAACTCTGACACTTGAAATACTCCTAAGCTGAAATACACTTGAATTACTCCTAAGTTGAAATACACCTGAATTACTCCTAAGTTGAAATACACCTGAATTACTCCTAAGTTGAAATACACCTGAATTACTCCTAAGCTGAACACCTGAATTACTCCTAAGTTGAAATACACTGAATTACTCATAAGCTGAAATACACTTGAATTACTCGTAAGTTGTTACTCCTGAGAAAAATACACCTGATATAAGTTGAAATACACTTGAATTACTCATAAGCTGAAATACACCTGAATTACTTCTAAGTTGTTACTCCTGAGAAAAATACACCTGATATAAGCTGAAATACACTTGAATTACTCATTGTTGGAAACTGCTTACGCCATGTAAACTGCAACCTGCAATATCGAAGATTTCAGATAACAAATATGATAACACAAATAAGTCGAGTCAAGGGAAACCCTTTTCCCGCAGAACAGAATACGCCCAGGATAGTGCTCGACTGTTACGGCGTTCCGTTCCCAAAGGTAAAACGACTTTTACCTCTTACACAGTAGCACCACTGTATAAGAGGCCTCGGCGAACGTACTTAGTACGAACTGAACACTCTCGGATATAAATCCGACACAAGAAAGAACAGTGTAAGGCTTTCGGTAGCTCAACACACTGCGTAGGGACGAGAGGAGAGTATAAGGGTAGGGACGAGAGGAGAGTAGAAGGGTAGAGGGGCAAATTTCAGCGTAAGGATGTATGAGGGAAGAGTCTGATATTTATAGGCACAAGAAACCTTAGGAGGAGTTGGAAAAACGCATGGGCCCAGGCCTGATTCTTGGGAATATATCGCAAAAATATAGGAGCGGTTGAGATAATATCATCTCGCACGTGGATAAGGACGAGAGGAGAGTAGAAGGGTAGGGACGAGAGGAGAGTAGAAGGGTAGAGGGGCGAATTTCAGCGTAAGGATGTATGAGGGAAGAGTCTGATAATTATAGGCAGAAGAAACCTTAGGAGGAGTTGGAAAAACGCATGGGCCCAGGCCTGATTCTTGGGAATATATCGTTGTAGAAGGGTAGAGGGGCGAATTTCAGCGTAAGGATGTATGAGGGAAGAGTCTGATAATTATAGGCAGAAGAAACCTTAGGAGGAGTTGGAAAAACGCATGGGCCCAGGCCTGATTCTTGGGAATATATCGCAAAAATATAGCAGCGGTTGAGATAATATCATCTCGCACGTGGATAAGTCTTGAAGTCCGAATCTTGAAGACCAAGTTTGAAACTTCCTGATGATTCTGGAACATTCTTGAAGTAGTTCGAATGGGCCGAGCCCATTCCTGAGTTGGGCTTTCGGAGTTTTTGGGTCTGCAAAAAGATAGGCGGGCCCCAAAGACCAATTGCCAAATCCGAAGCCGAGTCGAGCCGGCCGGATGGGCGGCGCGCGCGTGTGGCTCTTAGAGGAGTGTACCTCTTTTAGATAGTTGAACTACTAAGCTACTTCAATACATTTATACATCATAAATGTTGTGTAGGTTTCCTATGTGGGACAATTTCCCACATTCTCAAACTTTCCAAGTTGAAACTCTTCAACTTCAACAATTAATTTCTCACTCACCTTAACTCGGTTTTGAGATATTAAATATACCACGTTCATCTACTCCGAGAGTAGATCGACTATGTCACGTTCAATTATTTCTTAATTAACGTTTATTCCGTCTAATTAATTAAATTAGATCAGGGTGTCAAAACCCAATTAATTCCCATTAATTCCAACAATCCCCCACATGAGTGAAAATCGTATCTATACAACATCAGACTCAGTGTTCAGTTCGAGTGAGATCTTCGTGCTTCCGGATAAGTGGTTTTTGGCCTTGAACTTTCCGTAGCCAAACACTATCGGATATACCGGCGGCTTAGTGGACGCGATGCCTTGAACTATTCCTCCAAAGTGTATACCTAGACAACAGTGTCAGCACACTTCAATCTCGTCTTTGTAACGTTCTCACGTTTTTGTCCGTTTTGGCCATGGACGCCATTTGTATTCATAAATGTTTGGTCGAAGCGGCCCTCACTTCTCATTTATATAGGTAACTTCCTTTCGAGTATCCCGTTATACTCTAGGAATCATTAAGAGTCGAAGACTCAGCCTTTACCACATCTTACGGGTCGTTAACACTTGAGATAGTGCTGTCCGGAATAGTCGTAATTTTCAAGTGCTTTGTCACTAACCTCCACAGCTTCATTTTCCCATTGAACCAAGTTCTTGGGATCTCCAGTCATCATGGTTGGGTTACCACTGCTTTGGTTTTATTGTGGGTTTTAGACCCATTCCTTCTACCAGCTTGTTCAATTGATCTCGGTTTATGCTCTTCGTGAGCGGATCCGTTATATTGTCCTTCGTATTGACATAATCAATGGACATTACTCCAGTGGAGATCAATTCTCTAACGGAGTTGTGTCGACGACGTATGTGTCTCGACTTTCCGTTGTACATGACATTCATAGCTCTCCCAATGGCAGCTTGACTGTCACAGTGTACCGTCACCGCAGGTACCGGCTTTTTCCAGCATGGAATGTCTTCCAGAAAGTTACGCAACCATTCAGCCTCTGCAGCGGCTAGGTCTAGCGATATAAATTCTGATTCCACTGTGGAACGAGCAATACATGTTTGTTTCTTGGACCTCCACGACACTGCTGCTCCTCCAATAGTGAATACATATCCACTAGTGGACAACGAGTCTTTGGTGTCTGATATCCAATTTGCATCACTGTATCCTTCGACTACAGCTGGATGTCTTGTGTAGTGAAGCCCATAATCAAGGGTGTACTTTAAGTATCTTAATACCCTTTTCAACGCTTTCCAGTGCTCATGACTTGGATTGTTCGTGTATTGACTCAACTTGTTTACCGAACATGCAAGATCAGGGCGTGTACAGTTCGTGATGTACATCACACTTCCAATGATCCTTGCGTATTCCAGTTGAGCCACTGGTTCTCCTCTGTTCTTTTTCAAGTGAACATTGAGTTACAAAGGTGTCTTAGCAGGTGGATCGTCAAAGGCCTTAAATTGCTTTAGTACCTTCTCCACATAGTGAGATTGTGTCAAGGAAATTCCATTGGACGTTTTCTCTATCTTGATTCCAAGAATCACATCTGCTAATCCCATGTCTTTCATGTCGAAGTTTCTACTTAACATGTTCTTCGTATTAACTATGATATCGTGATTGTTACTCATGATTAACATGTCATCGACATATAAGCACACAATAACATATCCATTTGGTGTGTCCTTCACGTATACACACTTATCACATTCGTTAATTCGAAACCCATTTGACAACATCGTATTGTCAAATTTCAAGTGCCACTGTTTAGGAGCTTGCTTAAGTCCATACAGTGATCGAACGAGTTTGCACACCTTTTTCTCGTTCCCAGGAGCAACATATCCTTCAGGTTGATCCATGTATATTTCAGCATCCATCTCACCATTAAGAAATGTCGTCTTAACGTCCATTTAGTGTATTTCGAGATTGTGCAAGGCAGCAATAGCGACCAACACCCGAATGGATGTGATCCTTGTCACTAGTGAGTATGTATCGAAGAAATCATACCCTTCCTTTTGTTTAAAACCCTTTGCAACTAGACGAGCTTTGTATTTATCAACAGATCCATCTGCTTTGTACTTTCTTCTAAGGATCCACTTGCATCCTAAGGGCTTACAACCTTTAGGGAGGTCAACCAACTTCCATGTGTGGTTTAAGAGAATAGACTCATATTCACTTTTTATGGCTTCTTTCCAGTGGTGTGCATCTGGTCTTGCCATTGCTTCCTTGATAGTTTTAGGTTCTTCTTCCTCCAAAACATAAGTAATGAAGTCTGAACCAAAATCTTTATCAATTCTAGCTCTCTTACTGCGTCTCGGTTCTTCACTCTCTTGAGTGGAAGGACTAACAGTGTCGTCTGTTGCTTCGAGAGTTCTTTTACTCGAGCTATCTTCCTCTTCTCCTTAAGAGGAAATACGTTTTCAAAGAATACTGCGTTCCTTGACTCAATTGTAGTGCCTTCTGTCATATCCGGTACTTCGGATTTGTGAATCAGAAATCGATAGGCACTACTGTTTGAAGCATATCCTATAAAGATACAATCGACGGTTTTAGGGCCGATTTTAACTTGTTTAGGAAGCGGTACTTCAACCTTAGCCAGACACCCCCACACTTTGAGGTAGTTGTATGAAGGTTTTCGTTTCCTCCATATTTCATAAGGTGTTTGATCCTTAATTTTATGAGGAATCTTATTCAGAATGTGGTTAGCCGACAGAATAGCTTCCCCCCACAAGTTCTGAGGTAGACCAGAGCTGATTAACATTGCGTTCATCATCTCCTTTAGTGTTCGGTTTTTCCTTTCCGCAACACCATTAGACTGGGGTGAGTAAGGGGCTGTCGTTTGATGTATAATGCCTGATTCAATACATAATTGTTCAAACGGAGCTACGTACTCTCCACCTCTATCACTACGAATTGATTTAATTCGAGTGTACAATTGATTCTCTACTTCAGTTTTGTAACGTTTAAAAGCTTCTATAGCTTCGTCTTTACTCTTTAAAAGGTAAACGTAGCAGAATCTTGTACAATCGTCTATAAAAGTAATGAAATACTTTTTCCCTCCTCTAGTTTGCACAAACTTCAAATCACATACATCCGTGTGAATTAAGTCTAGAGGAGCAGCAGTGTTCCTTTCAACAGTTTTAAACGGTAGTTTGGTCATTTTTGCTTCCGTGCATATTTCACATCGTTTGGATGTATCAACGTTGTCAATTTTAAGTAAATCGAGATTTACTAATCGCTTTAAGGATTTTAGATTCACATGTCCTAATCTAGAATGCCATAAAGAGGAACACTCAACGATATAAGCAGAAGTGGAAGCAATTTCATTAATAACTTGTTTGCCTTTGGGGCTTACAACCATTGTACTTAATTTAAACAAACCATTCTCGAGATAACTCTTCCCGAGAAAGTGACCAAACTTGCTTAGAACTATCTTATCAGATTCAAAGACTAGTCTAAATTGATTGCTAACTAGAAGAGACCCCGAAATCAAATTCTTCCGGATGTCTGGGACATGCAGCACGTTCTTCAATGTTAGCTCTTTTCCAGATGTCAGTTTAAGCACCACTGACCCAATTCCAGCCACTTCGGATGAGGCTTGATTGCCCATGAACAACTTTCTCCCATCAAATGGAGAATAGTCTGAGAATGTGGATCTCTCCGAGCAGACGTGGCAAGTGGCACCAGTGTCCACAAACCACTCTTTCTTGTTGTCCACCATGTTGACCTCCGTCACCACTGCGGACATGTCCAAATCCGTAAGGTTCACAAAATCTTGTGCTTTCTTTTTGCCCTTTCCCTTATCGTCACGACGAGGTTGACGACACTCACTCGACCTATGGTTTGGTTTCCCACAGTTGTAGCAATTCCCAGTGAATTTCTGCTTTGTGGTTGGACCCTTCCCCTTCACATTCTTCGTTGTGTTGGCAGCAGATTCGTTTGGACGTCTCATTTTCCTTGACGGACCCTCTTGTTCCATCAAGTTAGCTTTGGCTTCAATCTGGAGGGCAGATCCCTTGCCTTCTCTCTTCCGATTGTCCTCCTCAATCCTGAGACGGATAATCAGGTCCTCCAAGCTCATCAGCTTTCGTTTGTGCTTTAGATATGATTTGAAATCCTTCCACGATGAAGGCAGTTTCTCGACCACGGTCGCTACTTGAAATGCATCAGGTAACACCATATCCTCAGCAGCAATCTTATGGAAAATAATCTGCAGTTTCTGGACTTGATCCACTACAGACTTATTATCGTCCATCTTAAAATCATACAGTTGTGAAACAACGAATTTCTTTAATCCGGCGCCTTCAGTTCTGTATTTCTTCTCCAAGGATTCCCACAGTTCCTTGGCAGATTGAATGTCACAGTAGACAGTGTAGAGGGCATCAGAAAGTCCTCCAATAATGTGATTTCTGCATAGATAATCACCACTTAGCCACTGATCATAGAAGATCATTTCTTGTTGGCTAGCACTTGCCTCAGGCTGTGTAGGTTTTGTTTCGGTTAAAAACCTATCCATTCCAAGCATGGTCAAGTAAAATCGCATCTTACTTTGCCATCGCTTGAATTCAGTTCTGAAAAATTTTTCCGGCTTTTCTCCTTGTACGACCATTGGCCTCGGCCCTGGTGCGGAGAAGGTAAACATCGGATCCCTTATGGGATTGTGGAAAGCAGGAAGCGGTTCATGCGGATTGCTTCTTTTTCTAACTCTTTCCGCATGATCACTTTGTTTTCCGTGTGATCTCAAGTCGGAACTGTGCGACTCTGAACGATCAGGAGACGCTCCGTTATTAGCATCGTTGCCAATATTTTCAGTACCATGCACTGCTTCCGTATTAACGGGATCGACATCCATGTTATCATTCATCTTTGATACTGCAGTAAATTAATTAATTTAATTAAGTCCGAAAAATTAATTAAATATTCTGTTCTGCGATTGTTGGAAATTGCTTACGCCGTGTAAACTGCAACCTGCAATATCGAAGATTTCAGATAACAAATATGATAACACAAATAAGTCGAGTCAAGGGAAACCCTTTTCCCGCAGAATAGAATACGCCCAGGATAGTGCTCGACTGTTACGGTGTTCCGTTCCCAAAGGTAAAACGACTTTAGCCTCTTACACAGTAGCACCACTGTATAAGAGGCCTCGGCGAACGTACTTAGTACGAACTGAACACTCTCGGATATAAAATCCGGCACAAGAAAGAACAGTGTAAGGCTTTCGGTAGCTCAACACACTGCGTAGGGACGAGAGGAGAGTAGAAGGGTAGAGGGGCGAATTTCAGCGTAAGGATGTATGAGGGAAGAGTCTGATATTTATAGGCAGAAGAAACCCTAGGAGGAGTTGGAAAAACGCGTGGGCCCAGGCTCGATTCTTGGGAATATATCGCGCTGCTAGGAGTTGGAAAAACGCGTGGGCCCAGGCTCGATTCTTGGGAATATATCGCAAAAATATAGCAGCGGTTGAGATAATATCTCGCACGTGGATAAGTCTTGAAGTCCAAATCTTGAAGACCAAGTTTGAAACTTCCAGATGATTCTGGAACATTCTTGAAGTAGTTCGAATGGGCCGAGCCCATTCCTGAGTTGGGCTTTCGGAGTTTTTGGGTCTATAAAAAGATAGGCGGGCCCCCAAAGACTACCAAAGACCAATTGCCAAATCCGAAGCCGAGCCGGCCGGACGGGCGCGTGTGGCTCTTAGAGGAGTGTACCTATTTTAGATAGTTGAACTACCAAGCTACTTCAATACCTTTATACATCATAAATGTTTTGTAGGTTTCCTATGTGGGACAATTTCCCACATTCTCAAACTTTCCAAGTTGAAACTCTTCAACTTCAACAATTAATTTCTCACTCACCTTAACTCGGTTTTGAGATATTAAATATACCACGTTCATCTACTCCGAGAGTAGATCGACTATATCACGTTCAATTATTTCTTCATTAACGTTTATTCCGTCTAATTAATTAAATTAGATCAGGGTGTCAAAACCCAATTAATTCCCATTAATTCCAACACTCATAAGCTGAAATACACCTGAATTACTTCTAAGTTGTTACTCCTGAGAAAAATACACCTGAAATACACCTGAATTACTTCTAAGTTGTTACTTTTTTTCTTGAGATAGTCGGTCCTGACTTGAGCGTCGTAGGACTCGCGCATCGTTGTGCGTTCTTTTTTGACGCATCAACCTAGGTTTTTGAAAATTCCAAACATGTTGTATGATGATTAGAAGAACTTGTTTAGGTTTTTTAACGAATGTATGTTGAACTCAGATTAGAATTACTTAGGTTTTTTAAAATTTCAAACATGCTGATAATTAGAATTAGAAGAATATGTTCAGATTTTTGAACAGTGTATGATGATTAGAAGTAGGTTTTTGAACTGGGGTAGTGGTAATAGTATAGTGAGGCACAACCCAAAGTATAAATAGAGATAATAATGGTCTGAAAAAATTACACTACACAAAAAAACACAAAAACAAAAAACACAAAAAAAAGCGCAAAAGAAGAAAGGAAAACAACGATATAATTAGACAATCAATAAACAACCATCAATCAAACCAAGTAATTTTGAAATGTGATTATATATAAAAAATATTTAGGTTTTTTAACTGTGTGATTAGATTTCACTTTTGCAATCAAATCCAGAATGTTGTTGTATTTAGATCTTTTGAACTGATTTGGTTTTGTCTTTTGCAACCAAATGCAAAATGATGATGTATTTAGGTTTTTGAATTGTGATTAGGTTTTCTCTTTTGTAATCAAATCCATGTTGTATTGAGATCTTTTGAACTATGATTGCGATAATTATTTTGCAACTTTGCAAAACAAAAAAAATTCTTTGCAAAACTAAAAAATTTCTCAAATAAATCCTGATTGAACAATGGATTAGTTGCAATAGGGATTCATTTATTTACAATATATTATATGTACCTATTGTGAGTGGAACAGATGCGTAAAAACTGTAACAATGTAAAAACTGTAACAATGGAACAAATGGATAACTTTTATTTGCAAAACATGCAAAATGGAGATAGGGCAGACGGATGCCTAGGGCCGGGCGGCCAAATTGGAGCATTTACGAAGGTATGGCCCGGCCGGGCGGCATCACTCGCCCGGTCGAGCCGTTCAAGGGCTAAAAATAAAGCATGTTTACGAAAGTTTGGCCCGGTCGGACGGCTCCTTCTTCGGGGGTTTTTGTCAAAACTCTCCAATTTTAAAGGACTTAAGTGCAATTCTTGTTTTGGGACTTCTCACAACATATAAAAAGGGCCCTTAAGTCAAATTTTAAAGGGGAGACTTCTTGGAGAGCAACTTCTACACACAATCACACATAGTATTAGGTGTTCTTGTTATTTTTGCAATTTCAATTCATAGTTAGACTAGATTAGTGTTACAATTTACAATTCAAGTGAAGATTTTCATTGGGCTTTGTAAGTAATTGAAGTTTGTAGCTACATTTCAACTCTTAAGGTGATATCTCTTTAATTTTCACTTTCAATTGAGTAATTTTCTCATATTTTGCAAATCACTTTGTTAATTGTTATGAGTTTTGTGTATTCTTGTGTTTTAGCCATGGATTCTTCTCTTGGAACCATGGGCTGAGTTCTAATTGACTAGGGTGTGGAAGTTTGGGTGGTTAAGTGGGGTAATTATGGTTTAATTGCATAATTAGCTTAGGAATTTGGTGTAAATGTTTCTAGTGTTGTGTTTTGCATGATTCAATTGATTAATTCACCCTATTAGCTAGCATTGTTGGTTTTGTCGACTTCAACTACCGTATTGGGTTGCATGATTAAGAATGTGTGTATGAGCTTGAATTAATCGATTAGAATTAACATAGTAATTAGTTACACCGACCGGGGGTTGATTGCTTAGATCGACGACACTAGACACTAGACGATTAGAGATCGTCTATTAGATTAGTGAGAGGGCGTCTCATAAACATTAGTAACTGTGTTGAACGTGTTTATGAGTCACTATCCTAGGAGCTTATGGTATTGATTAGACTATATAATTTCTAATTAATGCACGTGTTCACCTAAGCCTCAAAATGGATTGGTCGACACACACGAGTGATAGTCTTTAGCTTTACCCAACACCTTAAGTTTAATTTGTGTAATTTAGTCCATTAATTCACCACATAACCTACAAAATGGATACACCCGAGGAAATATTCTCTCACTTGCACTTTCGAACGGAAGTTAGATAGCTTGTTATTTCGTTTGTCCATTTCTTATTATCTTAGTTCATCTAGTTTCATACTTGTGTTTTTAATTTTCGAAAATCCAAATAAACTTGTGTAGTTACTACAATAGCATGTATACTCGTAACTTTAGGGATTCGCTTTCACTCAATTAAATCCTTGGAACGAACAAACTACTTGGTCATACTTACGTACTACAATCAGACACATACGCTTGTGGGGATCGTATTGTTAAGTGCTTTAAAAAAGTATTAAAAAAACGGTTCAAGTCAATGGCGCCGCTGCCGGGGAAGACACTCAACCTTGAATTGTAAAGTAGGACCTCATCACCTTACTCAAAGATTTTCATGGACAACCTTGCATCATGCCATCTCTTTGTTTTCTCACGAAACAATTGTGAGCTTGCATAGGCATCCTCACGAAACAATTGTGAGCTTGCAAAACATGCAAAATGGAGATAGGGCAGACGGATGATGAAATCATAAAGAACGTAGACGCGTGCATGAAAAAAGCTGCAGCTGCTATTGCTTCTTTCTCTTCCTCTTCTTTAGAAGGAGAGAAGAAGAAAAACGGATACAAATGTTACTGATGCCTCTTCCTCTTCTTTAGGAAGAAAGAAGAAGAGCGGATACAAATGTTACTAATGTCTCTTCCTCTTCTTTAGGAGGAAAGAAGAAGAAGTGATACATATACATATGCTACTACTGCTGCTTATTCCTCTTCTTCAGGAGGAAAGAAGAAGAAGAATTGATACAGATGCTACTGCTGCTCTTGAAGGGGAAATATGATGTTGAGAATGATTTGTCACAAAGAACTTAATGTTTTCAGTTTTTGTCAACATGAACATGAACCTGATTCCTTGCTCCTCTTATTCATTTAGCTCTTCTTTAATGTTTTCAGTTTTTGTCAACATGAACTTGATTCTCTCCATTCAAGCATGCTCCTCTTAATTATTCATTTAACTTATCTCTGGTGTTCATTTAACAATCCTTCTCTTATTCAATGATGGTATTGTAGATTTAAGGATACAACTTTATGTTTTGACCAACCAAATATAAAATACTAGGTTTTTACTCAAGTGATATATATCTCGGATATAAGACATATAATTACAGCATAGGGTTGCTTATCCAACAAAAAAAATGTGTCTTTGGGTAGATGTAGCTTGTTGTACATGTGATTCTACTTGTCCTATTAGAGAAGGGATGCATACATGGGATAAGGGCATAAATAACATCAATTGAAACGGTATATTGCTCTAGCAAAAAATCTCTTCGCAAGCTTTAGGATATTTCTCTAATGACATAAATACCTCTCTCTCGCACAAATTCTATTGCACATTGCAGCAAAAAGGCAAATAGTATGTAGTTATTCCAGATGCAGTACATAGTATACCAGAACTACAGTAACCTTTAAATAAGACATTGCAAGACAGTAAAAACACCTGAAAATTACGCTTAGCACAAAGATCCTCTTCGATGATTAGATTGAGTTCAAATTAGGGACCTAAGAAAATGCTAAAAAGTCAAACTTTAAGCCTTTAGCTCAGTAAGAAGCCAATTGGAACAAATGCAAAAACAACTAAAAATGATTATGTTCTATTTGATCGACCTAAATGGTCGACTTTTATATAAAAAAATCATTTTTTTCGACAAATTAGTGTCTATATACACTATCGTCGACAACCATTTGTCGACCAAATTGCATGTATATGGTCGACACTGATCTGTCAAAAATTTAAAAAGAAAAATATATATGCTATGTAATAGTTACATATAAACATTTATGTTGATTAAAAATGGGTGTATGATATGTCCAAGAGAATGTCAAGTACAACTTCAACAACTCATAACCATCATAGAAAAGAAAGAAAAAAAAATCAGACTTTTTTATTTTCTCACTCGATTTTTCTTGCCTATCGGTGCATTTAAAGGTCTTCATTTTCATAGAATTTTGTTGAACAATAAATAATTTCCTTATGATTGGTTGATATGATTCTTGCATCTTTTGTTGGGAAAATAGGTGAATATAATATTAATGGATTTTTAAGCATGGTAAAAATTCAATATAAAATTTTGACACAACAATTTAGTAGTTTTAATTAATTGTACAAAACGATTTGTTAATTATCAATACATAAAAAATTTAGAAGAAATTGTTACTCCATAATTGTTTGAATTGAATCCGTACAATAATGGGCGCATTAATTAAGTATATGTATGCTAGCATAAAATGATCGATAAATAAATTTATAAAACGTATTTAATTATTATGAATTTATGCTGTATTTTCCCTTCAACAACGAAGTTATATATATCTATATACTTTTCAAATTGCGATATTAAAAATTGTTTTTGCGATATTCAAATGACAAATTAAATGAGATTATAATTTGACAGAAACTAGCAAATTTAATATAATGCTGCGTAATCTTATAACCTTCTTTAAAATGTATATAATCATTATTTGATACTAGATGAGAAATTATTTATATAACATGATCAGTCTAATGATGGAGAAAATGATCAATTGAGAGATTGAAAGTTAATTACGAAGAACAATTCGAAATAATTTAACAAATCAATATCAATATCAATAATAATAAGCAACCCTAAAGTCTCAATATATAGGCTATAAGCCTATGAGACATAATCAGATGCTACATATCAATGGGTCAGAGTTTGAAAAGGAGACTAATGAATACCAAAATAGTTTAAATAAGAAACCAAGATTAATGACTAATACTAATTTTCATATTGATATTTAGAATTCCCATCAAAAGATCACGAAAATCAATAACTCCCATTGAATTATAAGTATCACCCTTCAGTAAAGTGACCTCCATTTTTAAATTTTTTTTTTAATTATGCATGTTTTAGAATTTGTGAAAATTAAGTAAAGTTGATGAATTCACTAAATAATTAATTGATAAATGTAAGTTTAAAATTAAGAGAAAATTTTAGAATTAAAATGTGGATAAAATTGAAAAAATGTGATGCTAAAATATCAAATAATGGAGAAAGTATTAGTTGTTTACTGAAATAGGATTATAGAGCATGAACAAGAAACGTAAAGAAGACAAGTGATTTACGTGGTTCACCAATGAATTGGCTACGTCCACGGGCAGAGAGGAGAACGGATTTTATTATTAATTAGGGTTACAGATTACAGATCTCAAAGACCATATATATAGCACTGAGATAAAACACCGAAATTGGGCCTAAAGCCCAATACTGCGAGACCCCCGAACAACTCAGCGAAGTGTGTGATTCAAGGCATATCAACATACTCTCTCCGTTAGTGAAATGTAGTCTTATTTGCCTCATATTTTTTGTCCACACCATATGTAATACCATACACTTTATGGAAATTATCATCTCTCAACCATCACTTAATTACTCAATTTGTGATCAACTTTATTTACAAACAATCATTTTATTCACAATTGACACCACAATACCCTATAGGTGTCAATTGTGAATAAAATGATTGTTTTATTCACAATTGACACCACAATACCCCTATAGGGACAAAGTGGGATAGCTCAAGTGGTTAGAGCACCACTACCTAGGCCTTAGGTTCTGGGTTCGAGTCATGGGGAGGGGAAAAAAAGGATAGGTATTTAACTTCCATAAAAAAAAAACAATACCCTATAGGGTTGGTCTGCTATGGACTCGAGTGCATGTTGTGCACCCTAGTCCATGTTACACTTTTCAGTTTACTACTTACACTTTTCAATTATTAAACTGTATAATAATATTTTTAGTAATAATTGAAAAGTGCAACACCATTTAACAAAAAGTATAAGTCAGTAAACTGAAAAGTGCATATGGACTAGGGTGCACAACATGCACTCGAGTCCATACTAGACTTTACCTACCCTATAATACCCTTATTTTATCCATTTTATCTGTTTTTTTTTTTTCTTAAAATTTGTGTCCACCCATGAGACTACATTTGATTGATGTAGAGAGTATTGTACTTCATTAAAAAAACATTACAATTATTTTAAAAAAAAAATAATTGCGTTGTACCGTGGATAAGAGTTACTCTTGTCTTAATAATCGTACGCGACACACCAATATTTGTGTCCAAAATAGGACTGGATACAAAATTAATTTACAGTCTATTAGTAATTTAGTAGGTAATAAAAGCAATTAAAATCTTCACTTATTACTAATTGTTTGAATCTTCTTACGTTGACCGCACCTCAATACGTACAATCTTGCTATTTAAATTTTTTTAATTTATTATAATTCTACATTTTTTACTTTTAATTTAAATTTTCATTTTTTCCTGAAAAATGACTCTCCTCCCCCATCCATCACTTCTACGTCCTTATTTAATTAATTAAGATAAATAACTAAAATATTTAATCTAAAAATTTGTAACAGGTGAAAATTATAATAGGAGTGGATTTGGTAAAGCAATTAATATATAGTCCAGTAAAATTAAAATTTGTATTTGTAGTATATAAAAGGTCATAAGCAGTCTAAACAAGTTCTTTCTTGTGTCTAATTTATTATTATTCATGGCCCGTAAAAAAAGCCTCCGAACAACATTCCTATACGTCGTCGCTTCGATATTCTTCTGCGCCTCTCTCTACCACCATTACCTCCGCGACGCCATCTCCGCCTTCTCCTCCGACTACCTCTCCGTCTCCACCGCCGTCGTCACATTATCCCTAGACAACTCCACTCTCGACGACGTCGACGCCCAAAATCTCACCGATGATGCCCCACCACTTTCTCCTCAACCTGAACCCGCCCAATCTATTCCCCCCCAAATCTCCACCGTCTCCGTCCTCCTGCCTGATTGGGAGGTTCTCGTAATTGTATCTCCTCAAATCACGCAATCCAGTTTCGATGTCGATGCCAATTACTCATGTTTCTTCGAAACCAAAGATGTCTCTCCGGCGACATTCTCCGGCGTCGTTCCCTTTCCCGATCGAGCGACGTTCAGTTGCATTTTGCCCAATAGAGTTCGCAGGAGGTTTCCGTTCAAGGAGCCTCTACTTTTGAGGAATTCCGAGATTTATCCGACGGAAATCGAATCGCCGGCTCCTCTGCTGCAACCGCTAATCCGCACCTCTTTCATGGTGTACGATTCGCTGACTACGGAGGACGACGTCGTTCTCTTCGTAAAAGGCATCAACACTCGCCAAGGAATCAATCGATCTCCCAAGGAATTCCGGTGCGTCTTCGGAGACGACGGGGGCGTGATGAAAACCGTTGTGACGTCGTCCATGCAGGAGGTGTTCCGCTGCCAACGGCCTCCGGGGGCGGTTTCTGAAATTGGCGCATTGAAAGTGTCCCTAGAAATCGTTGCGGAAAACAGGGTGGTCCCATCGGTAGCGTACTACATGCCCCCGCTCAAGTTAGACTCCACAAACGGTAAGTCGCTACTGTGCGCCACGACCATGGTGTACGATGTGACAAAATATCTGAGAGAATGGATCCTCTACAATTCGAGAATCGGCGTACAGAAATTCCTGCTGTACGACAATGGGAGCGACGATGATCTGGAAAAGGCCGTGAATGGGCTCGTCGCAGAGGGTTTCGACATCAGCACATACTTTTGGCGTTGGCCCAAAACTCAAGAGGCAGGATTTTCACACAGCGCACTCTACGCTAAAGATGCTTGTACCTGGATGATGTACATGGACGTCGACGAATTCCTATACTCACCCTCATGGTACAATTACTCACAGCCCTCAACGTCTTTGCTACATTCATTGCTTACATCAAAAAAGTCTAAATTAGGCCAAATTAGCATCAGTTGCCTCGAATTTGGGCCCTCGGGTCAACAACAACATCCCCCCTTGGGGGTCACACAAGGCTACAATTGTCGTCGAAAGTCTGAGAATCGACATAAGTCTATAGTCTCATTAAGGTCTGTCGACGATTCTTTGCTCAATGTAATACACCATTTTCGTTTAAAGAAAGGCTACAGGACTAGGAAACCTAGCACCTCAACGCTCGTCGTCAATCACTACAAGTACCAAGCGTGGCCCGAGTTTAAGGCCAAGTTTAGAAGGCGCGTTTCCGCCTATGTTTTGGATTGGACGAACCAACTGAACCCTAAATCGAATGATAGAACGCCCGGGTTAGGGTTTGAAGCCATTGAGCCCAAAGGTTGGCCTAATAAGTTTTGTGAGACACATGATAATAGGTTACGAGATTTGACATGGAGGTGGTTTGGAATTGAATACAATTCTAGTTTTAGAATTATGACATGGCAAAAATGATTATAGATTTAAAAAAAAAAATTAGATTAGATTAGGGTTTGAGAAGATTGAAGTGTGAATATGGTTGATTCTTGACTTGCATGTTGATATCAACCATTATTCATTATTAGTTAATTGTACTTTGATGTATACACTATACAGGTTTGTAATTGAGGAAAGGAATTATATGCACATGGATTTATTTGAAGAAAGGAATCATACTTTTTTCATTTAAAAAAAAAAAATGTATTCTCAACTTTTTAGGGATTTTATATATGTATAGTTGGAGCTAGAAGAAAGGACTTGATTCTTGATTTTCTTTTGAAGTTGTTAATAGTTGTATAGTAATAGAGGTGGCAGTAGTAGTCAAGTTAATTCATTGTGCAGCAGTTTATTTCAAAATGAGATCTGTATTATTTGAAAGTTGCAGAAAATAATGCATAGAATCAATGAAATGTGCTACGATTTAGTCATTGTAATAATTAATTGTGTATATATATGCGTACGACTGATCAATTTTGAAATACCAAAGCAGGATTTGATACATAAATTACAATCAAAATCCTGGGTTGTTGACTTGAATTTCATTGAATAATTTTAATTTATCTACGTATCTGAGTTTAAATTAAGGTTTTTTTTTTTTTCAAATTTATTTGATAATAGAATTAGTTCATCGTCCAAGATAGATAAGTCGTGGGTGGACCCCATGGAATATCGCTTCCAGACAAACCTACTTTGGAGCATTTTAATTAAGATTGAGTTTTAAGTTTTGTTACTCCATAAATTAAAACTAGGTAATAAATAACCTCAACTATCACGTTTTAATTAGTTTTTTTCCATCATTTTAAGATTGTGTTTTGATATGCATATTTCTCAGATTTAAGTGAAGTGAAATCCTAGCTAACTTTACAAGGAAGTGTTCAAATCCATCTAATTAAGATCCATCCTATATTCCTATTGATAGATGTTAAATTTAATTTGATTTTCTTATTAATGTTTTTAAATTCTAATTAAGGGGTGGGTGAAACTCGAACTTAACGTCTGAGTCCAAGTGTTGTTAAATGCATATGAGAATCACAAACATTCTTGAAAAAAAAAAAAAAGCAAAATAGAGAACATTTTAAATACACAGTGACATGATCAGGTAATTAATAGTAGTAATATATATCTACAGCACAGCAGAGTAATTATATATGGAAAAGTGTGGCTATAATTATATTGACTTCTCGGTCTATATTATTGAAAAATGATGCATGAGATTGATTAATATTATTGCCTACCAATAGTAAATCTGGAAATGTATCAATTTCAACACAAACAAATTACAGAGAATAAAAAAAAATTGCCGTTGAAGGATGCTAGCTAGCTAGCTAGTATGGAGTTGGTCAATCTCGATCTGTATACGTGACAAAATAAGCATAATTAAGTTAAAATGGTGCATTTGCCATTTTTTTTTAATTGTATCTTATTTAGTGACTGATCATGCATCCCCTCAGAACATTACACTATTACATCAAATGTCATTACTTTATTACACTAAAAATCAATTTTATAACTCGTGTTTAAAAGTTATGGATTATTAAGGGGCGGAGGGACTAATCATTACCAAAAATCATTTTAATTCGTCCGAAAATTTTCTATTTACTATATTAATAAAATAAAAAATAATAAGATAGGAAGGATCGTATCTTCAACCTCTTGAAAATGATTCTCAATATAATATATATTTGCAAAATGAAGTTGCCTTTATTTTATAAGTGTAAATATAAGATGAAAAGAAAAGGATAAATTGGAATGGAAGTGAAATAAAGCGTGAGGTGCGGCTTTATAGCAAAAGGGCCGCCACACTTTAACTTATACTAATCCTTCAATTTTACACAAAGTTAAGAGATTTTATCATTCTTATATGATCACATATCTCAAATATGCACATGCCCCAATCCCAAAAATTGTTGATACGATGGACTTAAAAAAAAAAAATACTACTCCGTATCTTATACCATAAAATTTATATATAACAAAAAATAAAATAAAATAAAAAATGGATTCAATAGGAAAAAAGCTGGATGCTCATCATAGCCTTAAAAACAATACAATTAACTTAAACTATTTTCAGAAAAAAAAAAGTTGAAAAATTAATTCAGGTTTGAGTTAGAATGGTTTAGTTGGATCAATTGGTTATGTAAGTGAATATGGCATAATTCAATAAACTTGAAAAGGTTAATATTGTTATTTGTGCTAAATACGTGAGACTTTTGTGAAATAGATCACATACGTGACTTTTGGTATTATTCAATCGATGGATTTATCTGCACTGCTTTGACCATTCAATTTACTAACAATAACTTGCACAATCATACCAATTTTATAATTGAAATTTTGCGAATAAAGATATTATTAAAAAAAATATATATAGTGAAAGTCATAAGTTTACATGTCGAATGGGTTGGAGAGTCGTTAAAATTTTGCCCGATAAAATCTTCTTTAGGGACAAAATTCGGATCAAAAGAAAATGTACCTCCTTTAAGTAACAATCTTATTGAAACGGAAATATTCAGTGTTCATATCACTATACAAAAAAAAAAAGATAATATTCGGGCAATGACCTCTCCAAATGGTGGAGGTGGCCTGAAGCTTGGCAGGAGAATCAACTGCCTGATTCGCTTCCCTGAAGATATGGGTGAAGCGGACTGTCATGTCCTCCAAAAGGTGGCGTGTAACGCTCCACAGGTCCTGAAATTTCTAAGAAATAATCTGAATGAGACCCTGCCAGGTCCGGACTCAATCCATAAGTATTTCCAGCCCTGGGAGTGTATAATAGCATAAAGCCCCGTCACAATCTCAGCCTCAAGGAGAAAGCCCCAACCAACACTACGGGTGAAAGCCGCCACAAAGAAACCTCTCGAGTTACGGAACAACGCCCCAACAAAAAGAGCACCTGGAGAGGAGATACAACTACCGTCCACATTCACCTTGTACTAGCCTGGGTCTGGCGGGAACCACCTAACCGGGACCGGGACCCGAACAGATCGAGGGCGACATAAAACCCCCAAAGCTCGACAAACAGTCAAGTCACGAATCGAGCCATCCCCGCAACCCTTGGAAAGGTCAACGGATTTACGTACCCCTGAGGGGACAAGAGTTAAACATCTATGAACAGAGGGCCCCTCTCCATCAAAGATCATCCTATTACGAATATGCCAGATGGTCCAAACACCAGTGACAAAGGTCACCCTCCAAACTCCATAACCCGTTGACTAAAAGACATACCCAATGCCTGAAGAAACATATCATGGAATCCCAATTTAAAGTATAAATGAACCTGAAAGTAGGAACTAATAATAGAGAAAATAAAGTGCACGAAGTTGCAATTACACAGGAGGTGATCAGTGATCTACTCCGCAATTCGATAAAGAAGGCTCATAGACCCGAGACCCCATAACACAGCAACCAATCCGAAGTGTAAGGCTTGGCCCAAATTACCCTTGAAATTTCTATAGGCGATTGTAGAATAGGGAATTTATCTCATTTTCACATATAACAATTCTGAAACAAACTTGTATGTACCATTATTATTTTCAGAAAAAATGTAAATAATTTTATTACATGATGAATAAAAAAGGTTACATAACACAAAACCAAATTAAATCTAAGTTTTTATACGATACTAGATCCATGTCAAAATATTCATACTTCATTAATCATTACAATTTAATGTAATGTAATTATGATAAAGTGGAATAATTCAAGTGGTTAGAGCATCACTATGTAACATCTTGAGTTCGAATGGAGAAAAAAAAAAGAGGAGGATATATAATGTAATTCAAAAAAATTAATCATTACTAAATTTAATTATGATTAATTAGTAAATCCACAAATGGGCTACAAAATTGTGGGCTCACAGATTCGTAACCCTTTGAGAATTGGGCCAAAATTGTTAGGGCCCAATTAGATAATGGATCCAGTATTATATGGCTGGGCCCTGGCTTTGTAGATTTATTTATTTTTTTGACATTTTACGAATAAAAATTTCGATTTCAATTTATATTCTCAATTTCTTTGGATTGCGAAACTCTAATCTGATATATTAGCATATTACTGTGTTATGAAAAAAATAAATATTACTACTAGCAATATCTCACGAACTTTTAGAATAAAATAAAATAAAAATTTGAGACGCTAGTTTTAGAAAGATTACGAGAAAAGTGTCTTAGACTCGAGAAATAATTATTTCCAAAGTTTGGTGGGGTCTAAGCATTAAGTGGTGCAAATTCGTCCGATTAACTATTTTCGACTTTTACAATCTAAATTTATAATACCGAAGTATTAAAATCGTAAAATGGTCCATAATTCCCTACTAAAGTCTATAAACTAATACATCACTGAAATAAATATAAATGAATCATATTGTAAATTGATTCTTCATGAGTTTCACTTTTTATTTTTTATTTTCGTGATGTTTCACGTACTAAATCCTTATTCATTATTACTACTCATACATTATAATACTCTAAATATAAGTTATAATTTTTTAGGTGAGAATAAATTTGCATAAAATGGCTTAGCTATCCTCATAAAATATGAATAAAATTAGTGTTCGGCTCTTAAAAGTATATAAAATGTTCAATATACAGTCATATAAGACGAATAAATTGAAAAACGTGCGACCACAATTTTATCGGAACACATCGTGTGGTGTTTTTAGAGGATTTTAATGTGTGAATAATGACATTTCGTTATTAATAATATTGACATCACGTCCAATAAAAAATTCACACGTGTCCAAAAATTCTCTATATATATATTGTTCAATAATATATTCCCAAAACTCTAAATAAAAAAAGACAATAAATATAACTAGAGCATTATATTTGATCTTTATAAATAATCATTTTATAGTAATTATATTTTATCACGTGTATTTAATAATTTTATATTGTATTTTGAATTATATTACGTCAAAAAAAAATTAATACAGTGTATTATCAATTATTATGTATGTATGTATATATATTCGGTAGACGTGTAATTGGACCCTTTCTAACATAATCATCTTGAAAATTAGTGCAGTCCTACCATGTATTTTGTCATTTAGTTGTATAATTTCAAAGAAATAGTTGAACCAATAAGGATGATTTTTTCTTGTTTATTTGTGAAAATAGCCAATGGAAATAGTGACCACACTTTCTGTCTGGCATTTTCTCATCACACAAATTGTCAAAACTAATAATTAGGCTATGTCGCTATCTTTGAAAATAAAAACAAATAATTTAGTTACAAAATTAAACGTACAATCACCCAATATACTATGGATAGTTTTTGTTTGTGAGATGATGGGTTGATTCTTGATTTATCATTCGTTGAATCGAATGCGTTTAAATGACAAGTGTCATGATGTTAGAGAATTACAAAATCAATTGTGGGATTAGATTGCATGAAAATAAGGATTATAATTAAATACAAAAATTTTAAAAGGTAATATTGACTAACCAAGATTTTTGTCTTCTTTGTTAAATCAAATTTCCAAACCTTTTCCCCTCTTTTTTTTTTTTTTTTAACGCTTTGTAAAATATTTAAATAATAACTTTACAAAATTAAGATATTTATGAGCTAATATTGAATAAGTCAATTTTTTACTCAATTTAATCTTAGTATATTGTTTCATTCTCATATATCTTCATTAATATAAACTGGAGTATTAATCATTGCTTCATATTTTGTATATTTATAATACACATTATTAATATATTTAACTATTAAATACAAGATGAAATTTAAGAGGGAATTACATAAATTATACTCCATCGCTTCAGTTACAATAAACCCTTTTCCCCCATAATTCGGTAAAATTGAAATATGGATTATTTAAGAGATTGTTACCCTGAATTATAGATTTCTGCCATAATTAATCTTAATCTGCACTGATTATTCTATTCTAATATCATATTCCCTCCATTATTTTGTACACTTTTCTTATTGGTACGTCCCAAGATTATTTGCACACTTTTAATATGTAAATGTCCCACAAGATTATTACCCTCTCAATATCATTTTATTTTTAAAATTGTCACTCATTTTTTACATATATTTCACTTTACACCTCACTAAATTACTTAAAATATTCCTCCTTTATTTTACATCATCAACCACTAAATCTCATTTTCTTAAAAATTGTGCCGGTCAAATTATGCAAATAACTTTGAAAAGGAGGGAGTAGTATTTTATCTCTACTTTTATTATTTCTATACATGTAATATTAAATGCTATCATCAACTAATATGTGACTGTATATTAAAAACGCTATGACTCTATATGTAAAATAAAATATCAAATTAAATTACATACTAGCTAGAACAAGTGATAATCAACCCATCATCATTATAAATTCGGGAAGAAAAAAAAATTATCCAAGGTGAGGACCCGTAATCCACAATATTGCTGACTACATCAAAATTTACTTTTAAAAATGGCTCAAAGCGTACAATTCTCTCAATTTTTATTATTCTTTTTATGAATTATTTTCGCAAACTTAAATATGTTTTGATCAAACTGTAATTTTTGTGGTTGTACATCCATACGTTAATCACTTCACTTGTCATTTAAAATAAATGTTATTTTATGCTCCTTGCTTTTTATTATGCTTGTATTTTTTGTTAAAATGAAAAATTCTAAAAATATGGAGTATATATATAGTTAATATAAAAATAAATGTTGGAAATATACTTAAAACGAAAAACAAAAAAGTGGGTGTAGTAGATATCAATATGTCCATCGTATAATTTGTTGACCTCAAATTGGTAATTAAAGTTACATTGTTTAGAACCACTAGTGATTACTAAAGTGTGATTCTTCTAATTGTCAAACAATTGGGCCCACACCATAACTAAAAATTAAAAGAAAATCAAATCTATGCAGACAAATCAAATATAAAAAACGAAACCCTCAAGTTAATCTATTACTACTAAATTGACCCAAAATATTCTCATGTAATAATCCTCCACATGTGACTGCCCTTTTCCCAACCGACCCAAATCTAGTCCCCCATTTTGTCATACTCACTGTCAAAATGTTCCCCAAAATAATTTAAAGATTCATTAATATTTAGGAGTACAAGATTTGTAATAACAAAAAAGAAAAAAAAAATCCGATATTAAGAATAATGATATGATTTTTCTATTATTATTCTTAATTTTTTGTTATTAAAGACTTAATGAAGAAATTATAATAAAAAAAATTATATCATTATAAATTAAAATTTTGTTATTATGTTATTATTATCAATTTTATGTCATTAAAGACTTATAGCTAGAAAATTTATAATGATTTCTATCATAAATCTCGATTTCTTACCAATAAAATTTTATTGAAAAAACTATAATAACAAAATTTATATTGTTATAAATCAATCTTATGTCATTAAAAAAAATTAGCCAAAAAAAGTTATAAGAATTTCTATCATTATTCTTAATTTCCTATTATTAAAGACTTATTAGAAGGGCTCTAATGAGAATTTCTATATTTATAAGCCAATTTTTTGAGGTAATATTATTTCCTATAATTAAAGACTTTTAACCTAGAATTTATATTTTGATAAGTCAATTTTATCCCTACTGGGAAAGGCACGTAGAGAATGGGCATAAGAAAAATGTAGCAGCAACTAGGGGTATTATTGTACTTTGAGCCACGTACTTACCCAAACGTTTAAATGCTAGCTGTTATGAGAGTGACTTGAAAACACTCGGAGTGCTTTTATTGCTCGGCTTTGCCCACACACTAACACCTCATGGGAAAGAAAAAGATTTAATTTTTAGTGCAAAGAGAGGAAGAAAAAGTGCAGGAATTACCGTTAATGGTGGCGCTAAAAGAGGGTCGAAGGATAAAGGGAAAAATAAACAAACTTTGTTGTTGAATTCCGAGCTTTTTTGCAATTAATAATTCCCAAATGTGCTTAATTTAAAGGTGTTCTTCTTCGGTTTCCTTTTTTATGGATTTTAAATTGTTTTGTTCTCTGCTGCTTAGATCTGTGTGGATTTTTTGGGATTTTGGGTTCTTGCATTGTGGAAAGGGGAATGCGTAATTATTTTTTTGCTTTTCGATTTTTTGGCTTGGAATGGACATGGTTTAAATATGTATAAGGATTTGTTTCCTTATCAAGGACTAGAAGCAGTTTTTGGGTATATCTACAGATTGTGATTCTTTTAAGAGAAAATCAAATTTGTGAAAGAGAAAGGAGAGTGTGTGTGGTAGAAGAGATGGGCTGTTTTCCTTGTATGAGTCCTCAGAGAAAGGATGCAGGGGATTATGATGAAGATATAGCTCCAAGATCCATTGATTCTTCAGGTCTTTTCAATTCTACTTCCATTTGAATGAATCGTTGTTTTTGTGAAGTGTGTTTGATTTTCGATAAATTTATTCGTATACAGTTGGTGCAAAGCGAAAGGCCAACGCCAATGGTAGTGGTAAGTTTGTTAAAAAATAAAAATTGAAGTGTTGTGTTGAGGTCAATTGGTTTTCGATAATTTTGTAGTGTGTGTGAAGAAGGGGGGTTCTGTGAGAGCAAAAGGCAAGGAAAGTATCAATGCAGCTCGTGGCTTCACGTTCAAGGAGCTTGCGATGGCGACACAGAACTTTAGGGAGGCTAATTTGATTGGTGAGGGCGGTTTTGGAAGTGTCTATAAAGCCCGTCTAGAATCCGGCTTGGTGAGTCGACTTTTTGATGGTTTAAATGTGTACAATAGTAGATTACTACATGTCAGTTGTGTGAAATTCTTTGCCTTTCAGATTATATTTGTGCAGTTAATGTGGACTTATCAGTTGGCTTTGATTGTTAGATTGTTGCTGTGAAGCAGCTTAATCTTGAAGGGCTTCAAGGGAATCAAGAATTCATAGTGGAGGTTCTTATGTTGAGTCTTCTGCACCATCCGAACCTTGTGAATTTGATTGGTTATTGCACTGCTGGTGATCAGAGGCTCTTGGTTTACGAGTACATGTCAATGGGTAGCCTCGAGAATCATCTATTTGGTAAACTTTTGCTCGATTTTTTACACTCTTCTCTACTTTTTTGAGGCCTGAACACCTTTCATGTTTTTATTCTTTGGCTTGGCTTTGAGTTTTTTTTCCATTTTTTCAAGAAATATGTTGAGAATCGAGACACTCAAATATTGGTTCCTTTGAGTTTAATAGTTTGTAGATGGGTGATGCATGTGATTGATGGTAGAAAATTTCAGATTTAAAGCCGGGTCAGACGCCACTGAGTTGGAGCACGAGACTGAAGATTGGTGTTGGTGCTGCTCGTGGGCTCGAATATCTTCACTGCAAAGCGAACCCCCCTGTCATTTATCGTGATCTGAAATCTTCAAACATTTTGTTGGACAATGACTTCAACGCTAAGCTCTCCGATTTCGGGCTAGCAAAACTGGGACCTGTTGGTGACAACACTCATGTCTCAACACGAGTGATGGGAACCTACGGATATTGTGCCCCAGAATACGCCATGAGTGGCAAATTGACTCTAAAGTCCGACATTTATAGCTTTGGCGTTGTTCTTTTGGAGCTCATTACGGGACGCAAGGCTATTGATTCCACCAAGATGCAAGGCGAGCAAAATCTTGTCGTCTGGGTGAGTCCATTTTCCCTTTTATCACCTCACTCGTTTATTAGTCGAATACATACAGAAACTAGGAAGAAAATAAATATTGCAAACAGCTCATTTTGGTTTTTGAAACACCCCTTCCATTCCATCAATTGGTGCAATTTGCAACAAAACAAACTTTTGTGATGCAGGTTCATGTGAACCTTCTTCTTGAATGTAAATACCTTTCGTATTTATTCTAACAATTTTATTGTGGTTACAGTCTCGGCCATATCTGAAGGATAGGAGAAAATTTGCCCAGATGGTGGACCCTCTTCTAGAAGGGAGGTTCTCAATCCGGGGCCTACACCATGCTGTTGCCATTACTGCAATGTGTCTTCAAGAACAGGCAAATTTCCGTCCCCTCATCAGTGATATTGTTATGGCGCTTGAATACTTAGCCGCGCAAGCAGAGGATTCCAATGGCAGACCTCACAATCGCACAACATCATCACCGTCTCAGCTTGAGGTTAAAGTCGATTCCAAAAGACATGATCATCTTGATAATGCATCTAGTTGAGACGACATGTTCCAAGGTGCTCATTATACATACGTAGTTATCGTCTTTTTTAGCTGTATACTGTAAATAACTGTTGCTAACACTTCATTTTGTTCTTGGTTTTCTTGGTGTCATCAAAGTCATACATAGCTGGATTTTTTATTTTTTGTTTATGGTTTGTTAATTATGTTCATCATTATTGACATTTTCAGACATACTTTTTTCTCTTGTTAATTTTCAATACCGAGGGCTGCGTATGAGTCTTGTGTGGTGATGTAAGAATTCGAACCCTTGATTCTTGAATAGAAGAGGCTAGGTGCCACTGTGAAAGTCATGTATGAGACGTGATACTTTTACATGTTTTTATGATAAATTTGAATATCACACGAACGAGCAGAAGTCTCTCGTTTCGTACAAGTTTTTTTGGGCACCACTTCGTCGTTTTTTAAGGGTAGTTCTCTAGAACTTTCATCTTGAACATTCTAAGGTTAGTTATGCTTGGGTTTAATGCACTTAACTGTATTTGACTACATTAACTTTAAATTGGTAACATCCATGTTCTCATGAATGTTGATGTTACTCATATTTGGTTTAAGTTTGTTGTGCATTATTCCATCCATCTTTTAAGTAGCATTGAATTAGTCTCTTTATGCTTTAAAAACGGGTTTCAAAACAGTGCTTTAAGTTAATGATAGTAGTTAATATTGATTTAGTTATAATAATTGTGTCTGATTAATTATATGAAGTTAATATTTATAAAAATATAATTTTATAGTTATTGGATGTGCCTATGTTTTGTAAAAATAGAAAATGATGTTTTCCTCGTTTCATTATAAACTTTTCTTACCTAGACGTCTCAATATAAGCTGTTAATATCTTTAAATGATAGTAAAATTTATAAACTATCTCTACCTAGACGTCTCAATATAAGCTTTTAATATCTTTAAATGATAGTAAAATTTACTAACTATCTCTACTATTTTTTCATGAGTTACACTCACACATAAAAGTAATTACTACATATCCAAAAATATTCAGGACAATTAATTTTTTGGATGAATTTGCAGAATGTTTTGACATGTAGTATTAAATTGTTGGCCTTGTAGTGGTAATTTTTTGAGCTTGTAGTAACAATATTTTGGTCATGTAGTAAATCACCTGTTTGCAATACGTGAATTTTCTAGGCAACTCGAATTCGGGCTTATGACCCGCGAATTTTTTAAAAATATCTTAATTTGATTTTTGAATTAAATGGGCTTATAATTTTGACTCGATCTAATTAGTATGAAATGTATGTATGAAATATTTCAGACTAGCCCAATGTATTTGAACATTCATTTTCGATTTTATCACGTTGTGATGAAATATATTGTCATTATCAAAATTATTACAGCTTATGGTTTTTTATTGGGTTTGACTATATGCACCTCCATTTCGGAGAGATGCACTCCCCCTTTCAATATATTAATAAAATAATAGGGTAAAAAACCAAAAATACCCTTCATTAAAATACATTAAAATACAGCATACTAGATGCACCCTTCCTACTAAACGCACCCCTATGTCATTTCTTTCTCTTTATTCCAAAATCACAACTTCCGACAACCATCACCATTTTTTCCGGTGACCAAAAACTAAAAAAAATAAAAAAAATTCAATAACAACAAATCGACCAACAAAACGACCGCATTTCATCCATATACACTTAGAAAAACTTAGAAAACTAACAATTTTTTTAAACAAAATCGTCAAACCAGTGACGAACATATATACTCCCGTCGACAACAATTTATCGACGAGAGTTTATATGATCGACACTGGTTTAACGAAAAACAAATTAATTTCTTTTTTTAAAAATTTCGATCTTTGTTGGTTGACCGTATACATTCTCGTCGATAACAATTTATCGACGAGAATGTATACGGTCGACCAACAAAGGTCGATCAAAAAGTTTTAATTTTTTTTTTTTAAATCGACACTGTAATGTCGACCATACGCACTCACGTCGACAACATTTTGGCAACGAAAGTGTACGTGGTCGACATTACAGTGTCGAAATTGAAAAAAAAAAAGGAAAAAAAAGGGGTTCTGCATCTATGCAGAAAACCCTAAAAAATCAAAATCGAGCTGGCCAAAAAAGAGAGAGGAAGCGGCGTGGGGTGGGGTGGGCCGATTTACATACCTGGGGCGGCGGCGAGGTCGGTCGAAGCAGCGTGGGGTGGGCCGAAGCCGTGAACGGCGGGGGTGAGGTGGGGTGGGTTACGGACGGGCCGCGACGGCCCAAGGCAGTGGCTGGGCCGCCGCGGCGAGGGCGGGACCAACGCGTCGACTGGATAGAGGGAGGGGGCGGCCGGACGGACGGGGTTGCGGGGAGGGGGGAATTTACAGAAATTTGGGGGAGAGGGAGGGGGGCGTCGGGCTCGCGGTGGCGTGGCGAAGGGGGCGGCAGCGGGCTCGCGGTGGCGTGGCGATGGGGGCGGCGTCGAGGGCGGTGACCGACGGTGGCGGCGGCCGCTGTGTGAGGTGGAGGAAATACCCAATTGGGGTTTCCAAAATAGGGAGGCGAGGGAAGGACGGGGATGCGACGGCGGGGGCGGGGAGTGGGGGCCGCGGCGGCGAGGGTGCGCTTGTGGAAGGGGGAGGCCGCGGCGGCCGATGAACGAGGCGGCCCCGCGGCCGCAAAGCTTCTTTATTTTTTTATTTTTTTCAGAAAACTGGAGTGGAGGGGAGGGGCCGGCGACGGAGGGTGGGGTAGGGCACCGGCGACGGGGGTGGTGGTGAGGAGGGGGTGGATTGGGGTGGGCGTCGGTGGGTGGTGGTGAGGAGGGGATGGGTTGGAGGAAATGGGGAGGAAGAAGATGAGGGGTTGGGGGGGTGTGTGTAGTAATAGGATTTTTATGAAGGGAGGGTATTTATGACAATTTAGGGTGGGTGTGTGCCAATTTAGGGGGGTGTATAAATCGGGGGAGTGATGGGGGAGTGCATCAAACTGAAATGGAGGTGCATATAGTCAGAACCTTTTTTATTTTTTGTAATTATTGTTCTTATTAATTGGATCCATAAGTAAATGTATTGGGCTAACCAAAAAAAAAAGGGTACGGCTACCTGCACCTCCAGCTTTGTGAACTGCACTCCCTCGATTAATGCACTACTCCCTAAATAAGAGAATGTTTTTTCCATTTTATGAGGTAACAGCAAAAAAAAAATTACTCCCTCCGTCCCGTGATTACTTGCACACTTTCCTTATTGATACGTCCCAAATTTACTTGCACACTCTTAATATGAAAATACCCCACAAAATTAATAACCTCACAACATCATTTTATTTTCAAATTTGCCACTCATTTTTTCCATACATTTCACTTTACACATCATCAAATCCACTTTACACATCATCAAATTACCTAAAATACCCCTCCTTTATCTTACATCATCAACCACTAAATTCACTTTTCTTAAACAACGTGTCGGTCAAAGTGTGCAAATTATCTCGGGACGGAAGGAGTATTAAACAAAAGGATATGGCCACAAGATATGACCATTACAGTACTTACATGTTATGTTTTGGGACTTACAACAATTTTGATAAATTCATTGATATTGTCCGCATCATAAATCAGGATCCTAAACTTCCAAGTACTCTTCTTAGTGAATTGTACCAATCTGTTATAGAGAACTCTGTACCCACTGCTTCCTTTCCTATCACCCAACTCCACAGTTTTGTAATGATGTCGTTTATCAGTTTGCTTCCCGTCGTCTCCTCGTTCTTGAATTTTTTTACATTTCTTCTCTTCCATATCGACCAAGACACACATTCCCGTATACTTACAGTTACCCTATTTCCTCTTTTCCATTTTAACAATCTACCCTAAATAAGAGAATGTTAAATGCATTTTCCGTAAATTGTTTTTTCTCTCAGAAAAATACCTTACAAACTGTACCCGAAATACCCTAATTTCATCTTCTTCATTTCTCCTTTTCTCTATCTTCAATTTTTCACTTCTACAAAAAAATGTCTCATCCATCATTTCTCCACATCCCCTTGCCGCCTGCCACCGACCTTCCTTCCCCATCCCCATCCACCGCCTCCAAGCCCCGCTTCTGCCCCCCAAGTGCGCAACCCGGCATCCAAGCCCTCCCTTTGCTCGCAAGTGCGCAACCCAACAAGCAAGTGCCACAGGTATGTATGTTTTTTTTCCCGATAAATCAGTGTTGAATATATACACTTTTGTCGATGAGAGTGTATATTTTCGATTAACATACTTTCTCGTCGACAACAATTTATCAACAAAAGTGTATATTTCAACTCTACTTTTGTCGACAACAATTAGGAATAGAGTTTAAATGTTTAAAGAAGACTGTAGTTAGTAGTGGGGGTAAATTTAGCAGTGGTAATGTATTTTAGTTAAATGGTATTTTAGGTTTTTTACATCATAATTAAATTAATAAACTGAAGGTGGGTGTGTCCTTCACAATGCTGGAGGTGGAGATATCTGTACCCTAAATAAAACAGACATACGGCCCTACAGTAAAAGGCCGATACCCGACATCAGACAGAATTTTATTACATGATGGGCTTTTCTCTCTCCATTTAATTGGCCCAATAGGTATTTGATAAATTAAGTTTTACAAAATGGGCACATTCAGTCTATTGTAATTAGTTTTGTAATCATTTTTTAGCATTTGCTACAAATTACTGATTTAAAAAATATTCTACTCCTAAGCCCTGATCAATCGCTTATTTTGTACATTTGTGGTGTATAATACTATAGTTTTTTTATACATTTGTGGTGTGTACGTGTGGTTTATATTTTTAGCGATGTAAATAACGTGAAGGCAACAAGTTAAAAAAAAAAAAAAAAAACTTATGATAGAAGTTAGCACACCTACATAAAATATTTATACATTTTAGCATTAGCCCGGTGTTAAACTACATAAGAAACTCGTCATCTTGTTGTATATCTGCAAAACCATATATTAATATATATGTCATGTATGTCACAGCTGTGATATTATCATGTTTAAAAATAGTACCTCATGTTTTTGAAATCAAGCAAGCATTTAATTGAAATGTCAACTTCACACCTCACTTGGCCCATACCATTTACAGTATTACCTTTGTACATAAGTATTATAAGTATGACAAAAAAAAAACATTATTCTGTTTCTTTTGAGAATTGCTCCTAATGAAAATTTTGGGAGATTCCATATTTTATTGTTTTACATTTTTCTACCCATAAAATTATTAGATTTTTTTGTTTCACATTATTTTTCAAGAAAGGAAGCAATAATGATGTAAAAATAAAAATTTCCTTTGCAGTTACGCGTAGTAGTAATAATGGGATAGGCTGATCATAATAGCGTTTATGATTTTGACTCAATTCTCATTCATTTTTGTTGATTGGCATGCGCAGCCACAATTAAATTATTAAATTCAACGGACAAAATTACAAATTCTCTTTCTTAAATTTGAGATTTAATAAATAGTTTATATTGAAATTCAATCCGAGATTCAGAGAGGGAAAAAACTCAACTTTCAATTTTAATATAAACTACTTGTACTTTATAATTACAAATTAATCAAAGTGATCTAAGTAAATGCAAACTCTAGCTATATCCATATCAATTTTTATTATTATTATTATTATTATTATTATATATGTGTGTATTGTTTTTATAGAAGTGCTTTTAACCATTTATAATTAGTGATCATTCATTCTATGCTATATTAATATATACTACGAACGAAAATAATACCATTATTGAAACTTGAAAGATTTACTATATACACATTTGAAGAAATCGTGTATATTTATTTACAAAAGATTTAAACTTTACACATTGGCAATAACATTAAGTATATATTAAAATGATTAATATTTATACCTAGTAGGAGTATACATATTTTACTAGTATAAGTAATGGATGAATTTTTTAATTAAAAAGGTTGGCATCTATCTTTAAAAGTGTTTTCATGAATTAAAAAATGAATAAAATGGTGGCCTGCAAGGGTGAGTTTAGAAAACAATGATTGGGACTCAGATCCCTAAGCATGTTTTCAATCATCATTACATACACACCCACTCTCGTGTCTTCTATTCATCCAACACTAATATTAATTAATTAGTACTCCCTCCGTCCCGGAGGAATTTGCACCCTTTGATCGGCACACATTTTAAGAAATGTGTAAGAAAAGGTGTAATGATTGATGTTTTGAGGGGTAGTTTTGTAAACTTTTATAAATAAAGTAAAGTAAAAAGTAGATTGAGTGTGAAAAAGTAATGACATATGGGTAAATATGAGAATATTTCAAGGGTGAGAGTTGTGAAGATATTTCCTTTTATGGAGTGTGCAAATTGGTATGGGACATCCATATATGAAAAATGTGCAAATTCCTGTGGGATGGAGGGAGTACTAATATTCCCTCTTCAATTCTATACCAATTTCTTTATACATTACACGTGGTAAAAAAAAGTATTCTTTAATTTTATTTATATATATATATATCTTCATATATAAATATAAACGAAAAACAAAAGATATTGAAGTTGCTTTTTCGTGTGTAGCAAATTCTATAATACTACTACATCTTACGTACCTAGCTAGTCAAAGAAAATAAAAAAGAATACTTAAGTTGCTTTTCAAGTGTAACAAATTTTATCTATGCACTTTATTAGATTCTCGATCGATCGATTACCAAAAAATAATATTGTATTTCGATTTAATTATAATTAAAGCCATGCTAATCACTCATGAATCCCAGAATTTTATCGTACACTTTATACCTATAACATAAGACCGTGTAATTTTGAATTAAATTAAATAACATGATTAAGCATGCGCCGATGGGGGTTATGCCTTTCTACGTTTCTTTAATTATTTGATGCTGATTTTGAGCAGAAAATAAATTAATTAATTTGTTCATAAAATTTCTTATATATTCATTATGAGATAATTATCCTACTAAGTCCAGCGCATGATAGCTATTCGATTTCAGTTATTTTTTAATATATTTTTAATTAGTTAAATCTACAAATTTGATATCAGAGGTGTTTGCAAACAATTTTCGCAATATTATACGAACAAACACACAATATTCGTAGAACGGAGTAGTATAGTCTACGTAACCTGATTTTAACCTGCTAGTAAATCAATTACAGTGCAATATTACGTATTATTGTGGTTTAGTAATTGATTTTCGATATTTAAGATAATAACATCTATATCAAATGAAAACAAGATGAATATAAACTGTACCTGCCACACAATATATACATTAAATCAATCAATTTTGTTTTAGATTAATTATTTGATTTATTTTTCGTGCATCCGGTATTTTGTCAAAAAAAAAATCATCAATCAAAATAATCATATGTTTGGAGCTCTTTTTTACTTTATATCAAAAGAAATTCTGCTGCTGTTTTGTCCTTGGAGGTGGGGCCCAATCCAATCATGTTAGTGGGAAAAGATTGTGCCTTTTGGCTAATTGAGAAAATTTCAAACGATTTTAAATTAGAAATTATATTGAATTTAATTTTTATCAGTAGGAGTATTTGTTCTTATAAACATAAGAAGAATTTCGTCAATTTCTATTTTGAGGGGTTGCGTGAAATACAAATTCAATATCTTAAAAATAATTTAAGAGCCATTTGAACAAAAAATAATAGTTCATGAACCTTTTAAAATAAAAAATAGTTTGTAAACCTTTCGAAATATAATAGTTTAGAAATCTAAAGATGAATTATACCTAATTGTCACTTATCGTGATAAATACTTCCAAAAAAACTACAATTAATTCCAAATCATTCATAAAATTTTCATGGCTTTTCTAAAAAAAAAAAAGTATTGTTCAATAAGGGCAAGAAAAAATAATGCTAGTACAAATTACCTAAGCATGCTTGATATGATTAAATAAATAAATAAATACGATATATAGTAAATAAATATAAAATGTGAAATGTCAAATAGTAATGATGTCCCATTCATATTTCTGTCACAGCTGATATGATTTGATATTGGTCAAATTGCAGCAGATAAGTAAGTTGAATAATTTTGAGGGTCCACTTAAGTCAAAAATAGATTGTTGATTTAAATTCCTCATCACATCACATAAAAGATAAAACTGTGAGTTCATTTATTTAAATTATTACAATATTTTTTGTCACAAATAAATAAATATTACGGAGTATAACAATATTTAAGAAGTCAACAGGAATGGTTGGTCTCAAATACTTCTTTTTTTTGGGTGTTTTTTACAAACTCCTACAATTGAATTTAAGTAATTGTATAACTTTATTATATCCTATCAATTAGAGTATCATTTATCAACGAAGAAAATATTTATAGAATTAAAATTTATCTCTGATCACTCACACATGCATATCATTATATATATTTATACACTAAATAATCTAATTTCTAGATAATTAAATTGGAAGAATCAAATTCACATGGGGAGCCTATACAATTGCTAAAATCGTACAAGAATCCACCCTGGCTTCTCTAACTTTTTTTAACTTTCCCTATTTATTACAAACCTAAGAAAAGAAAATGGAATATTTTAGCTGATCCACTTTATAGACATGAGAAAAAGTTGAGAAATAAATTTATTCACTTTTAAACAAAGTTGTACAAATCATTTAATCATATTTTAATCTCTCCTTTTTTGAAGAAAAAATAATATGGACTTTGATGTACATAAGTTTTTGAATGCTATAATCCTCAAATATATTTAATTTTTATAGAATAGGTGCATCAAAATATATCAGTTAACAATTTACTAAAACCAACTAATAACATTAAATAAAAGCACCAAAATTTAAGTATGCAAACAGACGATACCTTGTATGTAGCGTGTGGTACTCTGTAATGTCTTGATTTTTAAATGTTTGTAAAATATATTTTCAGCTTGTATTGTAAAGTGTTCTATGTACACTATATATAGAGGCTTGAGATTCTAGAGTCTTCTATCTAACTACTTCTTGTTAAATACAACAACTTTTTAACTACTTCTTCTAACTATTGTATCTATACTTTGTGTGCATACTGTGCATAGTATGCATGTAGAATTACAAGTAGTGCATGGGTGCATGGTACGCATGTGTTGTCAATATACTTGATACGCCCTGGAAGAAACTGAGCCACCTTGATCAAGTAAGGTTGAGCCAAGCACTTAGGCGAGCAAAGCGAGCAGGAGCCAAGGGCTTGGTAAGTAAGTCTGCAGGCTGATCTTCTGAGGAGATGTATCGCACATCAAGTAGATTAGACTGAACCTTTTCCCGCAAGAAGTGGACATCGACCTCAATGTGTTTGGTCCTGGAGTGAAACGCAGGGCTAAATGCAAGGTAATAGCACCCTGGTCATCACACCAAAGTAGTGCAGGACATGTGATAGGGATGCACAGTTCTTTGCATAGGCTGGAAATCCAAAGTATTTCAGTGGTTGCTAGGGCGAGGGCCCTATACTCAGCTTCAGTACTGCTTCTGGCGACAACATTTTATTTCCTAGAGCTCCAAGATATCAGGTTTTGGCCAAGAGTAATGCAAAACCCGGAGGTGCTTCGACGATCATCTACACTTGAGGCATAATCCGCATCAACAAAATCCTGTAACCTGAAATCAGAAACCATTGAAAAAGAAATACCATGAGATAAGGAGCCCTTGAGATATCTAAGGACACGCTTACAGGCCTTCCAATGATTTTGTGTGGGATTTTGCAAGAACTGTGAAAGCTTGTTTACACTGAAGGAGAGATCGGGTCTGGTGAGAGTAAGGTACTGGAGAGCACCTACAATGCTTCTATATAGAGTGGGATTGTTAAAAGCTGGACTATCAGTTAATGACAGTTGAGAGGAATGGCAAAGAGGAGTTGAACATGGTTTGGAGGTATCAAAATGGGCTTTGGCTATGAGGTCAGAAGCATATTTTGATTGTGTGAGCTTGATGGAGGTGGAGGTGACATGAGCCTCAATGCCAAGAAAGTAATTGACTTCACCCAGGTGTTTAAGTGAAAATTAAGAATGAAGATCATGAATGAGGGTTTGGACTAATGTTGCATCATCTCCAGTGATTAGAATATCATCAACATACACCAATAGTAAAGTGACCTTTCCATGCTGCAATTTGTGGAATAGGCAGTGATCTGAAAGGAGAGTGTGTGAAGCCTTGGCTGACCAGAAATGCCTTTAGGGTGTCATACCATGCCTTTGGAGCCTGCTTCAAGCCATATATTGTTTTTCTGAGTTTGCATACATGAGAGGGGTGTTGAGCATCTATAAATCCTTCAGGTTGAGCTATATACACAGTTTAATGAAGCAGCCCTTTAAGAAATGCATTGTTGATGTCCACCTGTTGTATAGACCAGCCCTTTGAGACAGCAAGAGAGAATACAATTCTGAGTGTTACTGGTTTAATTACAGGGCTAAAAGTGTTGAAATAATCTACCCCAGCTTGTTGTTGAAAACCTCTAGCAACTAGTCTGGCCTTGTATCTTTCAATGGAGTCATCCTTCTTGTATTTAACTCTAAACAACCATTTTGTAGTAATAGGTTGGATATGTGGAGAAGAGGGCACAAGAGTCCATGTATCATTTTGAATTAGAGCATCATACTCTAATTGCATAGCTTACTTCCAATCTTGGCTGAGTAGTGCTTCTGAGACAGAATTGGGTTCAGGAACAGGATCAGCAGTGGAGATGTAGGCTTTTGGTTTGAAGATACCTGATTTTGATCTTGTTTGCATATGATGCATGGGAGTGAGAGGAGCATTAGTGTTAGGTGGAGAGGGATCATAATTTACAGGAAGAGGAGGAGGATGGAGCATGTACCTGGAAGAGCTTGAGGAGGAATCAATAAGAGGATTTGATGAGGGTGTAGAGGAGAAAGAATGCATAGGAGAGGGGGAGTTAGAGTGAGCAGATTCTGTGTGAGCTGAGTTAGACCTTTCTGAGGGAAAAGTAGGTAGTATAGGAGGAGTGTTTGCTGGGAAAAATGGAATGTGAGCATTTGCAGGAGGGAAGTGAGTAGATGATGATGGTGAGTTAGTGCAGAATGAGGGGAATTCAGCTTCATTAAACTGAACAGATGCTGAGATGTATATTTTTCCTGATGGATGAAGACATTTGTAACCTTTGTGTGTGGAGCTGTACCCCAAGAAAATGCATTTGGTGCTTCAGAATTGGAGTTTAGATGTGTTATAAGGGCGAAGGAAAGGAAAGCAAACACAACCAAAGATTCTGAGTGAGTGGTAATCTGGGGTTTTAAGATACAACTTCTCAAAAGAGGATGTATTGTGCAAGATAGGAGTAGGCAGTAAATTGATTAGATGAGCAGCAGTTGAGAATGCATGCCACCAAAATGTCATAGATAGATTGGAACGAGCAAGCATAGCAAGGCCGAGTTCAGTAACATGTTGATGCTTTCTCTCTACAAGACCATTTTGTGCATGTGTGTAAGCACAAGACATTCTTATCTGAACACCAAGAGGTTTAACTAGTTTATCCACATGACTAAACTCGGTGCCCATGTCATGTTGAATGGCCTTAATCAATACCCCAAACAATCGTTCAATAGATTTCATGAACTGATGAAATACACAGCAACATCAGACTTTGTAATCAGAGGGAATATCCAAACAAACCGAGTGAAATCATCAACAATGGACAAATAGTATTTATAGCCCTCAACTGAAACAAAGGAGGCAGGCCCCCATACATCCATATGCAATAGTTCAAAGGGGGCAGCAGAAACATGTAGAACAGAAGGAAAACTCTTCAAATGCATCTTGCCTAGCTTACATTCATCACAAAAAACATTATTGGAAACCCTACAAGGTATATTCAATCTCTTTAGCGCAATGGAGAGAGTTGAATCACCAGGGTGTCCTAGCCTACAGTGCCACAACTTCCAATTTAGGCTAGCTTTATTGTTAAACTCAGAAGAAACAGTGTTGCAATTCTTTGCAGAAGAGGTGTGCTTTGAGCAAGTAGCAGCACCAAAATCCAGAACATATAGTCCATCTTTAAGTTCCACTCTCAAAAGAATCTTGTGAGTTTTCAGGTCCTTAACAAAACAACAGTCAACAAAGAACTCAATAACTGCATCATTGTCCTTTAAAAACTGAGAAATACTCATTAAGTTTTTGGTAATAGCTGGCACATGGAGGACATTATGCATAACTACAGAGTTAGGTGCATCATAAGTAGGCACAGTAAATGATCCAGTATGAGATATGGGAATAGATGCACCATTTCCAACAACAATAGAGTTCATACCTTGGTATGGGGTGTGAACTTGAAGATTATCCAGCTAAGATGTTACATGATGTGTGGCACCACTGTCAACAAACCAGGGAGAGGAGGTGGTGGTACCTGAAGAAGATGCACCAGAGTCCAAGTTACCAGTAAGTGAGTGAGCATGTTGTGAAGTAGGGTAATAAGCATGAGCAGCCTGATGCTGAGCAATATGAGTCTGGAAAGGTGTTGTGAGAGGAGGTCGATGAGCTGTGGTGGATAGACGATGAGCTGTGTTCTCCAAACCATGAAAGTTTTGATCAAATCTTTTGAAGTACTTGGCTGCCACACGATAGTTTCTTCCACATAATTGACAAACTATTTTAGGTTTTGTAAAAACCCTGCCCTTGCCATTGACCTTACCAGGACCAGATCCCTTGGTTACAACATGCACAGAAGGTTGAGATATGATAGAACCACTTCCAATGGTGCTGGTATGAGCAGAATGACTCAACAAACGCATCTCATAAGCTTGTAGGATAGATTGGACCTCCGGAATCGATGGAACAGAACCACGCGTAGTGAGAGACACCACCATGACATCAAATTCAGCACCTAGACCACCAAGTATGTAAAGCACCAATTCATCATCCGTGATTGGTTGTCCAGCATGATGTAATCCATCTGCAACTGATCTCCTTTCCTCAATGTTTGTAACTGTAAACGCAGAATCATTGCTTTGGCGCTCAATTGTGATTGAAACAGCGATTCAAACACCATCCATAGTTGAAACGAATGTTCACACTGGCTAACGTGACCGAGTATAGAGTCGGACACCGAGCTCAAAAGCCAACTGAGAAGGAATTGATCCTTCCGCTGCCAGGAAATCGAAGTCGAAGTAGATGACATCGGATCCAGTGGCACAGCATTGCAAAACAGGACATCTTCAAAACAATGCGCTCGTACCGAGGCAAGCACCTGATTACGCCAAAATGGGTAATTGTCATTATCCAATCGGATTGACAGAGTAATGAAACGAGGTAGGGAAGGAGAAGAGATAGCTTCAGAATTCATGATCGAAAGGAAAACAGAGTATAGCGGAATGAGTGGATTGGATCGATGAGCTGAAAGAAATGAGTGATAGGCAATTTAGCTGAAGAACAAAACGGTTATAGAAATGGTGAATATGAAGATATGAAGAAACTAGAAGGAGGATATGAATAAGACAGTTACAGATATGAAGATTTGAAGGAAAAAAGGGTAGAAGAAGAAGATTAGTTGTTGCAAAATCAAACACAACTTTTTAACTACTTCTTCTAACTATTGTATCTATAGTTTGTGTGCATAGTGCATGGTGTGCATGGTACGCATGTGTTGTCAATATACTTGATATTAAATTAAGTTTGAAAAAAGAGGCAAAATTCAGTGATCTCTGTTTTTAAGAGGAGAAGAACCACTAACTAGGGTTTTATTTCCACATTTTTAATGGTTTTATTTTATACTCCACATTTTTAAATATGCATTAGTACTTTTAGTGAAATTTACAAATTTTATTCAATAAAATCGTCTAATATTATTTGAGAAAGAAATTATTTACGTCCCGTAACTTTTACCTTTTTTTAAAAACGTCCCAAAATAGTTAAAATTTTAATTTACGTCCCATAAATATTTCAATTGCTTAATTTACGTCCAATTTTCACTAGAAATCCCCAAATTTATGTAAATGGGACGTAAATTGATAAATTAAAGAAGTTATGGGACGTAAAATAAATTTTTTATTAAAATTGGACGTTATGCGAAAAAGATAAAAATATTCAACAAATGTGTATAATTCACTATAAAATTAATGTAATTTATTTTATACAATCAAATAAAAAAATAATTCATAAATTAATTAATTATTATAAAAATCAATTAACTTACCTAATTCATTATTAAAAAATTATTAATTTACCTAATTAGAAAAAAATTATAATTACAATATAAAATAAATTATGAATATTAATTAAAATACTAAATAATATTTTAAAAAATATGAAAATAAATTTAGAATAATATTCAAATAAGTAAATTTCTAGAAAAATCAATTAACTTACCTAATTAATTATTTAAAAAATCAATTAACCTAATTTAAAAAATCAATTAATATAGTCAAAAAAAAAATTATCTTTAAAATAATAAAATTCCTAAAAAAAAATTTATTATTAAAATTTTCAAAAACTCTTATTAAAACTTAACAAACAATTATTTTAATATTTTAAATAAATACAAAAATCCAATATTTAAAATTTTCAAATAAATACAAAAATATGTGGGGACCCACTTTGTGTAATACTTAGATAAATTTTTATATTTATTTGATTACTTTAAAATAAATAAATAATTTTATAATACTTATATTGTAATTATATTTTTTTTCTAATTAGGTAAGTTAATAATTTTTCTAATAATGAATTAGGTAAGTTAAAACAATTAATTAATTTAAGAATAAATGATTTATTTTTTTGTTTGATTCTATAACATAAATAACATTAATTTTATAGTGAATTGTACACATTTGTTGAATATTTTTATCTTTTTCGCATAACGTCTCATTTTAATTAAAAATTTAATTTACGTCTCATAACTTCTTTAATTGCTCAATTTACGTTCCATTTACATAAATTTGGGGATTTTCAGCGAAAATTGGACGCAAATGAAGCAATTGAAAAAGTTATGGGACATAAATTAAAATTTTAACTATTTTGGGACGTTTTTCAAAAAAGGTAAAAGTTAACGGACGTAAATAATTTTTTTCTCAATATTATTTTCTGAAAACAATTATTAATACTTGTTCAATGAATCTACTACAAATATCGTTTTGTGAAAATATAGAGTACTCCGTATTAGAGATGTTTATCCGGGCCGGACTAATCGGGTTGGCCCGTTTAACCCTGAAAAATGCAGGGTTAGGGTTCATGAATTATAGGCCCGTTTAAAATCGGGTTTTTTTGACCCGGACCGGTTAGCCCGTGGGCTAAACCGGGCTAGCCCGCAGGGCTACAGGGCCAGCCCGCTAGCCCGAGTTGTTACTTTTTTTTTTTTTTTTTTTTTAATAAATAACCTAAGAACAAATTTTGGGTCATTTGACCAATAACCATAACTATAAGCATTAAGAAGCACATTACCGTCCATTAGTCATTATTACTATTTTTTATTAAATTATAATATTTGTTTAACTTTATTTGGTCATATTAAGGAGCATTGAGTTCTAGAATTGTATTTAAATTATACTTTTTTTTCTCATTTACTAATCATTAACTAATTATGTATTTTTCTATTTTATTTGCTTGTTGGACGTGCCAATTGAGACATTTAATTTTAAAAGAAAAAAATTTATTGAAGCCCGTTAGTGGCCCGTTTAGCCCGTGGCCCGCTAGGGTTAGGTTCCAACAATTGTAGGCCCGTTAAATATGAACCGGTTAAGGCCCTAACCCGTTTAGTCCGTAACCCTGTAGGCTGGCCCTATAGGGCTAGGGCCAGCCCGATAGACATCTCTACTCCGTATTACATTCGTTCATTTTAAGATTTACACTTTACTTTTTGGTTTGCTTCAATCTAAAATTTCTTTTTTTTTTTTTGCAAATTTCACTACATTTACTCATTTATATCTCTATCTACCTTTTTTGTATTTCTATCATTCCTCACCTCAATTACACATTACACATGTATTGTTTTATCGTGTGTATCAAAAGTTAATGTAACCCTTTAAAAAAAACGGAGGTAGTATTGTATAGTGATAACACTAATAATGCTAAAAACATATTTTCTAATACTCTTTTTATAAATTTAAGATGGTGTTATTATTTAAAAAAAAAAAAAAAGGTATTATTATCAATATTGAACCTTTTTTCAATCTTAGTTGTATAGTGGAAACCGTATTGTTATGAAATTGAATAGAGTATTAAATTTCAAATCAACGAGAGCTGCCCCTGTTTATTGGCATGAGCCGAGGCGTGGCTAAAAGTATGCGGAAATGATGATGATGATGGTTATGACAATGTCAGTAACATTTGCAATCATCATTTTTTATTTTTACTATTTTTTCTATAATAGATATTAATGAATTTTGAGTACGGAAATTAAGAAAAGTGATTAAATAATAGATATAGTACTCATTGGAAGAAGGAGAGAAATAGAGAGAAAAAGTAAGATATAAAGTGATGTGTAAGAAAAAGTACTTACCAAAAAGGGTATGGAAAAATTATAGGCGGACGGACAAAAATGATAAAATGAAAAGCTTATAGACGGACGGAGGGAGTATTATAGAATAAATAGATGTATTAGCGATAATATAATTGACAGAAAATGATATAATAAAATGTAAATGAAAGTAGTTTGTAAAAAAATGGATAAATAATATTTATTAAGACGGACGAAAAAAAGTTTAATACGGAGTAGCTTCTATTGGAATGAATAAGTATATGGTTCAATTCAATAACGTTGCTAAAAAAGAGAATAAAATTTCAAAATACTCAAATCATTCGCACTAAATACTGTATGCATTTTATTTATACAAAAAATTATATTAAATATTTCATACATGAAATATAGATAATTAAGGTAAATTTGAGGCAAAAAATTTATGGGTCAAATTCGGGTTAATGTGAATCAACACGGGTCAAACTTAATTAAAAAAAATCGCATTCATTTACTACATGATCAAAACTATGTTATTACATGACCAAAATATTGTCATTATAAGAGTGTACTACTATAAGTTAAAAAATATTCTAAACAACTAATTTTTTAACGAATTCTCCAGAATAATTTTTGACATGCAGTAGTACATTTTTGGTCTTATAGTGATAATAGTTTGAGTTTATAGTAAAAATATATTGATCATGTAGTAAACCACCTACTTGCACCCACAATTTTTTTGGGTGATCGAATCCAGACTATTGACCTGCTATTTTTTTTAAAAATATTTTAATTAAACATATTTCATGTATGAAATATTGCATACATGTGTTGCTCTTTTTTTATTGCTCTTATTTATTATAAACACATCCATTTTTTAATAAATTATCAATATATTTTATATAGAAATATTTATTCTTTTAATATATTAATATATATATATATATATATATATATACTGTATTTAAATTATGAACTTGCTAATAAATATAGTTAGATTGACTTCATTAAATATGACCGTACTACAGTCTACAAGTTGACACGGGTCAATGCAAATGTACTGTTACACTTCACATCTTGCCACGAGTCAAATACGTATTTATGTATTTACATTTCTTGTGAAGGTAGTAGTATTATTTTTGCGGATTTAAATAAAAATAATTCCACATATTGAAAATGTTTCGATAATTTAATAAAACGTCATTAAAATCTTGACAACATAGAAAAGTAGGAATATAAAAAACCTACAACGTATACATATATAAATTTTAATTCAAACTAGTTCGATCCATTCATCCATTTGATCATTTTATCGTCATCAACAATCATTTCTACACACACACACACAGTGTGGCGCAACTCACAAGGTGTAGAGATGCTATTTTTTTAAAAAAATCGGTCATTATTTGAACTGGACTTTACGGTTTAAAAATTGAACAAAAATAGTAGTATTTCATCTAATTCAATTATTCAAATACGTACGGTTAGGAATTTTAAAACCCAAATCGGTGGTTCAACCCCTGATTTGATCTTATTTTTAATATATAAAAAAAAATTAAAATTGACGCTTGGGATCAAACTTTGAAAATTAAAATAAAATCGATGGTTCGAATCAGAATCCAAATCGAATGTCGACTAATTCGATTTTGGTTACACTTCCCATTATTTTTAAACGATAATTTTGTACTCCATCTTTTAGCATCTCTAATAAAGGTATCAGAAGTGTTTACCAATAATTTTAGTCGTAGCCCTCTTATCATCTACTCCTATTTCAATATCTTTTTAATCAATTAAATTTAAGTATTACTCTAGTGAAGTCAGATATACTTCCTCCATCCACCAAATGAGTTCCATTGGGGTGGGGCACAAGTTTTAAGAAAAATGTAAATAAAATAAGAGTATTATAGGGTATCGTGGAGTACATTGTGAATAAAGTGATTGTCTTTGAATAAAGTTGAAGACAAATTGAGTAATTAAGTGATGGTTGAAGCATTATATTTTCTCATAGGAGTCGAACCATATAAATAAATATAAGAGAAAAGGAGAAGGAATTGGATGTAAAAGTTGAGATTCACACATCCTCTGCAAAATTGTAAAATCTCGTATATACTCTCAGATCAAGAAATGCAGTCGCGGATAATATTGCGAGCTGGGCTACAACAAATCACGTACTTTTCTCAAGATTGGAGAGATGATGCATTAATGCCTCATTTGGTTAGCAGACATAACACGGTTTTAATTTGGTAATTCATTGAATTAGAGCTATGTGTAATTTTTTTAAAAAAAAAATAAAAAAATCTAAGTATAAAAAAGTGTATTGTTAAACGAAAACAAGTGATACCATTTATTAAAAAAATATAGGTGAGTAGACGGTACAAGTGGACATGAGTTAGATTTTATAAATTAAGAAATGGGGGCCAGCAGCATCATTAATCCCACTTCCTAACTGTCCTCCGCATTCTTCTTCCTTTATGTTCTCTTCCACTTTTCAACATCTCTCTAGCTTCTTTTTAGTGAGTAGTATTTATTTGCAGAGCATTTAACTACTACTGTATTGGTTTCGATCGAATCCTTACACTACTATATTTGTTTATTTGCCTCACTGCTGTTTCGATATATACTACTGTAGTATATACTTTACACTATATATTCTCATGAATTTATATATGAATGCTATTCACTTTTTTATATTAACATAAATTTTATGTGATCACATTCTATGAGACACGTACACTTTTAAATGCCAAATTGTAGTAATAAAGTAGTACTCCCTCCGTTCCCCTAAAACTTTTCCATTTTCTTTTGGTTGTTTTGATTAAGAAGTATGATTAAATAATAAATGTAGTGATAGTGAGGGAGAAAATAATAAATGAGTATGAGAGAAAATCATATGCAAAAAATGGAAAATATGAAATGAAAAACTTATTGTGGGACATCCATAAAATGAAAGTGGAAAACTTATAGTGAAACGGAGGGAATAGTATTTTAAGTGAGGCAATTTCACAAGGGAACGTCTATTAATTTTATTTACATTAAACTAGCTAGCTAGGTTTTGTAGATTTCACTTAACAATTCCTCACAAATGATAAAACAAGACAGACTAGAAATACAATGAATTGAACTCATTAAGAAAAGAAACAAAGATAAGAGCACGAGATTTACATGGTTCGGTCAAATGATCTACGTCTACGGAGGATAGAAGACTCTCTTCATTAACTCAAATGAAAGTTTACAGATTACAAATATGATCACTTAGAACTTGCTTTCTCACGAAGATTATTCACTAAGATCTACGCACTCCCATTACTCACAATCTATGCACTTTGTGGTGTATTTATAGATGTACAATCCTATTGATAACTGCCACTAATAAACAAACTAACTAACTGAATAACAGAAATAACTAATTCTAAAAATTGAAAATCAGCAGACTTGTCTTATCAGCTGATATGCTTATCAACTGATTTGGCTTCAGCAAACTAGGACCCAAACTCTTCTGATCAGATCAGACGACTTGCTATCAGCAGAGTTATCCTAACTCATCTCAAATTAGTTGACACCTATATCAGACGATCAAACTTTATCAGTTGAGTAAACCTTACTCAACTTGTACTGAAGCAGATCAGATGACTAACTACTCTTCTAATAGATAGAATTAGACTCGAACCCAGGACCTAAGGCCTAGGTAGTGGTGCTCTAACCACTTGAGCTATCCTACTTTGTCTAGTAATTCATAATTACACACTCATCTAAAAGAGTGAATCATGATTTCACATGTATAAACCGTTTATTGATTAAATCCAACTATATATGCTCGTATTATTATTATTATCTTTTGAAAAAACATAAACAAAACCTGCAGTCCCAACCTAATTAAGAGATCATATTGAAGCAGCTGCAGCAGGACCAGTATCATTACTATTATATATATAGTATAATACTAAAATAAAGACTTAAATGCAATGGGGGTCGAACGAACGTACCAACCAACAGGAGTCACCTGATCATTTTGTGAGTTAATTGGTAGCTAGTAATGGGAAGAATAGTCTGAGAAGGAAAGTTCTTGGTTTGATTTCGCAATGCACAATTTGGAGATTGTGGCGAAGCCGTAACGACGCCATCTTTAACGATCTAACTTCAACAACGGAAGAGATTGCCAACTCTATTAAATATAGTAGCTGGAAATGGCTTAGAACTCATAAACCCGAGTTATTCAGAATTTCGTTATACGAGTGGGAACAAGCACCTTGGATGTGTATAACTTAGCTATGGTAAATTCTATGTAATGGGTATTGAGTACCCTGTATACTTGATGGAATAAAATGCTTTCACACCTTTATCTTTAAAAAAAATAAAAATTGGTAGCTAGTAGTAGTAAATGATATTACTAATATTTAAATGCTCCAAATTATTAAATAAAAATGAGTTAATATTGCATGCAACATTGGGAAATTAACTTGTCTGCTTATTTCGATGAACCTTATTAATTTCCCCACATTTATAAATTCATGATTTTGACAACCCATCCCCCCTACCAGCTTCCCAATTCCTTTCTTGTCTAAACTAATTAATTATATATATATAGAGAGAGAGAGGATATATATGACACACAAATTTCCCTAAACACATCACGGTGCATTATCGATTCTCAACCCCTAAATTATTAGTAATTAAATTCATAAACATATTCCCTAAAATTTATATGAAATATACGTTAATTAAGATAAATTTAAAATAAATAGTGTGAGTCTTTTTTTTTTTTTTTTTTTTTTTTGTAATTTTAAGGTCAAAAATGAAAAATGTATTACATAAGTTAAAAAATGGATGCGTCTGTGTAGTATATACTTGTTTGTGACACCATAGTGCACTTTGTGACCCCATTTGATTAAAAAATAACATTTTTTCACACAAAAAAAAAAAAAAAAAAAACTCATTTGATAAAAAAAATTGTTACACATTAAATAAGTATTAAATGTTCAATTGTACACGTGGTTATGTCACTACGGATGTATTCGAATTTCGAATACTCAGTTTTTTGGCAACTAGGATAAAGTTTGGTAAGAAATCAAATGTTAGTTTTTTCCTTTTTTAATTAATCAGAACGTTCTTTATACATTCACGTGTAATTTTCTTATTTATTGTGCAAAAATGAGTTTTGGTTGTTGAAATTGGTGGGCATTAGGAAAGTCACTCTTTGTATGAACTACTGAGTTAGTGGGTTGGGTGGGTTGTGTAGTTTTAACTATTAAGTGCAAACTCATCTACACTTTTTTTTTAAGTTGTCAATTTATAATTATCTTCTGTCACTTAATTCCAATTTCAAGTGCTATATCCTATTCATAATGATGTTATTTTAAATATTAATCAAGATCATCTACTAATTAATAAAATGACTTCTATATATTAAACGAAAAGTTGACTAATTACATTTACAATATTGATATATATATATACTGTATATGTAATTAATTTGATAACAATAAAAGAATCGATTATTGTGAAGTGTTGATTGACAAAAATCTTGTAATTTAATTATCCCCCAATTTTGTTGTGAAAACAATTAATACAGATAATTAAGTGACATAAGTGCATTAACATTTAATCGTGCAGATGAAATGCAACAAGTAGCTATTTTAATAGTATAATAAAAAAAAAAAAAAGGTCCATCAAAATAATTGCGATATGTGAATAATATTTTTTATTACTAAAAAATATAATTGACTCCAGCTCATAATTGATATTCTTGTAACCTTGTTCTTCTTTTAGTATTTAAAATCGGATGAGAAACAGAGAAGTCGGTATCTTGATTACAAATTTTGTTTTTTTACTAGTATTTTCAAATTTTCAGATGTTAATTATTTAAATTATATTTTATGAAATATCTTACAAACTTTGAAAGATAAACAAACGCGTAGGGATGTAACGTTATATTATGGGTACAATTTTTATGATTATATAATTATATATCGAGTTCGGCACATATATATCCGTCTAATATGAATTCTCTCTCATATTAAGTACAAAAACAATTAAAGGTTAAATTAAATAAATTCATACTAAATCATATAATAAAATAAACAAGTCGTCTCAAATATGAAATCGTTTCATACAAAATTTATGTCGAAAACAGATGGAACTTGAGTAGATTTTCTCACCCAAGTAATTATCTATCACTAATTTGAGGGAAGGCAACTAAATCATGACGATTAGGGGATATAGTTGAAAAATTAGAGAAAGGGCACATAGTTCCAAATAAAATACTTTTGGACCCCTAAAATTGTAGTTGTATATCACAATCAGCTTTTTTAGATTTATTCCATTACACTCACGAGACAAGACTAACGTGTGAATCATTCTGTAGCCGTAGTTTATTTCAAAACAAACATCTCAAAAGTTCACATTTGCCTCAATATTTTCATGCCATCTAGAGCACAAAAGTACCATTTTAACCCCCAAATGAATAGTGATATATCACACATTTTCTTCTTATGGATAATATGATATCACTACAATTGAATGACGAACAATGTAGTTAGTCGTACGTAAGTTTCACACTTACTTATTTCAAACGTGTTGTTATAAACTTTTTATTTTTTAAATGGTAAAATTTATTATCTATTTCTACTCTCTACATTTTTTCTTTCTACCTCCCCCTATTTAAACTTTCTACTACACATTTTATATAGGGTTGGTCTTCTATGGACTCGAGTGCATATTGTGCACTGTAGTCCATGTTGCACTTTTCAATTGTACTGACTTACACTTTTTCATGACTTACACTTTTTGTTAAATGATGTTGCACTTTTCAATTATTAAACGGTATAATAATATTTTTATTTATAGTGACTTACACTTTTTAGTAATATTGTGTTGCACTTTCTAGTTTAATAACTTACACTTTTCATTAAAAATTGTGATACTGACTTGTACTTTTTAATAATATTCCTCATTAGTATTTTAGGGTATTTTGATTTGATTTGATTTGAATTTTTGCCATTATATATTTAGGGTGGGGCTAATAACACCCCAAAAAATGTTATACTCCCCCCAAATGTTAAACACACCCCATTAAAATTTAAAATTCAATTTTTATTACTATACACACCCCAATTATTTCCTATTTACCCTTCAATCATCCTAACTAATAAACATTAACTAAATCTTTAAAAACATATAAAATCTAAAATTTAATTAACAGAAGAAAAAATCAACAATACAATAAAATTACATGTAAACGTTGAAAATATTTTAAAAAATAAACTAAATTTTAAAAATCATTTAAAAATGGAACAATCAATTAAAAAATCAAGAAAATGAAAATAATAATTAAATCTATATAAAATCTGAAAAAAAATTAAATAAAAAAAAATTAACGATTAATGATTTTTTTAAAAAATTAAATAAAATAATAAAAAAAATCAACTCAATATTAAATTAAAAAATAAAATCTTTAAAAATAAAATTAAAAAATTTCAACTCAATTTTAAAAAATAATTAAATCAATTATATTTTTTAATATTTATAATTAATTCTTAAGATTTAGGTGATTTTTTATTTTTTATATTTTATTTATTATTATTTGAATTTTTAATTTGAATTGATTTTTTAATTAATTATTTTTTTACGATTTATTAAAATATTTATGAATTTATTTATTTTTAATTGATTTTTGAATTTTTTATTTGAATAATTTTTTTTTCTTTTTAAAAAATATTTAATTTTTTTAGATTATTTTTAAAAAATATTTGATTTTTTTAAATTAATAATTTTTTAAGATTTTATTAATCTTTTAAAATACTTTTAGATTTTAATTACATTTTTTAAGATTTTTTCAAAATTTTTAAAAAAAAACTATCTTTAATTTGTATAAGGGTTACTTAGTCATTTTACAATTATCTATTTTTATTTTTAAATTAATGGGGTGTGTATAACATGTTTTGGGGTGTTAGTAGTGCTACCTATATTTAAAAACAAGGCAAATGATGATATAAAAACATGGTAATTAATCGAAAAGTGATGATTAAATTAATTTTAAATAATTGAAAGTATAGGAATGTCATCATACTTAGCAGCTTAAGAATGCGAAACATTACTCATTACCCCTCACCCGAGCCGACATATTGACCGAAAGTAAGGGCTGTTTTCGTAAAAAGGGGAAGAATAATTCTTTTTATTTAAATAAAATTTAACCGGTGGGATTTTGTGCTCCTTAAAACTCGCGATACCAGGCAGAGCTGCTACCTCACTCACTCCAACTCTTCCATTTAAATATTCTCTCTCTCTCTCTCTCTCTCTATACATAAATGTATAACTGTATCATACTAATAAACATATATATATTTGTTCATACGCACCTTTTGCATTGACTCCAACCTCTTTTTACAGACTCTGATTCTGTAAATACATTTATATATATTTATTGGTGGCAGCATCAGTTTTTTAATCTCTCTGTTTTGATTATCTACTCTGCAATGAGGAAGAAAATGGGCCTCTTCCCTTCTTTTTTGTTTACGGTGAGTTTTTTGCTCCGGCGCCGCCGTTTATTGATTAAAAGCATCTAAAAACCTCTGTTTGATGTGTGTGGGGGGTTTTTGCAGGTTGTTTTAATGGTGGCTGTTGTGAAGGCAGAGAGCTCTCATATGAGGTTTTTATTGGATAATGCCACTCTCGGGTAATCTCAATTACACATACATTTCTTCTCTTTGTGGGATTTATTCTTATCTTTTTTAAGAAAAAATTGACAAGAAATATCAGTATAAAGTGATGGATTTTATCCTCTTCTTTGGTTTATACTAGCAGGGCACGAAATCTCCTCTTGCCTGAAATCTTTTGAAACGCTTTGTTTTGTTTTGTTTTATTAAATAAAGCAAATTCTCCATTTTTAGAAAAGACTTAACAATTTTATCTATTTTCTATATTTTAAGTTATGTGTTTTTCACAGTATAGTCTCAAACTTTAATATTTGGAAAAGGAAACTGGAAAAATTGTTAACTGATTTCTGAAAAAAAGAGAAAATTTTCTTGTAGCAAGTGATGATATAGTTTGAGGGTAGTATTTGTTTGGTGAACAATCTTTATTGTACTAGAGATATTGATTAAATTAGTTTCTGATTATTAGGCAAAGACATTCAGAAGAATACTGTGCTATGTATGACATTTGTGGAACCCGAAGTGATGGTAAAGTGCTGAATTGCCCTGTTGGTACTCCATCAATCAAAGTAAGTACAAGTTTGTTTGTTTCAACTTCAGTTGTTTAGATATTGCTCTAGTTTGTCTTGATGACCGAAAAGAAAACATGTGAGTTGGTTTTGTTTTATGTTGTGCCTAATTCGATTTGTTTCATGTAATGTTGTTCGTTTTGATATGACAGCCCGATGAATTGTTATCAGCGAAGATTCAGAGTTTGTGTCCTACAATTACTGGAAACATATGTTGTACGGAGGGGCAGTTCAATACTTTAAGGACTCAAGTCCAGCAAGTAAGAAATTGAGATCGGTTTTATTGACTCTGATTTCAACCCTTACGTTTTATACGATGCTCAAACATATTGGTTTTTTTTGTTTCTTGTTTGTGTCTAATTTCCAACAAATCGAACTTACATTCTCTTAGTATATTTGTTGCAGGCTATTCCTTTTCTTGTAGGTTGTCCAGCATGCTTGAGAAATTTCTTGAATCTATTCTGTGAGCTCACTTGTTCTCCTAATCAGAGCCAATTTATCAATGTGACTTCAATTGCCAAGGTCGGTAATTACACTCAGTCACTTGTAATTTTGATACTTATGATTTGTTCCAAAATTAGAGTTCTGTGTATGAACTATTGTACGAGTGCCTGAAGATCTCTATCTCTTCTTTTCTTTATGTTATCCAGCTTGGGAACAATTTGACTGTCAATGGTATTGATTATTACATAACTGACTCGTTTGGTGAGGGAATGTTTGAATCCTGCAAAGAGGTAAAATTTGGTACGATGAATACTCGAGCAATAGAGTTCATTGGTGCTGGTGCTAAAAATTTCAGAGGTACGTAAACATACAATCAATGTTGTAATTGTATTCTTACAGTCCTTTTTTTTTCTTCTTTTTGGGTAAAGAATTCTTTCTGATGAGTGATTATTGTATGGCAGATTGGTATGCATTTATTGGTAGGCGGGCCGGGCTTGGTGTTCCAGGATCACCCTATGCTATCAATTTCTTGCCTGTTGCTCCAGAATCTTCCGGAATGAAACCTATGAATGTTTCAACATATTCATGTGGTGACACTTCGCTAGGCTGTTCATGTGGTGATTGTCCTTTATCGGGAGCGTGTTCAAATTCTGCTCTTCCTTCTCATCAGGAGAAAGGTTCCTGTTCAGTGAGAATAGGATCTTTAAACGTGAGAAAAAATGATTATAACGTTTCATTTTATGGGATATGAAATTTTATTTCTTTTCACTTGCTCTTAAATGCATTTTCTGTTGTTGATAAATGCAGGCAAAATGTGTTGAAGTTGCAGTGGCAATAATATACATTGTACTTGTTTCTGCATTTCTCGGGTGGGGCTTCTTCCAAAGGAAAAGGAAAAGTAGTCCCGTGTCTAGAACAAAACCAGTAATTAATGTCCCCAATGGTGGCATCATTCGCCGAATAAACAGTCAAAAGGACGAGAATGTCCCTATGCAGGTATGTTCCTTTACTAATGTTTTTCCACCTAGCCTTCACTTCTGTGGTCTGTGGGGGTTTCAATGGTCTTTTCTAATGACCTTCATATCGAAAAGTCTTTTCCTTAACTGCATCACTGGTTCAGTTATTCATTTTTATTATTTATTTTTTAAAATCTCAGATGCTCGAGGATGTTCCCCAAATTACTAATGGAGTACAGCTTTCAATTGTTCAAGGATACATGTCAAAGTTCTACAGGAGATATGGAACATGGGTGGCTAGAAATCCAATCCTCGTATTGTGCTCGTCAGTCATTTTCGTTCTAGTGCTTTGCTTAGGTCTTATTCGTTTCCGAGTCGAGACAAGGCCTGAAAAGGTATGTCATGATATGGTGCTGCAATTTAAGCACAATAATTTTATCTGGCAGTTGATGATAGTGTTAAGTTAATTAGTTTATATGTAGTTTTCTGGCTATAGCTTATTGTGTTGTTGTTGTAGCAATATTTAAACATTCTTTTTTTCTATTGCTTTGCAGTTATGGGTGGGCCCGGGAAGTAGAGCTGCCAAAGAAAAACAATTTTTCGACAATCACCTCGCTCCTTTTTACAGAATCGAGCAGGTAATTTATAGTTTACTTCACTGCTGCATATTTTTTTAAAGAATTATCATGGACTAAAAATCTAGTGTCTACATTTCAGCTCATAATAGCAACACTTCCAGACACTGTGAATGGAAAAGCACCAAGCATCGTAACTGATAGCAATATCAATTTGTTATTCGATATTCAAAAAAAGGTAGTCCATGCTTGCAACCTTTTCTAGATGATAACGGAAGGGCATTCCTGTAATTTAATGGAGGATAATTACGTGCTAATTGTGATAGGTGGATGCTATTAGAGCTAATTATTCCGGTTCGATGGTATCTCTTCCTGACATTTGCATGAAGCCGCTTGGGAAGGATTGTGCCACTCAAACTGTTCTTCAGGTAATATACTTTACGAAATCTGAATTTATTTGCATCTTAAAACATTCTGATTGACTAATACTGATATGGCTAATGGCTTCACAATCTATGTATTTGTTTTAATGATTGTATAACATGCAACTATTCACTTTTTAATAGTATTTCAAGATGGATCCTCAAAACTATGATTCCTTTGGGGGTATAGATCACGTAGCGTACTGTTTTCAGGTACTTTCAGCAGTATCTATCTCTAAGTATAATATCGAAACTTCCTTTCCCTGTTTTTCAACTTTAATCTCTCTTCTGACACTTATTTCTGCTTTGCATGTATCTTTTAGCATTATACATCAGCAGACACATGTGCCAGTGCATTTAAAGCACCATTAGATCCTAGCACTGCCCTTGGTGGTTTCTCTGGGAATAACTATTCTGAGGTAATCTTTGTAGTTGAATTTTGTTTTTTTTGTTGACGAAAGATTTATGTAAACACAATTGTCCATTTCAAACAGGCTTCTGCGTTTATCATAACGTATCCAGTGAACAATGAAATTGACAGTGAAGGGAATGGTACCAAGAGAGCAGAGGCATGGGAGAAAGCCTTCATTCAGCTAGCAAAGGTTCTCATCTGTTTTCGACTCATTTTAAATCTCCAAAATCCAGTGTTCTATCGTTGGGATTGTTGATTCTTATAGTTTTTGTCAAATGCAAAAAAAAAAAAAATCTTATGTTTTGTAATAGAAAATCATGGGCCCAATCTTATGTTTTCGACTCATTTTTAGTTTTTGCTTTTGCTTTATCAATCAAATACTTAATCAATTCACTTATGCAGGAGGAGCTCTTGCCCTTGGTGCAATCCAAGAATTTAACACTTGCATTTTCATCAGAAAGCTCAATTGAAGAAGAATTAAAAAGAGAAAGCACTGCAGATGCTATTACTATCTTGGTAGGGGAATGAATCTCTCTCTCTCTCAATCTATATTTGTATGAATCAAAGTCCAGATAACAAAGAAAATAAGACGCCAATTGTAAAAGTTTATAATTCTCAAAATTTTCTATTCACGACATTCTTCTCATGTGTTTATCTTTCTGTTCAGATAAGCTATCTCGTGATGTTTGCTTACATATCGTTGACCCTGGGAGATGCTCCTCGGTTCTCCTCCGCTTATATCTCCTCTAAGGTATGCTTTTTAGAAAAAGCTTTGTTTGCATGGATACTTAAAATTTACGATGCTTACTGAACTTATCAACTATAAATTGTATTCTTTCACCATTTCTATGACACGATGATCACATTGCATCTAATATAAAATTATTTGAAGCCATTCATAGATAAAAAGAAACCAATTTGTTCTTCTTATACTGATTAAATCATCTTTTCTAAATTTATTTTACATCCTAGTCACTGGAACTTACTTTCGGTTGCATTTGCTTTATTATTATTATTATTTTGTTATAGACACTATTTTCCTCATGTTGCCATTTTCTGAGTATCAACTATCAACTTGAGTGACATATCGTCTTGTTGGTGAATATTATGTCTTCACAGGTATTGCTGGGTCTATCAGGAGTTCTCCTCGTCATGCTTTCTGTTCTTGGATCAGTTGGTTTCTTCAGTGCAATTGGAGTAAAGTCAACACTGATAATAATGGAAGTCATCCCGTTTCTTGTTTTAGCAGTAAGTTCTATTCGTGGGAAGCTTGAACTACTATAATTTGATTTTTTAATTTTTTTTTTTTTATGTATATTAATCCAACAACTTGGGCATGGAATTGTCTCCTATTTGACCCTGAAATGTGTCTTTCTAAACGAATTTAGCCTTGAATATGTTAGGTTCATAAAAATGATTTCAAATTATAAAACTAACTTCACGTATATGGTGTTTTCCATTGTTGTTAGGTTGGAGTGGATAACATGTGCATTCTGGTTCACGCTGTAAAGAGACAACAAGTAGAATTACCGATTGAAGGACGGATTAGTAATGCACTAGTCGAAGTTGGACCGTCTATAACGCTAGCTAGCCTTGCTGAAGTCCTGGCATTTGCAGTTGGAAGTTTCATCCCTATGCCAGCCTGTCGTGTCTTTTCCATGTTTGCTGGTTAGAACTATATCATTTAAATGTCAAATTCTCATCTCTTATCCCATAAAAAAATACATAAAAAAGAAGAAAAAAAAAATCATATTGTGTAACTTTTCGGCATCTTCTATTTGCAGCACTGGCCGTTTTCTTGGATTTCCTTCTGCAAGTTACGGCATTTGTTGCCTTAATTGTTTTTGACTTCCTGAGAGCTGAGGATAATCGGGTTGATTGTTTTCCCTGTATTAAAGTATCTGGTTCAAACTCGGAGCTCGAAAAAGGTATTATTTTGTGTTTTGTTGAGAAATATGCTTCTTCTTTAGTTATCTTTATTTCTCATTGTATGCATTTGTTAAATTGTAGGCAGTAGTCAGCAGAAACCTGGACTGCTGGTACGATACATGAAGGTATGATATACATTTGACTGTTTCTTTTCTAACAAAATGACTTTCGTTTTGTAAATTGCCTTATCAAAGCTTCAATTTCTTCATACAACTCTTATTTAGCTTATAAGGAGTAATAAATTAACGAAGCCGTTGAATAGTGAAATCTGATTATAAAACTCCAATTTATCTTCTTGTTAACTATTTTTGCTTTTACTTCATTTATTAACTTGTGATTTCTTTGTCTAGGAAATTCATGCTCCCATTCTTAACATTTGGGGTGTAAAACTTCTCGTTATATGTGTTTTTGGTGCGTTCACGTTGGCAAGCATAGTAAGTTGTTCACTACATCTCTTGGCATTCTCTTGATGTTTTCCATAGGAGTTTAGAATTTATTTCACTTATCTCAGAAAGTAATTTTTTTTTTTATTGATTTTAAAAGGCATTATGTTCAAGAATCGAACCGGGTTTAGAGCAGCAAATTGTTCTTCCTCGAGACTCGTACCTTCAGGGTTACTTTAGCAATGTTACAGAGTATCTCAGAATTGGTCCACCACTCTACTTTGTAGTGAAAGACTACAATTACAGGTATTCTGTTTGGCGCAATTTATTTTTCTCCGACTTTATGTAATTTGTAGCCATAAAGTTCCGTACCCTTTCACAACTTCTATCAGAAAAAGAAAAGATAAAATGAAAAACATTGCTGGCTATTTTCTTGCATGTTTCATACACTTTCACAACTATTTAAGAAGTAAAAAACGGTGGATTTTGCTTATGAAATTCCTTTACTTTCTGCTGTAAGATAGAATTCTCTTGAGTTAAGTCTACGTATATGCTTGTATGTCATCCATATAATGATTTTTTTTATTTTTTTTTGCTTTTGCAGTTCAGAATCAAAACACACAAATCAACTCTGTTCAATCAGCCAATGCGATTCTAATTCTCTTCTAAATGAGGTAAATAATTTTATCAAAAATGCTTTAATTCTCTTCTACGGACTACGGCCACAGAGTTTCTGGGAATTGTTTTTCTTTAGTAATTAGAAATCTTGAATAGAATAAACTTCTGAAATTAAATTTAGTTGAGCTTCATTATACATGCAAAGTTTATTACTAAAATTTCCTGAATTCTGCAGATTGCTAGAGCATCTTTAGTACCAGAATCAAGTTACATAGCTAAACCTGCAGCTTCATGGCTCGACGATTATCTTGTTTGGTTATCTCCTGAAGCTTTTGGGTGTTGTAGGAAATTCACAAATGGGAGCTATTGTCCTCCTGATGATCAGGTCCACCATATTTTCACTATGAAAAATATTTGATTTGTTATCTCAAACTTAAAAATATTCATATTATTTATTAGAAATTATGAGCATATGAATACCTTTCTATCAGTTAAATTGACTATCTTGGAATATATATTTTGAAAATAAAAAAATATTGGAAATAGTATGATTTTCTGATATCTGAAAAAAAAAATGTTTTTGCAGCCTCCTTGTTGCCCAGCAGGTGGTGGTAATTGTGGACTCAGCTCAGTGTGTGAGGACTGTACAACGGTAACATAATCCTCCCTTCTTTCGTGTTAGTCAATTAAATATTAGCCTAAAATGAAACGATAGGGAGGGTATAATGGTCATTTGACTTGTTGAAAATCGAACCTTTCAGTGTTTTCGTCATTCAGAGTTACAAAATGACCGTCCTTCGACAACACAATTTCGGGATAAGCTTCCGTGGTTCCTCAGTGCTTTACCCTCGGCTGATTGTGCAAAAGGTGGAAACGGAGCTTATACAAGCAGTGTTGAGCTCAAAGGTCGATATTTAGGCCATCTGCAGTGGACTACTAAAACCATTAATGTCTTTAATATTTTATGAAAATTGATGAAAATATTTTCGTGTCATTAGGCTATGAGAATGAGATAATTCAAGCTTCAGCATTTAGGACATATCACACACCCCTTAATAAACAGGTATTGTTATTTGCAACATTTTTTCATAATCTTTTTATTCTGGAAAGTTATCAAACATTTTTTGATTATAATTGCGAATATTCTATGAATGTATTATTGTTTCAGGCTGACTTTGTCAACTCAATGAAGGCCGCTCGAGATTTTAGTTCAAAGATATCTCATGCTTTGAAGGTAATTGCCATCCTACCCTGCTACTCTCACTCCCTCTGAGCTATAGAACATCTATTTGAATCTATGCTGACTTTTATTTCTTCCACTACAGATTGACGTCTTTCCATACGCTGTGTTTTATATGTTCTTCGAGCAGTACCTTAATATATGGTCGACAGCTCTTGTCAACCTCGCTATAGCTATTGGTTAGTTCGTTTGCTTTCACTTAAATTTCTGTCGTCGATTATAAGAGTATATTGCTTCAAGGTTAATTACCTTTATCTTTGTTTTCTGGCTCATCTCTAAGATATTTGTGTCTTGTACTTTAACAGGTGCCGTCTTCATTGTTTGCTTAGTTATCACATGCAGGTAATGATTAACGTACTTATTTTTTTGAAGTGTAGCATCTTTATTCCTTTTAGTCAAAATTAGTGCACTTAAATCTCAACTGATTTTTCTTTTCTTTTGGTGGCCAGCTTTTGGACATCGGCAATAATTCTACTTGTTTTGACGATGATTGTTGTTGATCTTTTGGTACGTTTCTCTCTTGGAGATCACTGGCATTGGTGTGTACCCATGCAAGTTTGTAAATTCTGACTCCTGTGAAATTGTGGTGGTGTTTACAGGGTATAATGGCAATCCTAAATATCCAGTTGAATGCTTTGTCAGTTGTGAACCTCGTGATGTCGGTGGGCATTGCAGTCGAGTTCTGTGTCCATATAACGCACGCCTTCTTGGTCAGATATCTCTTGTCTTTTAATCATTTTTGTTTCATTGATTTTGCTCTAGGACATTTTATTTGGCTGCCCAAATTGAAACATTCATTTGATGGATTTCGTTTCAGGTAACTAGTGGAGATAGAAATCAACGGATGAAGGAAGCTCTGACTACAATGGGGGCTTCTGTTTTTAGGTTCGACTTTTCCCTTGTATTTTGTTCGTCTCTACAACCCTAAAGGCCGTGCAAGATCTAATCAAACACGAAGCATTGATTAACTTAAATTCCACTCACGAAATTTTCTTGGTCTTTTCATTGCAGTGGAATCACACTCACGAAGCTAGTCGGGGTGCTCGTTTTGTGCTTCTCGAGGACAGAAGTTTTTGTGGTCTGTGATCTTGATCACTTATGATCTCTAGCTATATATACATATCCAACTATCCATTTTATTCTACTTCTAACATCTCTCTCTTGCAGGTTTACTACTTCAAAATGTATCTTGCTTTGGTGCTTCTCGGTTTCTTGCATGGCCTCGTCTTTTTACCCGTAAGATCTATATCCTCCATTTCGTTCTAACGCTAAACCCCAAAAACCGGGAGGTCATCCACTGATCTTCCTCGACCCTACTGAACTAAGAATGATAATGGCTCGTTTTTCACAGGTAATATTAAGCATGTTCGGCCCACCATCGAGGTGTGTGTTGATAGAGAAGCAAGAGGATCGGCCATCTACATCATCGCAGTTTTAGCCTTAACGACGATGAATGGAAAAGCCGGGTTTTTTATCTGATTTTTTCTTCTTTTTGTAGATGGCTAAATGCATGTACAAATAGCTAGAGTTTGTCCAATTGTAAAGCTGATTTACATATTTCCTTTGATACAAGGGCAAGGGTGAGGTAAAAACAACTTTAGTTTTGGTTGCATTTTCCAAATTTTGAAGGAAAGGTCTTATATACCCTTTAGCATGTAATCTATGTAGGAGTGTTAATTTATTATGTGTCTAATGGTAATGAGCATGAAAACTATATCTTTTCTTGTGTTCTCTGTTTAATCTCGTATTTTAATTACGTAATTTGTGAAGGAGCTAAGATTTTTCTTAATAGCAAAATTGCAGGTTTGTATTATAAAGTTATGGCCTAAAATCATAAGTCCATCAAAAAAGAATCAATTTTTTTTATCAGTAAAATTAAATTTTATTCAATGTTTTAGGCACCAGAGTTACCTCCAAAACCGTACAATCCAATATTATATCACATCCTTTTCTCGAGCAATTTGTAACACTTCATTTACATTCTCACGGCCATTTTGCATTTGAAAAATAGATGCCGAGTTTACTTAGATTTATTTTGAGATTTTTTAAATTTTCTGTGAGATTTCGACACGATGGTGGCAGCAGTTGCAATTTGTTGGGTAGAGGTGGTGTATCTACTAATGAAGTGTATATACTAGTGGAACTTTTACTAAAAATACATTGTTGTATTTTGCATCATTATTAAAATAATAAATAAAAGAGGAGGGTGTATCATAAAAAGACGGGGGTGCACCGTACGGGACTACTTTGGTTTCCGATTTTCTTGGGCTTTAGCCTTGTTTCTTTGTGATAGCCTATTGGCCCACTTTTCTTTCTTACCTTGTGTTTGGCTCCTCCTCTTTTTCATTTCACTTTTTTTTTTTCCTTTTAAATATATAACTTTCATTTAGCTTAGTTTAAGTACAGTATGTAACTAGTGTATCATGCACCCTGATATACATGAATCATTTATACGTTTTAGTTGAAACAAGTATCATATTTTAATAAATATAACAAATAATGTTCCATACAAAGATAAGTTATTCAATTTCATAGATTACACGTTTTAATTAAAGCTAATGTCATATTTTAACTAAAATTAGTATCATGTCACGTTTCAATTAAAAGTGGTATTACAAATTTATCTCTATGTTCAGTTATATGGTGTGTCTGGTGTCGATGAGATTTAGTCCGAATTATTTGAAGAATCAACTTTGATTTTGGTTTTGAATATTTAATTTGTGATCAGGGGAGAGGAGAGGAGAGATAAATATCTGTCAATTTGGTGCTGCTTGTGTGACGAGAATAAAATTGGGTTATAATTTGTCAAATTTCATGTGGTTATTACATTTGCTATGTGTGCAGTTTGACCACCACAGCCCTATAATAAAATTCAAATAAATAAATAAAAATTCGACGTTTCTTATTTTACGTCACAAATATATATCACCAATTACTTAAAATTTTGTAAAATAGACCAAATAAAGTAAATGTCTTTTATTTGAAAGTTGATTTTGTGCCTGGTTATATATATTTAATAAAAATTAAGTGTTAATAATACTCATGCATAGTAGTTATTTAAAAAAAAAAAATTGAATTCTTAAATGAACAGATAGAGCTTACCTACTCTAACTTTTTACCGTGTGAGTTGTGAACGTGGTATTTATGTTAATAGGCTATAAAAACCTAATAACATTACAATGTGAGTTAATTGAATTGTGTTTTCGATATATTTTCATGTACTTTTATTTTATCATGTACTATTTACATGTCCATGTATATATAACTACATATTTACATGTATGTATTACTATATAGTTATATTAAAATTATTCATATTATATGTAACACATGAACATTCATAAAAAAAATACACAGTTATTTATATAGCAATGCATGAGTATGCATACAATATTATAAATGTATGCATACAGTATTACATATTACTAGATGTGTTGCTATAAAAAAAAATATTTGGACAATTCATTACTAAATGTGTTACTATAAAAAAAAAAATTATTTGTTAAATCCATTACTAAATGTGTTACTATAAAAAAAAAAAATTGTAAAATTCATCGATAAAGCAAGGAAAATAGAATGAAAGACGTAAAAAATACAAAAAGAAACTGAACACCCGTGTACATAAAAAAACAGGTAAGAGGAGCAATATTATACTACTAATCATATGTAAGTTCACATATGTTAAAAAACAGATAAGTTGAGCAATAATTGCTGGATTTCCGAAGATCTTAATATTCACATCCATATAATATTGATCATTTTGAATCAAACCTTCACAAATTTATTTTTTGGAATTCTCCCCGTTTTGTACCATGGAGATACTTACTCCCTCTATCCCATAATAATTTTCACATTTTTCTTTTCAGAAAGAACGAACTTTCACACCCTTAAAATTGAATTTTTTTTATAAACTTTACTTTCACAATATTTCTAATTTTACACAAATGTCATTACTTTTTATTCACACATATACACAAAAGTCAACTCATTTCTTTACTTTATACATAAAGTTTTACAAAATTATCCCTTAAAACTTCACTAATTATTACACTTTATTAATGCGTGTTCATTTATCTATAAAAATTATTATGGGATGGAGGGAGTACTACTCAATTCTCATATACCATAATAGAAATGATTAAAGATACAATGATGCTCCCTCTTTTTCGAAATGTCTTTTATAGGTAAGTGAATACACTTTTTAAGAAAGTATAATAATAATTAATAAGTAGAGTTTTGAGGAATAATTTTATAAATATTTATATAATTGACTTGTGTGTATGAGTGAATTAAAAGTAATGACATTTTATATAAATTTGTGAATATTGTGTGAAGTTTATAAAGAATTTCGCATTTTAAAGGTGTGAAAGTTACACTAAAATATAAAAAAATAAAATGTAATGTGAGACAGACATAGGAAGAAAATCATATGTGGGCCCAGATGGTGGTCAGCGGCCCATGCTATATTGTACAGTAAATTGCCTCGACGAGCCCATTAAGGGGTACTTAATTAATGGCACACTATTCGAAGGCATCTTGCTACGTGGCACCATCCTATCGGTGGAATTGCTTACCGCCACACACCAGCTTCAGATAACTCTAATTATTTGGATAAGAAATTTGGCTTCATCACATCCTCATTTTATTACATACATTTTTATTTCATAATATAAGGTTTAAGAATATTCAGCACATAAAATTATTTAAAAAAAATTAATATGACGCATTTTTTGTTTTACTTATTTTGACCAACCTAAAATTAACTACATAATTGGTTTAACAAATATTTTAATAAATTTAAATGATGATTTATATTCAATACTAATATTTAAAATTCTCCACGAGATGGATAAGTAAATAAAAATAAAGTAAATGTTAAAAATATTAAAATTTTAAGTTTGATTCAATTAAATATTAATAAGAAATTCATACACAAATTTTAATAATATTTCAATCAAACTTAAAAACTCATTTTCTTTGCTTGATAAATGAAATAAATCTCTACTAATAAAAAGTGTAATAATATTATACTTTGGGTAAATATTTATTTTAAGTTAAAAAATAATACTATAAATTATATTGCTCATATATATATTTATGAAAAATAAACTTTTTTTGCAAGGATAATATTCTAACATGGCATAAATAGAAATGCGAGCCACAAAAAAATGGAATTATAAGGGAAATAATACATAAAGAGGTCCCACCACTTAAAAAATATATATACAATTATCTTTTTTTCTTTCTTTTATAAACGTTAAAAACTGATTACCACACGCCTATTTCGAACAAGAACAAACTTTGGGAAACCTCTCTCAAGTCTTACCCCTCCCAATGGATCCATACAAGGTGCGAATTTGTGTATTTTGATTGATTAATGGTATTTTTTGTTACTGATTTGTTATTCTCTAAGTTAATCCGGTTACATGATTTGTAGGCTTCATCACACACTAGTTACTTGATTGCTTAATCTTTAGTTTTCATATAGCTGCTACTCCATTTGTTGAAATCTGTACTTCTTCTGAATGATTTTGCACTCTATTTGAAAGCTATCGATGGTTTCTCTGTAATTTTGATTGTGTTGCTTGAATTTTAGCTCGGGGATGATAGGTAGTGTTATGGTTTGACTGAACTCTTTTATGAAGAATTACTTATGTATAATCTCGCTATTTGATTTTGTTTTTTTCTGCGATTTATTGATGTTTAAGTGTTTGATGGTGCAGTACCGTCCGTCGAGTGCTTTTAATTCACCTTTTATGACCACGAATTCTGGAGCTCCAGTTTGGAACAATAACAACTCTTTGACTGTTGGAACTAGAGGTATTTTCTCTTTTCCCCCTTTTTGGTGAAAGCAGAGCATGTTTAACTTATGGTTGATGTGGATTTTATTGATAGATGCTGAATATTTTCTTCCCTATGTTGGTCCTCTGTCATTGGCTTTATGTATATGATCCATGTTGCAAGTAGTGAAAAGATTCATCCTTCAGGCATACATCTAGAATGCTAATTTGTTATTTATCAAGAAGTATATGTTTAACTTTGTCATTTTTTGGACTTTAGACTTCTAATTCCGAGTTATGCTACGTTGCCCTATAGTTACTTAATTGTGAATTTTTGATAACCGAAGATGTGTGTGAATCATTGCATCTGTGCTTTTCTGGCCTTGCGTTGAGTGGAACTTCACACCTTAGGTCCAATGATGCTATATCTTCCTTATTACAGGTCCAATCCTCCTTGAAGATTATCATTTGGTTGAGAAACTTGCTAATTTTGATCGTGAGAGGATCCCAGAACGTGTTGTCCATGCCAGAGGTGCCAGTGCTAAGGGTTTCTTTGAGGTCACTCATGATATAACACACCTTACATGTGCTGATTTCCTCCGAGCCCCTGGAGTTCAAACCCCGGTTATTGTCCGTTTCTCCACTGTTATCCACGAGCGCGGTAGCCCTGAAACTCTCAGGGATCCCAGAGGATTTGCAGTGAAGTTCTACACAAGAGAGGTAAAGATGTTGTCACAATTAATTTCGTGTTGAGCTCTGTTATTCATGAAATCGAGAAAGAATTATACTTTCTAGCTTACTCATTTTTGCAAATCAAGGAATTGGTTTTCCTTCATTTTGGAATTATCATACTATTCTTGATTACACATGCAAGAAGTTAAAGATGCATACTTCTGAACAACCTGTGTGATTGATTTTATCTGCTTTTTTTTTTCTAGGGGAACTTTGATTTGGTAGGAAACAACTTCCCGGTCTTCTTTATTCGTGATGGAATGAAATTCCCTGATATGGTTCATGCGTTGAAGCCCAACCCAAAATCTCACATTCAAGAGAACTGGCGAATCTTGGACTTCTTCTCCCACCATCCCGAGAGTTTGCATATGTTCACGTTTCTCTTTGATGATATCGGTGTTCCACAAGATTACAGGCACATGGATGGCTCAGGTGTCAACACCTATACCCTAATCAACAAAGCTGGGAAAGCATATTATGTGAAGTTCCACTGGAAGCCTACTTGTGGAGTGAAGTCTCTCTTAGAGGACGAAGCTGTTAGGGTTGGAGGAGCTAATCACAGCCATGCCACCCAAGATCTGTATGATTCGATTGCTGCAGGCAATTATCCAGAGTGGAAACTTTTCATCCAAACTATTGATCCTGATCATGAAGACAGATTTGACTTCGATCCTCTTGACGTGACCAAGACTTGGCCTGAAGACATCTTGCCCCTGCAACCAGTGGGCCGTTTGGTGTTGAATAAGAACATCGATAACTTCTTTGCTGAGAATGAACAACTTGCTTTTTGTCCAGCTATTATTGTCCCTGGGATCCACTATTCAGACGACAAGCTGCTCCAAACTCGTATATTTTCTTATTCCGATACCCAGAGGCACCGTCTTGGGCCAAACTATCTGCAGCTCCCTGCTAATGCTCCCAAAACTGCCCATCACAACAATCACCACGAAGGTTTCATGAACTTCATGCACAGGGATGAGGAGGTATATGTTGTTAATTACTCTCTCCTGTTTTACTAGACTTGGGATTTAGTATCTACTTCCTTCACTTAGAGCCCATTTCTCTAAGCTTATTTTAAACATCTTATAAGCTCTATAAGCTCGTTAGAGTCCGTTGGCACTTTTTTTTTTTTTTTGAGCTTATAAGCTGTTAAAAACTCATTTTAAGATCTTATAGCTGTTAAAACTCTTTTTCTACCAAACACTTTTTGAGAGCTTATAAGCTCCTTTAAACAGCTTATATAACCTCAGTCAAATGGCTCTTACATCATTAGATAGTCTACTAAGCATTTCATTACACGGATATTTATTTTTTGGGGAAAGAGATAGTAGGCTTTTTCTCATAATCTTTTTTTTATTCCAAATGCTCGTTATCAGATGTGTTCTCGTATTCTGTTTCTTCACACTTCTTTTTCAGATTTTTTGATGAGGTGTTCTGTGACCCTTTCCAGGTGAACTATTTCCCATCAAGGTATGATCCCTGTCGTCATGCCGAGAGGTACCCCATTCCTCCTGTGGTGTTGACAGGGAAGCGCGACAGGGTACGTATTTTTCATATTCGAGTTCTAGGCTTTTTTTTAAGCTGAAATTGCTGAGACAGATAGCTTATTTACCTGCTTATTTATAGCACTTGATACAAATTAATCTTGATTTTTTTTTTTTGGTGAAGACTGACTTCTTGAATATTTGTTGCACGATCTTATAATACTTCATTGTTCAATGCAGTGTTGCATTGAGAAGGAGAACAACTTTAAGCAACCCGGTGAGAGATACCGTTCCTTTGAACCTGACAGGTATGTCATTTCCTACTTGTTTTCTGAATAAACAAGGTAGGCTTTTTGAGTACACAATAATTCATTTTACTTCTTCAGGCAAGAGAGATTTATCAAAAGATGGATCGATGCTTTGTCTGACCCCCGTCTCACCCATGAAATCCGCAGCATCTGGGTTTCTTACTGGTCTCAGGTACCTACATCACATGTTTCTCTTTTATTTTAGTAGTTTTTTTAGACGGGATGTAAGGGCAAGGAATGGTTGGAACCCTCAACTAGGTACCAGCTCTCTTATCAAGAGTTGGCTGCATTTCTCGTTTTCTTGTACACGAGACTCAATATTGAATGGAAACTCACGTTGACTCGTTTTGCTTCGTTGCTACAGGCGGACAAGTCTCTCGGTCAGAAACTCGCTTCTCGTCTGAATGTAAGGCCAACAATGTGAAGGTGATGATAGTTGAGCAGCAGGTGCTTGGGATTATGAAGTCATTTATCATATCCATTACACTGTTATGTTCTATTATGTACTGAATCAAACTTTTTGTGTGGTCATCTTAATAAGTGAAGATACTTGGTATTATTAATAAATCTATTTTTAAGTATAATCATTACCATTATATTATCTATTTATTTATTGATATTGTATTCAATATAACACCTGCAAGATTATTACTACTATTATGATAGTACATTATTTCAGATTGAATTTCTCATTAGGGGAGCGTCTGTAACGGCCATATTCTTGATCCTACGGTTTCAGTCCAAAAAGTTCAATCTTTTTCTATTCTTTATGCACAAAAGAAAAAAGTAATAATTGTAATCAAGGAGAGACATTGTTAATATGAAATTAAACACTACTAAGCATTGGTCCTAATTGTTTAGTAGTACTCAAAATGTGTCACTTTTATAATTGGATGTTTTGTAAAAAATAACCTAACGTACATTGGACTCAAAAGTTTGAAATATTTTTGGGGTATGTGTAGAATTTATTGCAAATGAAAGAATTTAGTAAGGGGCAGTGTGCCCTGCAGAAATTGCTGTATTTTGTTGTCAGTTCCAGAGATTGTTATCACTTATCACAAATATTTTATAGTATTTCTCTACGTATTTTTCTACTAAAAATAACAACTTTTGACCATCTGTTGCTTGAATAATGGCAGGATTCTTATGAAAATAAATATATTAAAGTTAATCCTATGTAATGTGTTTGCCAAAGTTATTATAGGAGGCAATATAAAGTTTATTGATTGAATTTCTCTGCCCATTTTCAGAATTGATGATTGAGTTTCCAATAGTAATAAGATTGAATCAATGATCTGTAATATAAATGAGAAAGGTCCAACACTAAAAATGAGTTGTCTAACTTGAAATAAGTGGGTTTTCACTAATGAGAATTTGCAAATGCCAAATGAGAGTTTTCCCCCCCTAATTATATATATGTTGATATAAAGTCTTTTATTTGCTTCTTTTACTTTATTTAGCATCACCTTACAAAACATTGTAGCATCTTAATATTTTTTTATTTTTAGAGTGAATTTCAGTTCAAGTTGTAAATAAATAATGTAGAACTTTGAACTTTTAAATATAACAAATCAAATTATCTAAAGTGATAGCTCACATGTTAAACAAAAAATAATTAACATACTAACTTTCAATTTAGCAATTAAGTTGTAAATGAAAAAATGATTGTTATGGAATGATCTAATGATACTTCTTCAACATAATGAACATATGGTTGAATGAAAAATAATCAAGTTTAAATTATCAATCTCTAAAATTAAGATATTGAACACCTAATTATTTTTGTTTACCTTCAAATTTAATTATTGGAGCTTGCACAAAGAATCACGTTTTCGATAAATTGTTAATTTCATTAATCTTGTAACAAATTTGCATCATTACTTGATTTTGGCCTTAATTAGGTGTTAAATCATCCAAACCCCTTCCACAAATTGCCCTATTTGGAATATAAATCAAGAAATTAAGGAATTTTGACCTTGATTGTTCTAAAAGGGAATCAAGCCACAACTTTTAATAATTTTCTCGTAATTAAAAAAAAACTTAATTTTGATAAATAGCAAAGAAACATGATATATATGAATTATTAATATAAAAAAATAAAATAAAAATATTTAAAAAAATATCTTTGAGTTTAAACTACAATCGATGTATTTAATATTAGATTAGGAAAATAGTTAACACGAGATTATTAAATAGTATTTTCATTAAATTAAGTAAAAAAGTGTCACTTATTACAGGCAAGACTTGATTTTTAATTTTTTTTGGAAAGATGCACATGGGGACCATCGCAACCTTTCATCCAACGGCTATAATTTAGTAGCTGTTAGTTTTCAAATATATGAAACAAAAAAAGAAAAAAAATTAAGACACAACGGCTATAATTTGGCCTCCGCTGTTTACGTTTTCCCCAAATCCTCCCCCCATTCTCAATCGAACACAAACGCTCAAGAGAACACACACGCACACAAAAGTGTATAGATTGAGGAAGAGAGAGTCTTCAACCTCCATTGATTGATTTTGATGGAGGTTTCTTTATAGTCTCTCTTTCAATCTTCTGAGATCTGTTGATTAGTGTGTGTGAGACCTTTTTCTACGATTTTCTTGATTTTAAGGTTCGCCCTTTTCCCCTTTCTTTAATTTTCTTTCTTCTTTGTGTTTTCATGATCTCTGATTTTGTTATTCAGCCTTGAATCTTGATTTTTTTTTTTTTATTTTACTCTTTTTTTATTTATTTTTTTTGTTTCTTTAATGGGGTTTATTTTTAATTGAATTTCAGTAGCTAATCCGAAAAGATGAAGAAGACGGGATCAAATGAGAATTTCTCGGGCGTGATCAGGCCCTCAAACGTTCAAGGTTAGTTTGAAATTTAAAAAATAATTTCAAATTGAACCTTGTTGTTCTTGGTTGATCTTTAACGGAGTCAAATGTGATTAAAAAGTCATTAATTTTGTATATTTAGGGGGATTTAAGGCCGCGGGTGGAAACAGAAGGGCCTTAAGTACAATTAACCAAAATATCCTTGGTGCTCCTTCTCACCCTTATGCTGTTCACAAGAGAGGGATTTTGACAGAGTATGCTTTTTATAAATATAGTTGTTATAATAATTTTTCTAGAATTATTAATTAATTTGTGCTTAATGTTTATCTTGATCAGAAGGAATGGTGCTGGTGGTAATAAGAACCTTGTTGTTCCGCCCCATCGTCCTGTTACTAGGTTTGTTAATTCATTGATTGCACATTCTTGTTTTCTTCTGTCAATTGTCTAAATTGTATATCACAATCTTGTGTTGTTCTTTTGATGATTTAAAATTATGGATTTGATTGATTGATCTCTTGTATGTTCTGTGTTCTTGATTCTTCTTGTTCAGAAGATTTGCTTCACAGTTTGCTGGAAAAGAGCCACATCAATCACTTGTTGAGGTTTTTTTTCTTCATAAGAGTTTTGTAGTTCAGACTTGCATTTAGTTTCTTTGTGGCCTAATTTGATTGAATTATGTGTTACATTAGGAAGTGAAGCCATTGGTGCATCAATCCGACGACGACTGTATAATCATTGATGCAGATGAAGATGAGTACAACACGAATGTGGATTATTACAGTGATGTGCCGATATATGTGCATCATGCCGAAGCTATGCTGGAAGAAATCGATCGAATGGTATTCATTTCAGTTTGTTTTATCTTATTGTATGGGAGGGATGTTAGGATGAATACAAGAAATTTACTGATTTTTTGTAAATGGAATGTAGGATGATGCTGAAGTTGAGATGCAGGACATTGGCGGTGAGGATGATGAATCTGTGGATATTGACGGCCCTGATAAGAAAAATCCACTTGCCGTCGTCGAGTACATTGACGATGTCCAAGCCCACTATAAAAAGACTGAGGTGATATTTTCCGCTTCGATTAACACATAGTCACTTGGTTTTGGTTTTCCTGCATTAGTAGTAGCATATTGAGTTGTTTCCAGCAATAGATTTGGGTTCTTTTCGCTTTGATTACTAATTACGCCTTTTTACGCCTTCTAAAATAACCATTTGAGTACGAAATTCAGTTGTTCTTATGTATCTTTTGTTCTATTCATAAATTGATTAGACATGTATCTTTTTTGCATTTGAGTTTGATTGGTTTCAGTTAGAATCAACATTCATTCATAGTTCTTTATCAACAAATAGAAACCTCGCTTAATGTGATCGTGTAGTTGCGTTTATCTGACCGTGTAAAGTTTGTTGCAGCCCTTAAGCTGTGTAGCTCCGGACTACATGTCTAATCAACATGACATAAACGAAAGAATGAGAGGCATTCTTATTGATTGGCTGATTGAGGTAAAAAAACCAAGTGGGATCTTATGAGTTTTATAGAATAGAATGATCTTTCTTTCTGTCCCATTAAGACGATGTTTTATGTTTGTAGGTTCACTACAAGTTCGAGCTGATGGACGAGACGTTATACCTAACTGTCAATCTCATTGACAGATTCTTAGCAGTTCAATCAGTGGTTAGAAAGAAACTGCAGCTAGTTGGTGTGACTGCTATGCTTCTTGCATGCAAATACGAAGAAGTTTCTGTCCCTGTTGTCGACGATCTTATACAGATATCCGACCGAGCTTACTGCAGACAGGAAGTCTTAGACATGGTACGCATTAGATAAATCTCCTCTATGCAAAAACGAAGATGTAACACCAAAATCTCACTCATTTTTTCATCCTGTGTTTTCAGGAGAAGTTGATTGTCAACACTTTACAGTTCAATCTGTCACTCCCAACTCCATACGTGTTCATGAGACGTTTCTTGAAAGCAGCTCAATCTGACAAACAGGTTGGTTGGTTGTCGTAAAAAACTCAGTCTTGATCAAATTATATTCACTCATTTTGTTTGTGTTGTTTGTAGTTGGAGCTTCTGTCCTACTTCCTAATCGAACTCTGCCTCGTGGAATACGAGATGCTTCGATTCCCACCTTCCTTGTTAGCTGCTGCTGCAATATTTACAGCAGAATGTAGTATCACTGGCTCTAAGAAGTGGAGCAAGACTTGTGAGAAACACACATGTTACACTCAAGACCAGCTAATGTAAGTCTGAGTTTTTCGTCGACTATGTTTTGAGAAAGAAGACTACTAGACTGAATGTTTAATGATTGTTTGCAGGGAGTGTGCAAAGCTTATGGCAGGGTTTCATGAGAAGGCAGGAAGTGGGAAACTGACTGGTGTGCATAAGAAGTACAGTACTTCCAAATTTGGGTACGCGGCGAAGGCTGTACCGGCGGCTTTTCTCATCTATGAATATGATGATGATGAGTTCTGAGTGTGGTTTGTGGGGGTGGTGGGGGGCTGGCAATTTGTGCAACATAAGTTGCCCCTGGGATTTATTTTACTTTTACTTAAAACGATACTGATGATGGATGTGTGGTGGGTGGTGTGTTTTAGTATCTCTCTGAAAATTTCAGTATATTGTTGTTACTGTTTAGTAATCTATCTATCTCCCTGAAAATTAAGGGAAAAAATATATATTTAAAGGAGAAAAATGTCTGAATTATTTTGAATTTTGTCCCGAAAACCTCTAAATAAGTCTGTCGACATTGATGATAAAATATGTTTTCCCTTGTTCATAAATCTATCTCCCTGAAAATTAAGGGAAAAAATATATATTTAAAGGAAAAATGTCTGAATAATTTTGAATTTTGTCCCGAAAACCTCTAAATAAGTCTGTCGACATTGATGATAAAATATGTTTTCCCTTGTTCATAAAAATCTCCCGACTAAAACCGCATAAACCTTGTTTTCCAATTCGTCCCAACTAAACCAGCTTTTCTTATTACGGGGGTTTAGTAATTTTGAAAAGAATAACAAACAAAATCAATCATTTCTTAAACTAGCCCTAATTAACAAATGCACCAACTGTCATTAACCTTACCTAGCAAATCATGCATCAATTGGGCCGAACCGCCCAACCCAATGTTGAAATTAAGATAAGCATTATTTGGGCCGAGGCCCAACCATCGCATCTACCATAATCATAATAATTCGGCTCTCAAAATCTTCAAATTAACTTCATGATTAAATATTTAAATGTTTGCTTATTTAATTCCCTCGTTCCCCAAAAACTATCTTTTAACTGGAGATGGAGTTGTAAAATAAAAATAAAGTGATTGTTTTCATAAAAAAAAAATGAATATACTTTTTTTATGGCAAACAAATAAGAAAAATGAACATACTTGTGAGCATAGATTTATTATCTTTAAAGATATAAAGACATTACCAATAATCATTATCAATTACCACCACATTAATCATATGTAAATTTCACCCTAATGTCATGGACCGTGGCTAACAAATAAGAAAAGTGAACATACTTGTGAGCACAGATTTATTATATTTAAAGACATTAACAATAATCATTATCAATTACCACCACATTAATCATATGTAAATTTCCTCAATTTATTTCTCACAACTAGTATATTTTTAGTAATTTACCTTCGTGGACTTAAATCAAATATGAAACATCACATTTAAGTTGTCGTAGCTCCCTCCGTTCAAACTCGAGAGTTTTGCTCTGAGAATTCGATTTTAAGTTGCAACAAGAGAAGAGACTTGAACCTGAGACCTCGCTTTTAAGTTACAACAAGAGAAGAGACTCGAACTTGAGACCTCACTTTTAAGTTACAACATGAGACTCGAACCTAAAGAAAGATACTTTAGTCCTACGTATAGATACATACATACATAATATGGTCACTCATCCGTCTCATCATCTTCCAAGATTCCCGGTACTAACTTCAGAACCGGGTCATTGTTATCTTCCTCAGGATGAGATATTTCATGTGTATCATCATCTGCCTCATCAACTCGATAATAAACCTGTGCACAATGCTTCTAATGTAATAGCCACACACAGATGTCAACCAAAAATTAAATTATACTTGATCATGCCATAACTGATTAAGGACAGAGCAAATTTCCACACAGACGTACCTCTCTTGTTTGGTAGAAATGATTTTTAGCAATTACAGCATACAAATTATGTTTTTTTGCTTCAGATAATTGTAAAGGTAAACAACAATCATGGATATAGATCCCATACAGATTCATTATGTAAATTTCTTGAAATATTCTTGAGAGAAAAACACGTACAAAGAGCAATTTTTTGGTTTCCATTATTTTCTCTTGTTCTTTTATTAAAGAAAGTCGCATGGAGAGCAATTGTGTAAGTTCTACTTTAAAAAAAATAAAAAATCTAGTTGGACGCAAACTTGTGCATTCTTAACAATTTTCTCCATCACACAGAGGTGCTGATGACATAACTAGGGCCAACAATATATATATATATGCAGGTGTCGAGTTCCATAAGAAACCCACCACCGGGCTCCATATTTATATATATATATGCAGAGTTGAAAAACATACCACACATGTACGAGGAGGAGAAAGCACTTTGAATGAATTGGGACGGTTATTAAAGTTTGTTTCAGGAACACCAGGTACCCCTTCAGGCACCGTGAAATGATCCACATCGTGACCCACCTGTGAAGAAATTTTTAGATGTCATGCAAAGCAATTTCGTTTCGGAAAAGACTAATTCAAGCAAATATTCAGGAAAAATGATCACCCTGAACCTAGACTAAACACTATGAACAGAAACAGTAGGTCATACTTTTGCAAAGATTAGATGCATGTGATTGATTAAGGAATATGAAAAGCACGAGTGAAGAAAGAAACACCTGAAAGTTTCTCAACTATTTAGGGTGGGGTCGGTAGTAGGGATTGGGCTGGGTGGGGTGATTTTTGTTTTCAAAAAATTTCTTCTAAAAAAATCTAACTATTATTTAAGAAAAATAAGTTGGGGATGTTGGTACTTTTAACTTATTTTAAGATCTTATAAGCTGTTAGTAAGCTCGACCAAAACTGGCTCTAAGTACAAGGGTCCTTACTCTTCCAAGTCCACCAAAATCCCAAGCATCACTGTCCAAAGCAACTCTATATTTTCCAGGCAAGTCACAACCAACCTTATACCTGTTTTCATGATATGTGAAACAATTAAGGAAAACATAATCAAGTTACAATTTTACCGATAGGTATACAATAATCTTGAGGAGAAAAGCAAGCCAATTGCTTCATAAGAAATCAATACCCTTCATATGTATTTTCTGGGTGGAAATTAAATACAAACACCAGATCTCCACGCTCGAAAACAATGACCTGTAACAATAAATAAACCAAAAGATAGATCAAGTTGTCATATTCAAGTGAATTCCTTCTTATTAGAAAAGAACATTTTTTAAAAGAAAAAAAAAAAGAATAAGGAACAGGAAAATCATGTGCCTCAGCATTAGAAGCCCTACTAGCAGAAAATGTTAAAACTGCTTACAAATAACAATATTGCCAAAATAAATGCTATTACCTTATCATTTTCATCCGTACTGCTTACAAATTGTTTTGACGACGCAAGAAATTTAAATCTCTCATCAAGCAAATTCATGGCTCTGTCAAAAGCATTCAGAAACTGCATTTACAATCACAAGTGAGAAAATATTGGATTGATATGCAATTATTAAATAAAAATGTGTATCTAAAATATACTTTAAGGTCATGTTTGATAGCTTAGATTAAACCTAAATTAACTATATATCATTTTTGTTGGTTGTTTGATAACTTAGATTAAAGGTAGATTATGCTTTAAATTTATAAAGTTTAAATATCATCTTAATCTTAGATAATCAGTCTTTGCTATCAAACATGCCCTAAAGAGACACAAATATACACTAACTGGGATATAGCTTCCATTTTCTCTACTATGCAAGTTCAATTTGAGATTCATTATATGGATTGGCACCCAACATATGAAAGTTCTGGAATAGAGCAAATATAATTCAGAGAAGAGAACATATATTGCAAGATAACATTTTGAATCTCAGAAGTTAGAGCATGAAATTTAATTAAAGGATTGAACTATAGGATGCAAAAATCGAGCAGCCACTAGGTTGATCCCAGGATTGTTTGTTTTTTCACTAGAAACTGAACTCTGGAAAGCACAAAACTACAAAAAGCACATTTAAAATCATCAATCGACCTTGAATCTCAGATGATCTGTCTCCAAGAGGTCCCATTGGCGTCTGCATTTATCATAATTCCAACCATTGCCTTCTCTAGGAAAGTCAATCCACTCTGGATGCCCAAACTACAATAGATATTGATCACAAAAATTTGTTCTGTTAAAAGGCTGGAAAAGTTCCTGCAAACATCAAACTTTGAAATTATGTCTTCCAATTAATGGAAATGGATTCCTTTCAAGACACCTCTACGAGCTGCCTTTTTAGAATGGATTTCATCTTTATTAATATATACAAATCCCTTACAACATTTCATGATAAGAAAGTCGGAGAAGTTGCAATCTTTTCAACCTAACTCAACAAATTCAATACTCATAATTAACTCTATTCATATAGCAGAAGCTCCAAGTTGAACCAATCTATTAACTGTCAAATAATATTTTTACTTAAGGTGAGCTTACCTCATTTCCCATGAAATTAAGGTATCCGTCTCCTCCTAATGCCATCGTTAAGAAATGAATCATCTGCAGACAGTTTCTAAACAATTTTATACCATGTATTCAGTATGACTGAAAAAAATCCAAAATCTCATGTCTGCAGTAAACACAAGATTACTAAAGTACCTTGTGAAGAGCAATTCCTCGCTCAACAACCGGAGAAGCCTCGTTCAAAGTGGACATACCAGAATACATTTCTTTATCCATCAGTAAAAATGCAATTGTTTTGTCACCAACAATGGCCTACTCATTGCACAACCAAAATAGCAATGTAAATACACAAAATTTATTGCTAAAAGAGACGGACATTGGTATCAAATATATATCAGATCTCCATTTGCATGATAATGGTACAGCTCTGATTTTATGAATCGAATATAATTTTGATTGTTATTTTATTACACAATTCATTGATGATTAGTCTGATTTTTTTTAAAGTTTTAATTAATTGTGCATGCATCATTCTTCACTTAGAAAAAAGGGATATCAGAAGGAATACAGGGGTGTATCTAGCAAGGTCGGTAAAGGCAGTGAGAAAAAAATTGAAATTTTTTTCTTCAAAAACTTTTCAGTCTGAAGTAGAAGTAGTGGTCCATACAGTCAAACCCAAAAAAAGTATTTTAAGTATGGTATACGGATTATATGCTGAGTTTGAATTCAGTGGTATGATACCTGATCATGACTCTCGGCATAAGCTATACACTTTTCAGTGTATCTTCTATTAGTCAAACTCCATGTTATTTCATTCACTGACCACTCTTCATCTTTTTTATTTTTTACGTAGTCAATCCACTTGTCAGGAATGGCCATCGCTAGGCGGTAGTCAAAACCAATCCCACCTTCGGAGACAGGCCGGCCAAGTCCAGGCATTCCAGACACGTCTTCAGCAATCACAGTTGCATCAGGCAAGATGGTGTGCACTAGATTATTGGCCAACATCAAGTAAACCACTGCATCAACATCAGTGGCTTCACTAAAGTACTCATAGTAGTTCCCAGTGAATCCCATGTTTATTCCATGATGATGATACAGCATTGAGGTTACCCCATCAAATCTAAATCCATCGAATTTATACTCATCGATCCACCACCTTAGATTGGAGAGAATGAATCTAAGAACTTCCCAGTTTGCATAATTGAAAAGCCTGCTATCCCACAGTTTGTGATATCCTCGATCTCCAGTATGAAAATAAGATTCTTGAGAGCTTTGCCCAACATCAAAACCATTAAGTCCATCGGTGATATTGTTACTTGCATGGCTGTGGACCACATCCATCAATACTTGAAGACCTAAGCTATGTGCTTTATCTATCAAATACTTAAGGTCTTCTGGGGTACCAGACCGACTGCTCACTGCAAAAAAGTTTGTAACATGATATCCAAATGACCCGTAGTAGGAATGTTCCATGATAGCCATCAACTGAACTGTGTTATAGTTGTTTGCTCGAATGCGAGGCAAAACATCATCTGCAAACTCTCTATAAGTACTCACACGGGGTTCTGAACTACTCATTCCAACATGTGCTTCATATATTCGTGGTGCCAGTGGTTTAGGTGGACGAGGGTGTTTAAACTGGTACCTGAAAAACAAATGAAATGAGATTGCTTACAGTGTCTAACTAATTATGTTTATAGGACAAAGGTAGCATCATGTTTCTTCCCAAATAAAGGTTTTTCAGCTTAATCCAGAACTTTGCATGAGATGATAATGATACTTTACAGCCAGAGGAAATTTTGCATAACATGTGAAAGAAGGGATTTATAGCAACTTAAGAACCAAAACATTAGAGCTTTGAAATACCTTTCTGTAGGTGGTGGGTCCCAATACACCCCATCATAAGGTGCGGCAAATCTTGTAGGATCCTGAGTTGCATATTTTATCCAAGCAGGAATTCGGTCAACCCAAACTCCATTGCCATGTTTAAATCTGAACTTGACCCTTGAATTGTGCGGAATGGCGGGATTCCCATCAATATCAGGAATTCTGATACTCCATACACCAAATTGATTCTTCTCCAATTTGTGTCCAGCACCATTCCAACCATTAAAATCACCAATAACTTCTGCTTCCCTATTTAGAAACACGTTAAATGTGAGGCCTAGTACCTGGCATGAGAGCTATAAGCCAACAATCAAGAAAATGCATTTGTAGCTGTGAAAAGTATCAACATTGGTTGCACATGCAGAACATATTATAAGACAAGTGTAGCAATCATTACCAATGGCAATAGTATAGTCATAATCTATTATATGCTTCAACGTTTAACAGACATTCATAGGTAGCTCAATATTGCATTTTAATGCCTTTCTTTCTTATTTTCTATAAGTGAAGGGAGAATACAATACATCTCTGCTTTCTATTTTTTGTAACCTTTTTTTACTTTAGATTTAATTTATATGTAGTTGATATTTTAAATTGTTGTGGTTAATATAACTTTACAGTTCCACACATTCATATTTATTCGTCGTCTTTTATACAGATTCTAATAGGTATACATAAACTGAGAGGTGAAGAAATAAGAAAGATAAAGATAAAACTGAATATCTTTATCTATGATCTTAACGGACTCACTGTGCAGCTGGGGCCCATTCACGGTATATAGTGCAACCTTCCTCCCTGTTGAATCCAAATTGCAGATAACCTGAATACAATAGTTAGCATTGAAATTATAGACATCTTCAATAGTGAAGAATCCAATTTATTAACTACTTTGATTTTATAAAGTTCGGATGACTTGTAACAATATCAATTGCACAAAACCAATTGCACCAAAACAATAATAAAGCAACTTGATATGTTAAGTTTCAAGCTGAGTTTAATGACAACAAAAGAAAACTTGATTCGAACAATTCAAATGCAGAGATAATATGTACCCCACTCTGTACTTCATCATATTACCTTGTGCAAATTTCTCAAGGCTTCCCTCATGCATTTCAATGAGCTTTTTTTGATCCACATATCTCCTCATTCTATATTTGAAATGATCTTTATAAGCTTCCAATCCTGGATCTAAATCCAAAAGGCTAACTTTTTCAGCAGCTTCCTCCATATTTACTATTGTGGAACTGCCATCAGTAAGAACTGCTGAGACGGGTGACCTGTACGCCTAGTGAGAAAATGTACCAAGAAAATACTTTATTCTCAGTATATAGAAATAGAAAAATATTAATTGAATGGTGAAGAAGGCAAGTTGTATCTAGTTATTTTACTAAACTGATCATTTAGAGCGTGCCATTTATTTAAAAAGGGCCAATTAGAAAGTATGATTTGAGATATTCATAATTGGAAAACCATCATGCATTGATTAAAAGTGAATCCTACCTAATCAGAAACTCATAAGGTTTACCATGGGCTTCCCACAACGTGTAACTGACTGGTTCTTCTAAAACTTGGGGGATTCATTAGGGGTTTAGTTCTGCAGGGAGTAATCATTTGGTTAGAAAGAAACACTGGAGTCCTTGAGGAATCTGAGGAGTCTCCAGAGGAGGTGAGGTGTGTCATAGTTTTAAGTTAGCAGTTGCGTGATGGATCTCTAACTATAAAGGATTTCAAGCTTTCCTTGTGTATGATGTAATGTAGGAGATTGGTGTATAGTTTAGACAGTTTTGGGGATACCCCATCCCTGTGTACTCATTCTATCTTTCAAAATAATGAAAGTTTCTGCTTCTCATTAGTTTAAAAATTATTATAGTAATAAGGTTTCTGGAAGGCACAGTTTTTACTGCATTGTTTTATGATACAAACATTTACAGCACTAGAAAATACAAAGAACAAACGCCACAGCATACCTTTCCATGTGCTATTATACTTGATGACGAAGTAGCTTTGCTTTTTGCTAGTAACTTTCGAGCACTAACGACGAACCCAAAAGGTTGCTTGGTGATGCACCTACCACTAACTGATGTCTGTCAAACAAATTGCAGAGTAGTATTAACCACAACTACATAAAATAAAAAAATGTCAGAACTAACTTCACCATATCTCAATTGTGAAAACAAGAGAAAGAAAAATAGTTGTTTGGTTGTCGAGAAAACCACCAGTTAATAGCATAGCAAATTATGTATGTGTGGGCCGTGTGGCACTCATTACTTTCTGCTGTGCTCTACTCTACTCTACTCTACTCTACTCATTTGTATTCCTGTTTATTTCATTATGACCTTTTACACATTAGTGATTAGACACCCCTATTTGAAATACCTTCAATGGAGGCTTTCATCATAAAACAAAAAAAGAAATGTATATTTTGGAAACATAATAAAGATGGACAAGTCAAAAGAGGTCAAAAACATGTACCCTGCATTCAAAGAAAAACCAATGGCTGATAAAATACAATGGACCCGTAAAATACATAGTAAATCTTCAAAAGAAGCTTGACTTCATTGATTGATGAATATCTATTTAAGCACAGAAAAACTTCAGAACCGTCATTCTTGATTTTTTTTCACATATCTTCGTCTAAATCATAGAGCAACTTTTAAGACAATAGAATAGAAATGCCTACAATCAACTACAATTGCACGCACTCAAATAATTTAAAGTAATTTAGTACTGTTGCTTCATTTGAGCATTAAATATTGTTAAACTTGATGAGCTTTCCTCTCACACTCCGTAAAAAAGCCCAGAAAACAATATATATTTCATAGAAGAATTAAAAAAAAAAAATGCATATCACCAGTAAAAGTAACTAAGCAGCAGGAACAATAATTTCGGAAGATAAACTATCAAACAAAGCTGAAAGAAAAACCACTAATTCAACCATTAAACTGAAATTAATGGAAAACGAGGAAATTACCAGAGAGGAGACTTCAGTTGAAATCGGCGATGAAGACGAAAGAGCAGTTGCGGAGAGAACATTGCAGGAACTGTACATTTTCCTCGGGATCAGTTAAAGAGCGAACTGTAGGGAAGGGAGATCGCACGAATTGGACGTAACTCACATGATTTGTTTTTTATTATACCAGAGGGAATACTTTAGTGCCAAGGCGAAGTTATGCTGTTTGGCAAACTTAACCCACGGTGTCATCAATTGATCAATTTGTTAAGATCGAACCCAAACTCAATTTATTATTTAAAAAATTGAGCATGAGTTTGTTAAAATTCGATTATTTAACGAGTCAACTCAAACTCAACTTGTTAACGTTGATTTTAAAAAAAAAAAAAAAAAATCATTAGACTCGTTTATGAATCAAGTCAAACTTATTTTTCCACCAATCAATGTAATTGAATCGAGCCAAACTCATCGAACCTGAACTTCTAATGCTCGATTTGACTCAAATAACTATTGTATGTTTACATCCAATTGTATAAAAAAATGTCTTATTTAAGTGCTCATTTAAAAGATTTAATTCATAAATCTGAATTAAAATAAATAAAAATACTTTAAAAACATTAAATTAATTTTTATATCTGAATTTTATTTTTAATATGAATATCAATTTTATTTTATTTTGACAAGAATATGAATATCAAATGAAAATTAAAGGTTGTAAACAGATTATCAAGTTATGAATAGATTGTTCGGGTTGTATCCGGATTTGATTAATGTGGGTGTGGAGTATCCAATTATCTAGGTTGGGTCCGATCAAATTGAAACTGTTTTCATACTTGAGTTAATTAAAAGAAGAATTCAACAATTACGGAGCATTTCTAGGTTTTTACTTTGATGGTTTCAATCAGGAATTCAATGGAAGCAAAAGAGGAGAAGAACAAGTACAGCATAATTGTTCCAACCTACAACGAACGCCTCAACATTGCTCTCATTGTTTACCTCATTTTCAAGCATCTCCCGTGAGTCTCCCCCTTTCTCTCTGTATAGATATATGTGTCTCACTGTTTTGACTTTTTATGTTTTTAGTTGAAACGTTTCTGAAATTTGCTCGGATTGAGGGAGACGGCAAAGTTTTGGATTGGATCTTTGAATCTTGGTTAATAAGAGATGATCATTCTGTTAGAATTGCAAAATTGGCCAAAATTAAAGTGAAATTTTCTGAAATTGATGTTGGTAGGACCGATTTGGATACAAAGTAGTAGTATGCTGGTCTGGATTTTTTAGGATTTTTCTTATTCTGCGTGGTAATTGTTTTTTGATAATTTATTAATAGTGTTTGATTTTGTTTTTCTGGCCTTAGAGAACGGAAAAATGCTCCAAGTCAGTGTTCATATCATTTTCAGTGATGCTTTAACTATCTAACTATGAAAGGATGAATTGAAAGTGATTATTTGGGAATCTAGGTTTCATTCTTTATCTACCAAATACTCTTGTTAGAAATTTAGGAACTTTAAAATTCCGGCTGCATCATTTTTTGTACCCGGTAGTTGCTTTTAGTATTGAGATATATTGTCACAAGTAGCCATTCTTTTGTAACACTTTTGTGCTTTTGGATCAGGAATGTAAATTTTGAAATCATTGTAGTGGATGATGGAAGTCCAGATGGAACTCAGGAGATAGTCAAACAGCTGCAGCAAGTATATGGGGAAGATCGTATTGTAAGCTTAAATATTTACCTTTTTTCATATATATGTAGCTTATGATTTCTTACAGCCCTAGTTTTGATATGTTTACTCATGCTGCTCTCATAATGCAGTTGTTGAGACCTAGAGCAAAGAAGCTTGGCTTAGGTATGTTTCCACGTCCTCTGTTCTGAAAGATGATTGTGAAAATTCTAAAGTGTTCTTCTTTTCTAAATAAAAATAAGAATAAATTTCAGGGACTGCTTACATGCATGGTCTGAAGCATGCGACTGGAAATTTCGTTGTGATTATGGATGCTGATTTATCACACCATGTAAGTTGGTGTCATTAGATGCATAAAAAAGAGAAAATTTTCATATATCATGCTGCCTTGTGAAAATATGGTGTGTCGGCTTATGGTTCACTAACTCTCCTGAAGTTTTATTAATTGAAAAACAGAATAAGACAGCCATATACAAAATTCAGATCCCTAGAGCCAAAATTAACCTTTTTAAACTTGTAGCTATATGTTAACAAGTTTCAACAATAAAATTTGTTTGCCCAGAGTTATCCAATTAATGATGACTTTGTAATACATCTCCTGTTGTCCTCACTACAGTTACTTTTCTTTTTATTTATGTTTCTCATTGGCTAAGTTTCTTTCTCATGCTCTGTGACAGCCAAAATACCTACCGAGCTTTATCAAGTAAGCATTCTCTACCAGAATTACTGCAATTTTCATATTCTTGCCATCCAGACTAAGTGACAAATCTTCTTGAGGTCAGGAAACAGATAGAGACAGGTGCAAGCATAGTTACTGGAACTCGATATGTTAAAGGTGGTGGGGTGCATGGATGGACTCTGATGCGTAAATTGACAAGCAGGGGCGCAAACGTACTTGCACACACACTTCTCTGGCCAGGTGTATCCGACTTAACTGGATCATTCAGGTAATACACAACAGCAGCAATTTAGTTACTTACCCTCAATTACCACCCTAACTTTGTGCTGCTTTTTTGTTTCAAAGGCTTTACAAGAAATCTGTGCTTGAAGATGTCATAAGTTCATGTGTGAGTAAGGGCTATGTTTTCCAGATGGAGATAATAGTTAGAGCTTCAAGAAAAGGTTACCACATTGAAGAGGTATTCAAAATTCTATTAGTTTATTTATTTAGAAACTAGCCATCACCGGTTGTTCTACCATTCTACTTCAAACTGAATATTTATTTGGGGATATACAACATCTATCACTACTGTTTATAATCTGGAATCAAAGATGGCATGCAGGCTTTGGTTGTATATCCCTTCAAATAAACTTAGTTTTCCCAGAATTTATTATTTTTAAAATTATTTTGAAGATGGATTTGGAACTCAATTTCAAGGACTTGAGATTCTTAAGACAAACTCATTTAAGGACATTGGTTGGCTATACTAAATTGCTAAAGAAGACTCTTTGCCTGCTAAATTAACATGGACTTTCCATCCCATTTTTATTGTTCCTGTGTCACTATACTACCATCACTTTCTAAAATTTACCTTGAACTCTGAAGCGTTAAGATTAAATTATTGTGTCATTGAATTTTAGAAATGGTGCTATTTTTTATCTTTCTCTGTATAGGACTTGCTTATTGCAATTTAAAGTTCTTTCCATAGCTTGTGCTGTATGTTGAGTTAGGCATATATGAACTAGGCTGCAATTAGGATAAAGTACTGAATCTGAGCCAACTAATACATTTTAGTTCATGATTTTGGTTTACTCAGTCAGAAATTGTTAAAGACTAATTTTGTTGATAATCTAATCCCAAGTTTTCATATTTTTTAATCTGATCTGTCCTACTGGCTTTTTACCTTTTTATAGGTTCCTATCACTTTTGTGGATAGAGTATATGGAAGTTCAAAACTTGGAGGATCAGAAATAGTAGAGTATCTTAAGGGACTTTTGTACCTTTTGGTTACAACTTAAAATGGATTGGAAGTGGTCGAGCTCGATAGGCATCTTCACGTGCTGCAGAGCTTGTTTGATAACAGAAACCCAAATGAATAGCTGACCTATACTTTAATTCAAAGAAGAAAACACAAGAATTAAGCATCTGTTACACACATTGTCTTCACTGTATCAACCATAGTAGTTGCCTGTATTTTGATGGGGTTCAAATTTATGCAACTCTATTCTGATATTTTTTCGTCCTATTTGTAGTGGACCTTGGATGCTTTTCTGATGAGAATGTTGATTGCAAATGAAATATGTTACTCCGTTATTTGTCTTTATGCAACAAGTTCAGACCAAGTGGATTATGACCTTCCTGTTGTGCTTGGTGCATTTCATTAAAATGTTTGTTTGTGTATTAAGTAAGTTTCATTCAAAAGTATTAGTTATATTCATGCAACATATATGTGGGATATTCTCCTTAAAGATTGAATTCTATTATTTTTAAGCAATGTAATTTTTCACCATTAATCGTTATATATATATATTTTTAATGGAATTAATCGTTATATTTCAGACGTTTAAATTAGAGTCACTAAAATGTACAGCATTCAGTTATTCATTCATTCTCAAGGGTAATCTGAAGTTAAATCATCTGCCAATGAAATAATGATATACTTGATCGTTTAATGAAAAATAAAAAATAAAACATTACTATTTTCGTTTCACTTTTAACCAACAAACTAGAATTCTTCTCAGACAGAGGGGAGGAACATAACATATGTAGAAGAGGCTATTCAAGATATAGCCACACAACCAAAAGCTGCAAATCATCATCTAAGCAGCAAACCCACATTTACCATAATAATATTGAATTTCTTGAAAAAGAAACAAACACATCCATTTAAGCTTTCCTAGTCCTTCTAACACCAGATTTCCTTTCAGTAATCCCAACTGATTTCTCCACCTGCATCATCATAGCCATTGGGATAGGAGGAGGTTTCTTGTTCTCCTTGCTAGTGCTCCTCAACGAATACCTCGATGTTCCAACCTCCCTCCTCTCCGTCACTGGAGTGGCCGCCTTCCTTCGGTTATCCATCATCTTGCTACCCTCCCTTTTCTTTGCAGATTCAACTCTAACACCAAGATCATAGACTGGCTTCTTCTTCTCACACCCATCCGTTTCGCCTTTCTTTCTCCTCAGCCTCTCGTTTCTTCTTGCGCAATACTCATCGTAAAACCTCCCTCTCTCAAATAAAGGGCTCCTTTTAGCAGATAAAACATCATCATCAAAATTTGAATCATTCTTGTTGCCAAGTTCTTGGTGCACCATTTTTGCCAGAGCCTTTAGTTCACAAGAAATTGTGTGGTATTCGGGCCGAAGCCCGGATTGCCCAACGCCCAGGCTGCGGTTGGGTATCTGGGAAGATTTCGTTACTGAACCTGTTGCCCTCATCAAATTCATTAAATTTGCAGAATTACAATCAACAAAAGAGGACAGCAAGCATACAAAATCAAGAAAAATTAGAAATAATCAACACTGACTGGATTTTTTTTTTTAAATGATTGATTGCACAAGAAATGCTATAATATTCGACTATTGCCCCTCATCAAATTTAATAAATTTGTAGAATTACAATCAAAATAGTACAACACAAAATCTAAACGAAACAAAAAATTAGTATAATTAACAAAAGTGGAATTTTAAAACGAAATGTTTTTGGCCGAAACCGGATCGGATTAGGCAACTTGTATTTCATGATTTCATCAATGAATTTACATGTTCTCATGAAATTCATAATAAACCAGAAAACGGATACAAAAACTCGATCAAAACTATTAAAAATTTCAGGAAAAAAATCACAACTGAAATTGGAAATTAAATTCGTAGAAACAGAATTCAGTAATTGAGTTGAGAATACCTGGAGGGGAGTGGAAGGTGTTACCGGTGGGCTGAAGCGGTTTACGCCGCGGCCGGAGGCGAACCGGAGATCTTGCAAGAGGCGGCTTTCCGTTGGACCTCAACATCATCCTTGACATCTTACGATTAATCAATCCAAATTAAAAAATCTTCGAGCTTCAAAAACCTTTGTGAAGAAGAACAAGAGGAGGATGAGAAGATCTGAATTTAAATGTGTAAAGGGAAATTGCTCAATTTGTCGAAGGTTTTGTAACAGTTGGGAAGATTTTCTTAATGCGTTTTATTATTAGGGTTTAAATGTGAATTTCAAAGGGAGCGTCTCCAACGGTTATTTTCTTGATCGGACGGCTGAAAACTATTTGTTTGAAATTGAAAGGGACGGTGATACCAATACTAGTACTGTACATAGTGCTACCCATTTTTTTATTATAATATTATTATTGGTTTTTAATTATTAAATTATGTAGGGGCATTTGAGTGTGTCGTGATAATTCAAAAGATTTATTAGTCAACTTGCCTGTTTTCTAATAAATAATTTTACTAATATGATTGGCTCAAAAGGTCTAGATTATTCTATTGTAATTACCATAACAAAAAAAGTGATAAATAAATAATTCAAAATAAATAGATCATCGATATATGGGTGTGCAAAATCTGAAAAGATCGGAATTTGAGTCTGAATTCTATTTAAAAAAATTGGACTCGATTATTAAAATGTATTTATCATTATTTCTACTTACTACAACGAATGAATCAGATTATTAAATCTCGATAGTTTTTCACAAAGTTTTTTACTCGGAGTTGGTCTCTTGTGCACACTGCACAAGTTAACTCTCTACATATGACCAAGAACGAAAATATTGAAATAAGTTATTGTTGTCCAACTGGTTTCAAACACCTTTAATACCTATGAGTTCACATTTCAAACACCTTTAATACCAATGAGCTCACACGTACAATTCCATTTTATATTTTTTTTTATTTTAATTAAAATTTTATATTCATGTTTTTTTTTTTTTATTACAATTTTATATTTTCGCTAGGTTGAATTCCATTTCATGTTTTTTTTATTTTAATTACAATTTTATATTTTTGTTATTCCTGTTTGTATTTTATGTAATTTTTTAGCTATTTTTGTTTGTAATTTTTTCTCTATTTTACAAAATTTATTTTAAATACAAATTTTCAATATAATAATAGTTACCACTTTTCATTAATAAAATTCACACTTTTCAGTAACAAAATTACCACTTTACTTTTCAGTAACAAAATTACCACTTTTCAATAATAATAGTTACAACTTTTCAGTAACAAAATTTCCACTTTTCACTATTAATGATTACACTTTTCAGTAACAAAATTTCCACTTTTCACTATTAAAGATTACACTTTTCAGTAACAAAATTACTATTTTAATTACACTTTCAGTACCACTTTTCAATAATAAGAATTACACCTTTCATTAACGAAATCTACCACTTTTCAATAATGAAAATTACACTTTTCAGTTAAAATATGTACCACTTTTCAATAATAAGAATTACACTTTTCAGTTAAAATATCTACCACTTTTCAATAATAAGAATTACACTTTTCAGTTAAAATATCTACCACTTTTCAATAACAAGAATTACACTTTTCAGTTAAAATATCTATGACTTTCAATAATAAGAATTACACTTTTCAGTTAAAATATCTACCACTTTTCAATAACAAGAATTACACTTTTCAGTTAAAATATCTATGACTTTCAATAATAAAAATTACATTTTTCACTTAAAATATCTACCACTTTTCAATAATAATAATTACATTTTTTTCATTAATAATAATTACATTTTGTCAGTAACAAAATCTACCACTTTTCAATAATAAGAATAATATATTTTTAAATTTTAACAATAATTTTAACGGTACAGTTTATAATTAAATATACCAATTTTAATTAATTAAATTAAAAATGATAGCATAAGAAAAATAAAAATGAAAATTATAGATTAATTAATAATTGTAAATTAATTAATTAAGTGATGGATTGATCTATAAAAATGAGAATTGTAAATTAATTAATAATTGTAAATATTGATCGATAAAAATAAGAATTATAAATTAATTAATTAATAAAGTAATAGATTATAAATAAATAAATTAATTAATAAGTAGAGAAAAAATTAGAATTATAACTATAAGTAGAAAAAATGAGATAATGAGATAATAAGTGAGAGTTGAAAGATAAGGACAAAAGCATGTGCACCAAACCTATTTTGGTGCACATGGTGCATTTGAGAATTTCCCTTTTACTCGAGTTGTATGAACCTAATATAATTGCAAGAAAATTCCTAAATATTTAATCTAACGAATCAACTCAGTAAATCAAGTATTTTACAAGCTCATTGTCAATTCGTTTATTCATATAAATAGGCAAGGACGGAGCCACATAGGGCCCAGCGGGGGCAGTGGGCCCCCCACCAATTATTTTTTAATTATGTATATTTCGTCCCGTTTTATAATTATTTGTATACTTTTTTTTATTTGAGACGTTTTAAAATTATTTTTACACTCGTAATACTGTATGTAAATAATCTATAAAATTAATATTCTCACTACTTCATTTTATTTTTAAAATTGTCACTCATTTTAATATACATTCTTCTCTATATCTCACTAAATTCTTTTTAACACCTCATTAAATTCCTTTTATACCTCACTAAATTACCAAAAATAGTCATTTATTTGACCCCACACCTCACTAAATTCACATTTCTTAAAAAGTGAACTTGTCAACGTATTCAAGTCATTACGATTTACGGGACGGAGGGAATATATTTTAAGTTATACATTTGTCTAATAATTTTAGCACCGTTTCACCTATTATGAGTCGAAACAATTAATCAAAATTTATAATGAATTAAATATAATATTATTTTGTCTTTATAGTAATGTAAATCGGGCCCCTCAATCTAAAATTTCTGGCTCCGTCACTGTAAATAGGTCAAGTTGAACTTTAATGAACTGAATTATCGAGCCGTTAGGTAAAAAAAGAAAAAACAAACCAATTCGGCAAGGGTGTTGGTTATTTGTCCCTAGATGCATTAGAAAAACAAAAGTCAAATTTGTTTTGGGTTCATGTAGAATGGAGAAATCTTGATAAATAGTAATTATGTGTGTGTTTTTTGAAGTTTTGAGTAGGTTAAAAATGTAACTTTACGTTAAATCAACGACGAATTTGAAATTTTTCGATAAGTTGAAACTTAAAAGACTTGAATTATACTCGTTCTACAATAAGTGTTGTTTTCATGAAATTTATTGGAATTAAGAAATTATATGTATTTAAAGTATACTCTTACATGATAAAGAAAGATTTTAATCACATTAATTCTCTTCAAATCATTCCAAAGGATTGGTCTTATATAGAATTAATTCCTTATAAGGAATTGAGTTGACTTGGTCAACTTTAAACCCTAAATATTAAAAAATATTATGAATAAAATTTCTAACTTGGTCAATTTTTTTTTTTATTATTATTTTTTTTTTTGTAATTTTTTTTTATTGGTAATTTTTTTTCGAAAATGTGTGTATTGAAAAGTGTAACACAATATTACTAAAAAGTGTAACACATTTTTTTATTAAAAAGTGTAAGTCACTATTATTGAAAAATGCAACACAACTTTTAATGAAAGTGTAAGTCATTATAACTAGAAAGTGCAAGTTAGTATAACTATAAATGCAACACAATATTATTAAAAAGTGCATGTCAATATAATTGAAAAGTGCAACACAATATTTTAATGAAAAGTGTAAATTATTATAACTGAAAAGTGCAATATATTTTTACTGAAAAATGCATGTCTATCTAACTAAAAGGTGCAATATAACATTACCAAAAAAATGTACGTCATTATAACTGAAAATATTATTTTTAAAAGTGTAAGTCACGATAATTGAAAAGTTTAACACTAAAAAAAACATATTTTAATGAAAATTGCAGAGGGAATGTGATGTGAAACATTTAACTCGTATTTAAAAATATACACATTCTCCATTTAAGTGGTTGTTATACTCAAAAATATTGTTGAAAATTGTAATCCACTACAACTGAAAAGTGCAACAAAATACGACTAAAATGTGTAGCATAACATTACTAAGGGGGTGTTTGCAAACTTTATAAACAACTTAAAAGCACTTCTGAAAAGTAAAAGCTGTGAGAGAGCATCTTTAAAAAAAGTTATTCTGTAAGCTGTTTGTAGTGTTTGAAAACACCCCTTAAAAAGTGTAAGTCACTATAAATGAAAATATTGTAGCATATTATAAGCCACTACAAATGAAAAGTGCAACAAAATACGACTAAAAAGTGTAGCATAACATTATTAAAAAGTGTAAGTCACAATAAGTTAAAAATATTGTTGAAAATTGTAAGTCATTACAATTGAAAAGTGCAACAAAATACGACTAAAAGTGTAGCATAACATTACTAAAAAGTGTAAGTCACTATAACTGAAAATATTGTTGGAAATCGTAAGTCACTACAACTGAAAAGTACAACAAAATACGACTAAAATGTGTAGCATAACATTACTAAAAGTGTAAGTCACTATAACTGAAAATAGTAAGCCACTACAACTGAAAAGTGCAACAAAATATATCTAAAAGGTGTAACATAACATCACTAAAAAGTGTATATCATTTAACTGAAATTATTATTGCAACACCATATAATCTAACAATGCAAAATGACACGTTATATTTTTCCTTATTTCCAACATACACTTTTATAATAATAAAAAAAAATGTGAAAATTGTTGAATGTGAGAGTTAAACCCTTCACCTCAAGGTAAAATAAACTGTGCCCAACCATTTCAGCCACACCATTTAATTTATATATTTGTCGCGCAATTTATCATTAATATTGATCCTACCCACTTTTGAAAATGGACTCAATTCCTTATATGAGTCTATAGGAGCCCTACCCCATTCCAAAATCTTTTAACCAATTTTTTTCAAATTATTTCCAAATTTATAAAAGTAAGTTAGAAATTAGAAGATTTTCTAAAGTTAAAAGGAGGGCATAATGAAAACAAACGGTGTAAAAATTCTAAAACATCAGTTATTTGGGTACAAAAAAAAAAAAGGCTAAAACAACATTTATTGTAGAACGAAGGGAGTATGTTTCAGAACTTGTTTTTGTAAAGTGAAAACTTAAAGAACTTATTTTAAAATGTATCAAACTTATAGGACTAAAAATAAAATTTTCTCGATTTAGATCTTTTACGCTTCTTTTGATAAAAATAATAATTAAAAAGAGATAAATATATTAAGTAGATCTCATACTCATTATTTTTTTTATGTATGGTCTCGTATAGACTCGAGTCCTTATAAGAACTTGAACATCAGTCAACATTTCTTTTAATTTTTTTTAGAAACGTGTATGTTGAAAAGTGTAAGTTATTATAATTAAAAGTGCAACATAATTTTTTTTTATTAAAAAATGCAAGTCACTATAATTAAAAAGTTTTACACAGCTTTTAATGAAAATTATAAGTAATTATAACTAAAAAGTGCAACACAATATTTTACTGAAAAATGCAACACAATATTATTAAAAAGTGTAAGTCAGTATAACTAAAAAGTGCAACACAATATTAATGAAAAATGCAAGTCCATATAACTAAAAGATGCAATATAACATTATTAAAAAAAATATATGTCAATATAACTAAAAAAAATTGAAAAGTGTAAATCATTACAATTGAAAAGTGCAAAACTAAAAAAAAAAATTATCAAAAAAAAAAGAAAAGAAAAAAGAGTCTACACAAAACCAACCCTTTTATTATATACGTATTTATTACTCTTCAAAATTCACAAACAAATGACCCAAAAAAAAAGGGTTAATTGCAAAAAAAATCACGATCTTTACAATGTTTATCAATTACAGTATATTTTTTTTTCTTTGCAATTCGATACACTACCTTTTTAAATTTTGTAATTCGATGCATATGTTTATTTTTCGACAACACGTGGATGATGTATATACCGAAGCCACATTAAGGTTCTACACAAATGTCCACATAAATGTCACGACGGATCAATAAAATATTTTTTATCTTATTTTTTTTATTTTAAAAACGTTTTAAAATAAAAATAATATGCAAAATGTCACATTATTTTTGTGGAATGTGATTTGAAAGACGATCTTATTTTTTTGAGTTTGGGGGAAATAATAATAATTAAATTGGTTTATGATTTATTTTTAAAACAATTTTTTAAGTTTGCTTTTAGTTTAAAACGATTTTTTTAGTATTCTTTTTAGTTAAAAATGTTTTAAAATTTTAAAAAGATATACTGTATTATTCATCATTCCTGACATATATATATGTAGCACCTAGAAAGTTCTGACAATCATATCATGATTTAATTGTTGTTAGGAAATTGAAATTGAAAAATGCATTGAATTGTAAAACTAAAAAAGGTGATGTATCAAATTACAAAAAAAAAAAAAATATATATATATATATTGTAATTGATAAAAACTTTAATGTTGAGACTTGAGAGTACGCCATGTCCTCCGTTTGTCAACTTTTTTTTTTCTAACTTTTCTCTCGACAGCATTGATTTTCAAATTAATACATATTTTAATTAAGAAATGCACTCCCCGGGATACTTTAATTCTAATGGCGAAGCTGAAACTAAAAAAGGTTCAGATTAAATAAAAAAAATTACAATGTAATAAAATAAATAATTCTCTGGGAAAGGAAATCGTGATTGATAAATTCATACACAACAGGGTTAAATGATTAAAAAAAAATTACTTCGTTCTAAAATTAACCAAAATTTTGAACATTGTAAAAAAAAAAAAATCACACTTTCAATTTACTGATCAAATATGAATGTGTTGGATACAGTTGATACTAGGTAACACTTTACTCACGTTAATCAATATACTATACTTCTAACAAGAATATTCCACAATATTCATTTTAATTTTTTTTTTTTTTTTGCTATAATACTCTATAATTATTATCCATTTGTAAATTTATTTTGGTAATGTGTTAGTAAATTTTATTTTACATTTAGAATTTGATTAAAATTGATAAATATTAATGCAAATAAAAATTGAAAATTCAAAATAATATTACAACGGAAATTTATTGTAATAGTTTGTTCTTGTATTGTAATGTTTTTATCATTTTATGTTATTGTTTCCCTTCCGTTGCAATTGTATTGTATTAATGTTTGTATTATTTTATCCCTCCATTGTAAGTTGTAACCTTATTGTTTCAATTTCATCGTGTATTATTTTAATTATAGCACAATATTTATTTAGTTATTTGGTCCTTTCAGAGTTAATATTCATCCATTGGACAGTTATTGGAGTACAAGATTAAGAAAAAAAATGCCACCAACAAGCAAAGCCGATCGATAAGAATGATTTCAACCGTGTTTAAAAAAGAAAAGAAAAAAAAAGAAGCCAATTGAAACTTAAATAAATCGATAAATAGAAACTTATATGACAAAAGTATAGTAGTATTAAACGTACTTCATGCACCTAAATTTAAACAGAAACAAGTTAACTGTGTTTAAAAAAGAAAAGAAAAAAAAAGAAACCAATTGAAACTTAAATAAATTGATAAATAGAAACTTATATGACAAAAGTATAGTAGAATTAAACGTACTACATGCACCTAAATTTAAACACCTAAATTTAAACAGAAACAAGTTAAATTGACATCTACTTGATCAACAAATCTTACTTCTTCATTTTGGTTTTCATCATTGATCCTCTTCAAAATCATAATCTTTATTGTCTAAATACCATATCGAATTTGTATTGAGTTGTTGAGTAGGTATAGGAGTTATCCAGGTGACGCCGTATAACAATTTGATTGAAATTATTAAAAGAGTAACGGTCCTTTAAAAGAGTGGTATTTTTTAGTTTTGAGAGAGTAAAAAGAAATTATCATCAGAATCAAATATGGGAAAACAAATTGTGTTGGCCATGATTTTGGGCTTAGCCACAAACCCAAACGAGGACGAAATCCATTGATTTTGAGCAAGAATTGTCTTGTAATTTGCTGATCTCGAAGTTCATGAAATTCAAGACTTTTGGGATGGACAGTCCATGCGCGATGTTCAATATCTAAAGTGACAACTTCCCCCGTCATGCCCACGAAGTATACTAGTCCATGGTGTAAAATCGGAGCACAATTGGACACTAAAAACTCATGTTCACTATTGTATGTGATGTTTTCGCCCATTGTATTGAAAAAATCCCCAGCATTAATCGGATATGGTGTAAATGCAGCCGCATCCTTCCAAGATCGACATACCAACCTAAATCAAATAATTTCGATATTATAAGATCAACAACTCCTTCTGTTCTGGGAGATATGTCCATTCACCCATGCCTTTTTCTTTGACCAGAATTCAACCATGACATCTATATTTATATATTTGCAAACTTATCATGTGACACATGTCACAACCTCCTTCATTCTCTCAATCTCTCTCCTCTCAAAATTCCTCCATTTTGAAATTGCTTCATTCTTATCATATCTATAGATTAAGTTCTAATCTCAACCTTTGATTCTGTACAAATGATCTCAACCCTCCATTCTTATTTTTTACTCTTATATAAACTTCAACACCTTCTCCTTTCATTCATTCAAGTTTTAATCTCTCAACTTTGTCCTCTTCGAATTTCGTCGGTCAATTTTATTCCGGCTATTCGCATAGAAAATATTTCGGCCATTCATTTTAAATCTCTCTCATTTCTCTCAATTTTGTATTTTCCTGTAATATTTTTTCTAGCTATTCATCAAATATTTATTCAATTTTTTCAGTTCAAATAGCGCGTCTGAAACCCAAAAGCAACAATCTGACGTCGTTTGACTTCTTATTCGTCATTGACGATCCATTGACAAGAAGTGTATGATATAAAATCTAAAGTCATCTGAAATACACAAGGAATGTACCTTTCTTTCATTTTTAGTCATCGAAAATGCACAAAAAATGTATTTTATATTCGAATTAATGTAATTAATTTCACATGGGGATTATTTAATATTTATTTTGGAATTCAATTTGTATATAACATACTCCGTATATGTTTGTAAGGATTCATTATAATTATTTTTGTCTTATTTTTAGTGTTTTATTCTTGAAGTTAATCTAATTCTATATACATGTATCTATACGTAGTAGAAGATTGATATAATATTTCATCTAATATTGACTTAATTAAAAAAATCAGTTTGTTGGAAATAATTTATATTTTATTTATGTCAACAACCTATATAAACTAAAATTATATATAATGTAAGCACGTCTAAATCCCCTTATATAATTACAAGACAATTAAAAATAATAGTATTTTATATACAAGAATTAACAATTCTTATAAAAAAAAATAGGAATTAACCATTAAAATTGAATTGGAGTTTTTATAAATCTAAATGTAACAGAATTATTAAAGTAATAAATATTTACTTATATGTTTACATAATTATTTCCATTAATCAAGATTGCATTAAACGTTGTATTTATAAACATTTTATTTGTAATTATAATTTTTATTTATTTATGGAAATTACTAAATTTAAGTGCTAACATTTAATGAAACGTTTGATTTCAAAATTATAATAATAACTGTAAAAATTTGTAGAAGATTAGTGTCTTCAATTATTTACAGAATTATGATTACAATAAAATTAATAGTATAATAATTCAATGTTAAATAAACCTTTTGCGATTTTATATTTATGAACATTTCGTTTGTAATTATAATTTTTTTTTTTTTTTGGAATTACATATCCACATTTAATTTAGTAAATTATTGTACGCGGTCAGGTCTAATAATAATGCACGTATGTTAATTAGGCACCATAATTGCCTAATAAACTAAATTAAATGTTACATGTCTAATTAATAATCTATTATTTTGGAATGTAGTCATTCCGTTACAAATCAATAAACTTGGATGGAAAATTAATTTGATCATAATTTTCTCATATAATGTAAAGATTTCTACAATAATTATTATGACTTAAAAATTAAGAGTCTCCCCTAATATGGCAACTAAAATTAAGAGTTACATTTGAATCAATTAACTTCTCTATAAATTAAAGCAAATTGACTAGACGAAAATATTTTCAACTTTATCATAAAAAAATCTATAATTATACAATAATTAACGTTAATAATAAATATTCAATCATAGTCACTAAAAACACGATAATTGATTGTCTAAAATGGTTCTCAACTATTCATACAATTGTATTGACTTTATGGAAAATAAATTAGTAACTATGCATTCATATATAATCCCAAAATTTGGGATAATTGATTAAAGAAATCAATGTAAATGTGTACACATATACATATGTTAATAATTATCGGTAACGTCAATTCATACTTACATTAATAACAGATTAATTGGCGATGGGAGATATTTGATATTTCATCATTACTTTAACTTAAATCAATTGGAATTTTTTTTAATAAAATATATTAACTTAATTTGTAAATTGTATGTCATGTTTTTTTATATTATTATTAATATTAATACTACTAATAATAATCAAGTTTAAGAATAGTACAATTTTCCTGAAAATTATTTTATGTTTCAAATATTATAATTATTTTTTATTATAATAGTTAATTATTTTTATTTTATGTATATACGTACTGTAAATAATTATTTAATGATTTATTTATTATATAGTTTATAATTATTTAAATCTAATCTAAATATTACTCACTTCGTCCCATAATAATTTTTATAGGTAGATGGACACACATATTAAGAAAGTACAATAATTAGTGAAATTTTAATTTGATGAGTAATTTTGTAAAACTTTATGTATAAAGTAAATAAATGAGTTGACTTTTGAGTATGTGTGAAAAAAAAAAGTACGTATTTGTGTAAAATTGAGGATATTGTAAGGGTAAAGTTTATAATTAGTTGGGACCTAAATACTAACATGTCGCGGGCTAGACGAGCCACTAATGATCTTCAATATTTTTTTTTTAAATAACTAATTAACTAATTTCAATTGTGTAATAATAAAAATATAATAGTTGGAACCTAAATCCTAAATGTCGCGGGCTAGACGAGTCACTAACGATCTTCGATATTTTTAAAAAAAAATAACTAATTAACTCATTTCAATTGTGTAATAATAAAAATATAATAGTTGGAACCAAAATCCTAAATGTCGCGGGCTAGACGAGCCACTAATGATAATTCGCTATTTTTTTTAAAAAATAACTAATTGACTAATTTCAATTGTAAAACAATAAAAATAATTAAATAAATAATATTTCTTCAAATATGAATTGTGCAGTGTGTATTTTAATTATTTATGTCATGTTACATAAGTATTAGATTAAATAAAATTTTTAATCTAATACTGGTAACATGACATAAATAAAATTTGAAGTGAAAACTTTAATATCACTTTAACGAATTTATATATTTCCTATTGTTGCATTAAAGTTAAATCAATACTATTTAGTTTTTAAGCTCGGTAGATCAGTGAGTTGGCCAATTTAACGCACAGGCTAATCGATTTGAGTCAACAAGATTTAAATTTAAACAGTTTTATCCTACCATTTGACAAACCTAGCCCTGCATTTATTATAGCTGATTGGGTTAACCTGTTAGCATAGTTCTGATAAATATTTATAAATTCAATAGAATAAATTATATTCGAAATAATTCAATTCTTGAATAACTAATATATATATATATATATATATATATATCACATGCATATCAACTGTTTCAATCGTTGGACTAATCTTTGTATGATTTTAAATTTGTGTGATGTAATGATTCATGATAATATCAAACAAAATATGCAAATATATATATATACAACAATGTTGTGTATAAGGTTTTTTTTTTTTAATTATAATTTTATATATTAATTTGTAATTAATAAAACATGCTTATTCATTATGATATAATGTCTTTTCCTATCAAAAATTATTTTTTCAAATAACAATTTATCAAATAATGTCTATAAAATTAAAATATTGTATTTTTTAATTCAAATTACATAATATATATATATATATATATATATATATATACTCTAAAATATAAATTAACATTTATAATAAAATTTCTTATATTAATGTAGAATATTATAAATTTATTTTAATCCCGCGTAAAATGCGGGTCTTACCCTAGTAATAATATATATAGTAGAGTATAAAAGAAGAGACCCTGCGCTGCATGGATTAACGTACAACACAACATACTTATCTTTTATTTCTTTTTATATAATACTAATGCCCTAATCGATTAATTCTTCCCTTTTTTATGACAACTTACTTGATTTATCCTAATATTAGTAATTATCTTAATACAATTATCACGAACATGTGTAATAATGTTTAAAAAAGGAAAAGGAGCGAGGTCGGTCGGGATAAATATTACTCGTAAGTTTCTTTAATAGAATATATAGGTGGATATTTTTTAAAGGGATTGGTCTTATATAAAATCAATCCTTAAATCTTAAATATTAAAAAATATTGTGAATACAAATTTTGATTTGGTTAATTTTTTTTTTTATTTTTTTTTTTTTTTGTAATTTTTTTTTATTGATAATTTTTTTTCTCGAAATTGTGTGTGTTGAAAAGTGTAAGTTAATATTATTAAAAAGTATAACACAATATTACTAAAAAGTGTAACACATTTTTTTATTAAAAAGTGTAAGTCACTATAATTGAAAAGTGCAACACAACTTTTAATGAAAAGTATAAGTCATTATAACTAGAAAATGCATGCAAGTTAGTATAACTAGAAAGTGCAACACAATATTATTAAAAAGTGCATGTCAATATACTTGAAAAGTGCACCACAATATTTTAATGAAAATTGTAAGTTATTATAACTGAAAAATGTAACAAAATACGAGTAAAAAGTGTAACATAACATTACTAAATAAGTCACTATAACTGAACATATTGTTGGAAATTGTAAGTCACTACAACTGAAAAGTGTAACAAAATATGACTAAAAAGGTTAGCATAACATTACTAAAAAGTATAAGTAATATAACTAAAAAAATATTGTTGAAAATTGTTAGAGGTAAGAGTTGAACACTAAACCTCAACATAAAAAAGACTATTTTCAATCGTTTAAGCTATGTAATTATCATATACGAAGTATGTTTTTTCGTATTTTATTTTTATTATCAATCCTATCAAATTTTAAAATTTAAAAGATGGTACATTATAATACTATACACGTAGGTGATCCAGAAAAGGAAATTTACATATGTGAAACAAATCTAATTAAATTATTTAGTATACAAAATTAGTATTTTTTTTTTAACTTTTCGGAAATTACAGCTTCCCTTCCCAAATCATTTTGCAAATTTAATTGTATACATGCATTAAGATCTAATTAATTAATTAATATGAGATGAAAGATATATTATACCAATCCATGCAGGTCTCTTATTTATACGTAGACACCTACTGTAATTAAAAAATAAAATCAATTTCGTTGTTAGGTATAGAATTAAGGAACATAATTTTAAAAGTCTTTATTTTACGCCAGTTAATTTATTTGAGAATATAATAAGAATTTAACCGAAATGATAAGTTCCTATTTATTAAAAAATCTTATAATGTGTTGGAAATTCATAATCTTATAATGGGTTGGAAATTCATAAGACATGTAATGAATTTATTAATTCTGAAAGTAATTTAAATATGAATTATTATAAATTTAATTCATAACAGACACTCTCAAAGAAGTCTCTGTTGTTGCACAAATGTATTTTCAAAAAATATAATTTAATTTTGTAGCACTCTAGGTCCCGTATTTATAATAAGGAGTGACCGAAATTTTTATGAAAAATATGAAAATATGAAAAAATTATCTTCTTTTTATATATATCTTTTTCCATAATTTGGAAATATATAAATATTTTATTCTTTTCATATATAATTTTTTCTATAAATTTTATAAAAAATATGGAGATAAAAGTGGTCTTGTGTCACTCCACCTATTTATAATTATTCCAGCATGATCATCTACTAACATTTGTGGTGAAAATTAATTATAAAGAATTATCTAAAATTATCAATTAATATTAAGAATATTTTGAAATTTTATTTTTTTTCTTTGTTTTCTATTCTAGATATTTTTCTATTAAGATCATTCATCGTACATACTCAAAGCCACACACCAATAATATTAATTGAAGATAAATTCAGTAAAAATTAAAAAAAAAATGAAGTTTAGGATTTAGGAATTAAAGGAGGGGAAATGAATCAATGATGTCAAAAAAGTTTTGAATAAAAGAGGTGAAAAGAGGTAAACTTCAATGACCAAAAATGATATTTTCCTATATTTTTGATTTGTCTAGGAATAAGGGTGCTCTTGGCTCGACATTGTTTGTTCTGTTACACCCGAACCCTTGTTTTTTTGTTGGGTTGTAAATAGTGCACGCTGGAGCTCGAATAGAAAGTATTAATTCATTTCTCGGGGGCAAGGATCTAGGGTTAATGCCACTCAATTGGAGGAACAACTTCGTAAATATATCGAACATATATATGAATCGAAAGGATCCAATTTGACCAAGTTTCCAATTCAAAAGCAAAACTTGGTCAAATTAATTCAAATTTTTCGATTCAAGGTGTATCACGCGGGAATCGACTGTCCATAGGATTCTTTGATCGAAAGAAATCAAAAGGGGGTATGTTGCTGGAAGGTGCGGCTGGATCACCTCCTTTTCGGGGAGAGCTAATGCTTGTTGGGTATTTTGGTTTGCCACTGCTTCACACCCAAAACAAAAAGAAGGGAAATGCGTCTGAGTTAAAGGAAGTCTTCTTTCGTTTCTCGACGGTGAAGTATAATTTGTTGATATTTAATAGTAATAGTTACGTAATTAGAATAAGTTTACTAATTTAGTGGCATATGACATCATCCAAAGAGAATTGTATCAAACAGTCCAAACCTTTATTAGTGCAATAAAAATTAAAGGGCCCGCCCCAATCTAATGTTGATTCCTTAAACGACGTGAACGGTTCGTCGTCTCCTACTATGCTCATCTGAGTTGTTCAATTACATTATAATTTATAATAATATTTGTTGTTTTCTTCCAACCTAATTTATAAACTTTACCAAATATATATATGACACTTTTATTCCACGTTTCATTATTCATTCTACATTGTTCTCCATCAATATTGGGCATGTGTTACTTTTTTATTATTGTTTAGTTAACTTATTAACTGTGTATCTCATGGTTCGAAAAAAAAAAAAAAACTGTGTATCTCATTATTTTATATATAGATCAAATAATAATTCTATTATAAAATTAAAATCTAACACAAAAATGTATGTATGTGCAATATTATACAAATTTAAGATCTATGTAATTTGCGACTTGTGGATCTATGTATCCATGTATATAGATGCCTATAAAATTGTTTTTCCTATACAATTATTTTCCGACTAAATTTTGATCGATTTTTGGTTATTTAAGGATGACCCACACTTCGTCTCTCTAAGATTATCAGCTTTGTATCTCTTCGATCAATTTTGTATGCCACAACTCCGTGAATTTATATATTAGCCGATTCCATTGTTTTTTACTCGTAATTCAATAATTTTTATTAATTTACATTGATTCTAAAGACCAGTTTTATATTTAAAAAAAAAATCTCTCTCTCTGAACCCGTTAATTTGGTACGTAAATTTTGTGTAGGCTGTGTAGCACATGAAATTGTGTTTTAGTGGATTGCGTGTATTGTTGATATTTTCATGTTGTGCGGGTATCACATTTTTTCCCTTTTGTATTAATCTAATTTTAAATAAAATAATCTCTCTGTCACTCAAACTCAAAATGTAAAATTTTGTTCTTCAATATTTCGGTGAAATTTGTATACTATATATGCACACTTCTATGCACTCAATTGACAATTAATACAATTGAACTATTTTATATTTTTTATTATATTTGGTTCTAATGTGATGGATTTTAAATTTAATTGAACACATATCTAATTGATGTAGTAATAAGAATTCATCAATAATGTTTTAAATATTTTTTTCCTAATGTATATTTCTTAATAGATCAACCCATAATCAATTCCACCTTTCTGTTTAATTAAGTATAAAATCATACTTAGCTGCTCCCTCCGTTTTTTAACAAATAATATTTTCGTGAAATTTGTAAAAATTAAGAAAGAGAATGTATTGACAAGTATACCTTTAAATAACAAAGAATGTCTCTAATAACATTAACATTGATAAGTCTAATTATTGCGTCTTTCTTTCATACTTATAACAATTCAGCCTCTTCGATTCCCTTAAAGATTAAGTTGATTTTCAACACTTCAAAAGAATGATTTCAGCCGTGTTTTAAAAGGAAAAAAAAAATTTACTTAATACTACTCATAAAATTAGAAACTAAATTTCACACAATAAAATAATTATATATATTTACAGTTTATATATACAATGATAACACGACAAACTGAATATATTGGATTTATTTTATGAGATTGATTTGATTAAAATTAATTATGCAAAGATTAATTTTAGACTGTTCAATTCAACCACTTACGTTTTTTTTTTTTTTTTTATGCAAGTTAAATACACCAATTTTTTTTATGGAAAGTTAAATATCCATCCCTTTTTTCCCCTCCCCATGACTCGAACCCAGGACCTAAGCCTAGGTAGTAGTGCTCTAACCACTTGAGTTATCCCACTTTGTCGTCCAATTTTTTTTTATGTATATTTCTTATGTTTTATAATTATTTACAGTGACGGAGCCAGGAATTTTAGATTGGGGGGCCCGATTTACATTAATATAAAGACAAAATAATATTATATTCAATTCATTATAAATTTTATAATATCTCATTTTATTAATTTAAATTTAACGATTTTTGTTATGTTTCGAAGAAAATTAATTTTGATTGTTTCGACTCATAATATGTGAAACGGTGTTAAAATTATTAGACAAATGTATAACTTAAAATATATTCCCTCCGGCCCGTAATAACTTGAATATGTTGACAAGTTCACTTTTTAAGAAATGTGAATTTAGTGAGGTGTGAGGTCAAATAAATTAGGAGTATTTTTGGTGATTTATTGAGGTATAAAAGAAATTTAATGAGGTGTTAAAAAGAATTTAGTGAGATGTAGAATATAGATTAAAATGAGTAACAATTTTAAAAATAAAATGATGTATTGAGAATATTAATTTTGTAGATTATTTACCTATGAGTTTACAAATAATCTTGAAATGTCTCAAATTAAAAAAAAAAGTATATAAATAATTATAAAACGGAAAAAATATACATTAAAAAAAAAATTGGTGGGGGGCCCACTGCCCCCGCTGGGCCCTATGTGGCTCCGTCCTTGATTATTTATATACTTTCTTTAATTATTTAAGATCTTTTTAAAATTATTTATACACTCATAATATATAATAGGTAAATAATCTACATCATTTTATTTTTAAAATTGTCACTCATTTTAATCTACATGCATTCTTTCCTACATCTCGTTAAATTATTTTTAACACCTCAATATTTTTTTTTATACCTCACTAAATCACAAAAAATACTCATTTATTTGACCCCACACTAAAAAGTGAAGTAAATCATTACGAGACAGAGATAATATATTTTAATTTATACATTTGTCTAATAGTGACTAATATCTCAGCAGAATTGCACGTTAAAATTTAATACCGTTTCACCTATTATGAGTCGGAACAATCAAAATTAATTTTTTTCTAAACATAATAAAAATCTTTAAATTTAAATTAATGAAATGAGATATTATAAAATTTATAATTAATTAAATATAATATTATTTTATCTTTATAGTAATGTAAATTGCACAATCCAAAATTTCTGACTCCTGTCACTGTCACTGGTAATTACTACGAAAATTTCCAATTTCTGTTCTACACTTTTGAAGAGTTGCGCTTAAATTATTAAATATACTGGAGATTAAATATTGTTTTTAAAATTAATACAATAATTAAATTCACCTAAAAATAAAAGTAGACTTTGATGACAAGTATCAAAGCAGAGCCACATACCTTTCTTTAAATATTAATCGCATCAATAAGAGGTCAGCAGCAACATCAACATCTGAAGAGAAGTTTGAATTAATGTAATAGCCTCTCTCTATTTATAAGAAAAGAGACCCTGCATGGGATATGTTGATATAATATACACACTAGTGTAAGAGCCGCAATTTAGGCGAGCTTCAAATAAATTTATAATATTTTTTATTTTTTATTTTTTTTGAAAAATGTATAAATTTATTATTGTGTGTTTGAATGGAGGAATTTGATTTGAGCAGGTATTTAAATGAAAGGTTTTGAAAATAGATGAATTTTAAATGATATGATTTTAAGGAGAACATCCTCTCAATTTTAACTTAAAAAAATATGTTAAGAATTTTAAATCCATTCATTTACTTTTTAATCCAAACAAGTGGAGTGGATTTGAAATCCAAATTCTTATATGCAGTCAATTTACTTAATTTATTCTTTGAACTCAACATAGTTTGACCTAATTCATTAAAGCTAAATTACAAGTCAATTGCACTCAAGTATATTTCTAACACTGTGTTATTACATTATAAATTAGTTAAAATCACAATAGTTGAGACATAATAAAATTAAAGTATTAAACTATTTAATAAACTTAACAATAATTTATTTATTTTTTGGTTAAATTGCATGTGATTGAAACTTTGTGTCTTTGATCCTAAGATGGCTATCTCAATGACATATATTAACTTTGTGGTGAATATATATCTCATATGGGCTCAAACTGAAATTGAACAAAATAAATTTTAATATATTTCATGTTCTTGAATCTTGAGGTTGTAACATATAAACATATAGGTCATGTTTGATAGCTTAGATTAAATCTAGATTAACTATATATCATTTTTAATGGTTGTTTGATAACTTAGATTAAGGGTAGATTATGCTTTAAAATTTATAAAGTTTAGTTATCATCCTAATCTTAGATAATCCATCTTTGCTATCAAACATGCCCATAGTGTATAGTGAGTGAACATGGATTGAAAAGATACCCATCTATTGTTAAAAACGATTAAACTTAACTTTTATATATCGTCAGTGTGAAACATAACCTGGCCTATATCGTGTTCCTTCACCAACTACGTACAATTAAACCACAATTTCTCATGCATAAGTTTAATGTCCTTGAGAGATTAATGCTTGATCTTGAAAAAATATTGAGGCAAATATACTTAAAGTGAGAAAGTATTCTCATTCATTTGAAGCAACTTCTTTATCTCAATCAAAAATAACTTTTTAATTGTCAATGTTTAGATGTAAATCTAACAAAAAAAGAAAAAAAATTAATACAAACCAATTTAAATTTGCGCGCAGTAGTTAAAAATTAAATTTTATTTAGTAAAAAACGCATCTTTATCAAATTGTGATGTAGCACGAGTGGCGTTACAATTTTTGAAGAAACGAGAACATCCGAAGAATTTTTGAAGTTTTGGGAGCTGGAACCCGTTTTGGGCGTGTGAGCACACTTTTTCGGGTGGAATCGATGCTACGAGTCAAACGCGTTTGAGTGGTGAAAAACGCGTTTTGGCCAAATTCCGTCGTTTGAGTGGTGAAAAACGCGTTTTATTGCTTTTTGGGTGTTATTTTTGCAATTTTTAATTGTTTTGGGGTTTTTTTGTAATTTCCTAATTCCGTACACTAGGGTTTGGTTTTATTCTCGTTTTCCAAACATTGTTGAGCAGTTTTTGCAGATTGAAATTATTATTGAAGAATTATTTTTCGTTTTATCAAGATTCGGGTATTCTGTGAATCAACGATTTTTGTTGTTCTTTCTTTTAATCACGCACGCTGCATCAAATTGAAAATATCAATCTATATTCTATACTTTAGATCTAACAAATTCAATAATCGTCTTTTTCTTGAAAGTAGTATATCATTCAACATATATAGTCTCCCATATCTTTTCAAGAACACGCTTTTGGACAACTCATGCTCGATGACATCAACACTTACATTTATATATCATATTAATTGACGGATAATACTTAATTAAACATTTTATTTATTTAGATGGCAGGATATATCTAGATTGTGAAAAAAAATTGCATTAATACAAAATGCTTAATCTACCTATATATTTTTAATATAATGCATTAACAAATAATTATAAATATTATAATTTACATATACAATGTTGAGTACATCAAACAAAAGAGGAATTTCACAAACAATTTACAAAATTAAAACCGAAAATAATGATTGAAATATTCTTTTGTAACACAAATGTTGTGATTTCGAATATGTTCTAAAATTATATTCATATTAAGAAGATTTTCTTTGACACACCGTTTTGATCTGAGAAGAATAACCTGCAAAACATGCAAACTTAAAAAATAATTAACTATGAATGAAATAAACCGTGAAAAAGATTAAACAAACAGTTTTAGAGATTAATAAAAAATAAAGAACTTGTAACAAGATGGGAAAAGCTTTAAAAAATGATTGAGAATGAAACAAACAGTGAAAAAAAATTAAGCAAATAATGGAAGAGATTAAACAAATAGTGAACCTATAAGACAAAATAAAAGAGCTCGCATGTTCACTATTTTTTATAAACAAACAAAACTCTCTTGAGAAGCTTGTGGCTATACAATTACTTACCCTCAATTTAATTGAATTACATCAACTTAAACACCACGTACTGTAAAAATTTATATATATAAGAAATAGGTACAAATTTTGAAATTCAATTACAAATGTGGACTTACTTGTAAGTTTTTTTTCATAATGCAAACAACAGTTAATTTAGAACGATTATCTTTTTCGCCTTGGTGGAGAAATTCCTGAAATTGCTCAAAGATATTTGATGAACAAAAATACCAAAATGTCTAAAAGGGAGAGCCCGACAGAGTGAAACTGTAAAACTGGTTTGATAAATAATAAATTCATCACGACGAAGCAATAACAAAAATGACATTTGGGTGATAATAAACGGTGCAACACAATTATTATTTTTGATAAAATAATAGTAATATTTTTTTAATGAAAAACAATACTGTATATTTTAGTAAACCATAAATACTTTCTCCATTTTTTTTTTTTGAAAAATGGCAAAATTTTATTGCTCGAGTATCTGGAATACCCCTTACTCAAATACAACGGAACATATCAAAATCATGGAAAATAAAAACAACGGGACTACTTAATACATTGTGTAGGTTCCCTGATCCACTCGTTTAAAGACATCCCTCTAACAATAGATCCCATCACTTTTAACTATCTAAATGTGTGTCTTTTAACTTTGTCCACCACTTCTTCACTGACTGATTCTTCTCCCCTGAATATCAAATTATTTCTGCTATGCCACATTGCCCACACCACACAGTGCCAAATCATTATCCAATGCTTCCTCGATCCATTTTGGTTTAGCCAACCTTCCGTGAGCTTTAAGATGACTCACGCCTGACTCTCCTTGTGCATACTGCAAATTGAACCAAGAATAAATGTTATACCAGATTACCGAAGCCCTTTTGCACAGGAAAAACAGATGCTTTGTGTCTTCGTCAGCCTCCCCGCATAGCTTGCAGTTTGTTGAGAAATTCAAGTTGAACGCACCCCTTTTCATCAGGTTCATAATCGTCAGAATTTTATCTTGAAGAAGCTTCCACGAGAAACCAGCCACCTAAAAAGGAATTCCTCTCGTCTAAACTATGTTGAGTTCTTCCAGGTCCTGTCTCGCCTCCGTGTTTTGCGCCAGAAGATACTCATATGTTGATTTGACGGAGTAATTCCCACTCGTTTCCAGCTTCCAAGCACAATGATTAGTGTGAAAATTGCTTGAAATTCATGGATTTATTTTACTTAATTTGATAGGATTTCATAAATTATTTACACTAATTTGATTCATTGCTCTTGATTTGGAGAAAGGGTGTTGTTTGCTATTTTTATAGGAAAAATGAGCATTGTTGGAGCAAAATACGTCTCATTTATTTTGTAAGAAGTGAGACGAGAATAGAATCGAAAGGAGAGATAATGGCAGTCCTGAGCTGAGTCCAATGACATATACAAAGCAAGCAGTTGTTGGAAATTAAATTCAGGTCCAACATTGGTGGCCCATTTGGATGGTCTAACTTGAGAAAATCCTGCTGCTTGCAATTAAACGCAAGCCCATTTTGAATCTCATTCATAATCCCAAGTGAGCATGGCAGCATAGAAGAAAAGGAAATGGACCCATTTTATTAATTGAGGTGGACTGTATAAGGAAGACTGGACTGCAATTTTATTCTATTCAAGCCCCCACATGAAATAGAAGAAAAGACAGTTGCCTGAAATTATCGACCCATTAGTAAGAAAATGGCAATTCAATTGCAAAAGGGGCCCATCTCTCATTGTTAATTGAAGGGGGAAAAACATACACAGAAGCAGATTTGGCGGAAAACAGGGCTCGACTCCATTGGGGGAGAAATCTCTTCTCCTCCCCCACCACTCCACTCATTAGATAGTTTAATTTGTTATTTCATTTCATAGATAGATTTCAATTTAGTATTTCATTTTATTGTTGGTGAGATTGAAGTATTTGAAGACAATAGAGGTGCTTTCTTTCCTTATTTCAATATTAGTTGGTTATTTGATTTTAATTCATGTTTTGTAGTTTAATTTACATGAGTTTTGTTCTAGTTGTTAATTTAGACATGGGATAATCTCTAATTGCTTTGGGTGTGGATGTTTTGATGAGAACTTAGTGTAATTGTGGATTAATTGCATGATTAACTTATAATTTGGGTTTTTATGTTTCTAGAGTTGTACTTTGATTGATTCATTTGGTTGATCAACCCTATTAGCGAGCATGTTCGATTATGTTTATTGCAACGAGAGCTGGGTAGCATGATTGGGAGTGTGAGTGTGAGCTTTGATCAATTGAATAGAAGTTAATTAGTAATTAGCTCACCCGAGAGGGGGGTTAATGGCTAGACCGACAACCTTAGACACTAAACGAGTAGAGGGCGTTTCATAAGCATTAGTAACCGTGTTGAAAGTGCTTGTGAAACACTATCTTAGGGGATTATGGTATTTGGTTAGATCCTATAATTGATAATCAATGCACGATGTTTACCTATGCCTTTCGAGGGGGTTTGCACACTTATGTGATAGCCTTTAGCTTGACCCATATTTGTCGTAAAATCATGTAGTTGGTTCACTAGTTCACTTAATTGCTCATAAAACGGACACACCCGAGGCAATACCCTTCCCTTGCACTTTCATCTTTTTGAGAGTTAGTTTTAGTTGTTTGCATTAGTTGTTTATTTTCTTAGTTGGTATTTGTTTTATCCTCCTATTTAGCTTCTATAACACCATTTTAACTTATAGTTTTGGGGCTCCACGCTCTCTCTAGGTCCTTGGACGATAACTACTAGGTCGTATACTTACTCAACTATAACGAACCCATACGCTTGTGGGGATTGTTATTGTTGTACTAAAAAGTGTGCAAAATACGAACCAAGTCACACAACTATCTTCTTCCTGAGATTCTGCAATAAAACTTCTAATCCTACTGTAAATGGAATTAGCCACCACAATTTCTCTATCTAAAATATTTCTCTTCCACTCACATTGTAAAATTAAACTCCCCCTGTTCCAAACGGTTCTCTCAGCTACCGGACACTGTTTATTTTTCTCAAGCCTATAAAGCCTAGGAAACAAAGTTCTAAGACAGCTCCCTCCAACCCAATTATCTCCCCAAAATTTGGTATTCTTTCCATTACAAACAATTTTAGAACAATTATCTACAAACCATTGGCTAGAACCAACAAACTTAATAATATTAGACCATGGTATAGACCAATTTTTGCAGCCTCTACCAGCTAACCTAAATTTCTCAACACAACATTCAAGGCTGCCATGTTTAGAAAGTAATTTTTTTCTCCAGAGACTTCCACCCCTATTTCCCCATTAAAAGCAAGATTAAACAGATGCACATTTTTTATACCCACACCCCCTTTATGTTTAGGTCTACACACAATATCCCAACTCACCCATGAAATTTTACTAACCTTGGGGTCGCCGCTGCACCACAGAAACCGCCTTTGGCTTGATTGGATAGCTTTAATGGATTTGGTTGGGGCTTTGTTTAGGGAAATGGCATATGTGGGTAGGCTAGAGAGAACCGAGTTTACGAGCACCATCCTGCCTCCAAAAGAGAGAGATTTAACGTCCCACGAGTTTAATCTTGTTTCCAACTTATCAATAACCTCCTTCTAGAAAGAGTGAAGTCTGGGACTGTCTCCAATTTTGTGCCCCAAATAATTCAGTGGGAACTCATCAATTTTGCAGTTCATGATCGACGCCCAATCATTCAACATCTCGATAGGCATATTCACCCCAGAAAGAGTGCTTTTGTGGAAGTTAATTTTGAGGCCCGACCACATCTCGAACATCCTTAGTGTGATTTTTAGAGTGATGATATTATTTCTAGTTGCCTCACCGAAGAAAAGGGCATCGTCTGCAAGCTGCAATTGCGTAACCGCCACTTTGTCTTGACCAACTAGAACCTGATTAAATTGTCCCGACCCCACTATCGTTTTCATCATCAAGCTCAAGCATTCGCCCACCACTGTGAAAAGAAAAGGGGATAGAGGATCCCCTTGTCTAATGCCTTTTTCCATGACAAATTCTTTCGTTGGACTCCCGTTCACAAGCACGGATAAGGATGCAGAGCAAACGCATTCCTTAATCCATCGAATCCATCTGCTGTCGAAACCCAAAAACTTCAGCATTTCAAGCAAAAAGTTATGATCAATAGAGTCATAAGCTTTCTCGAAGTCAAACTTGAATAAGAACAAGCTTTTTCTGAAGTATCTGACCTCTTCGATGATCTCGTTTGCGATAACTACTCCTTCAAGGACGTTCCTCTCTTTAATGAATGTCGTCTGATTTGCTAAAATAACCTTACCGAGGATCTTAGACATTCTGATCGCCAGGACTTTCGTGATGGATTTGTAAAGGCATCCCACTAAGAAAATGGGCCTGAACTCCTTTATATCAGTGGGATTTTTGACCTTGGGGATGAGAATTATAAATACGGAATTGATGTCGGTAGCAAGCTTTGCATTTCGGTGGAACTCCGCAACAGAACGATAGAAATCGCCCTCCAAAGAATCCCAAAACGCTTTAATGAATCTAAAATTAAATCCATCAGGCCAGGACTTTTATCTGAACCACAAAAGCGCTACTGCCCTTTTAAGTTCTTCTCTTGAGAACATGCTGCATAAAAAGAGATTATTCACTTGATCCAAAACACACCCATTGATACCCATAATCTTGAATTTAGGACCCTTCTACTTCGTGAAAGAAGATTTGAAAAAGTTGAAAATCCCCTGCCTAACCTCTTTCACTCCCTCAACCCATTCACCTCTGATATTAATACCCTTAATCTTGCTAAAACTCTTCCTCTTTTGGACCACCGAGTGGAAGAAACTGTAGTTAGAGTCCCCTTCACTCAACCATTTGAATTTCGATCTTTGAAAATCTGTTCTAACTTTCCTGAAAAACTCTTCCTCCATCATTTGCATCGCCTCAGATCTCGCTACCTTATCAGCTTGAGTCCAACTCCCTGTCTCCAGCTTAACGTCCAATTTCAACAAGGTGTCCTTTGCTTCTGTTACTTGTCTCGCATCCGTCTTTTTTCGTTGTCCCTCCACACAATTATCTCCTTTTTAAGAGCCTTAAGTTTCTCCTTTATCACGAAGGCTCCCCAACCTTCAATTTTGCTCGATTGCCAAAAATCTCGAACCAATTTTCTAAAGTCTTCCTCTTCAACCCACCAATTCAAGGTTTTAAAAGGTTTTGGTCCCCAATCTTGAGGTTCATCCATGCTCAAACTGATGGGAGCATGGTTAGAAATGAGCCTCCCCAGTCCACTTTGTTTAACATAAGGCCACGAAACAACCCAATTCTTAGAAACCAAAAAACGGTCCAGTCTGCTACAACTCTCGCCGTTGTCCTTGTACCAAATAAATTTCTTCCTCAAAAGGGGTAAATCCACCAATTCCAGGCCGTCTACAAATTCTTTAAATTGCTTATCGACTCCCTTGGACTTGTTGGAGACTAAGCTTTTCCTGTCTGAAATGTGTAGTGTGGCGTTGAAATCGCCGCACAGGCACCATCTGTCCGTCGGCCGCAATTCAACTCTGGATTTAAGCTTCTCCCATAATTATTTTGAATTGTTCTTCCTAATTAACTTTCAATCTCTCAATTGATCATTTTCTCCATAATTTTGTGTTAAAAACAATAATTACATATTGACCAATTTCTAATGAATAGGATAATTTATTTATAGGCTTATTCTATTTTGTTAGACTGGTCATATTATATAAATAATTTCTCACTATCAAATAATGATTATATACTCCTACATTTTAAAGAAGGTTAACAGCATTATATTAAATTTGCTAGTTTCTGTCAAATTATAATCTCATTTAATTTTTCATTTGAAGTTGACCTCATTTAATTATAAATACCCTCATAAATTCAATTTAAACAATTATGGAGTAACAATTTCTTTTAAATTTTTATGTATTGATAATTAACAAATCGTTTAATTTGTACAATTAATTAAAACTACTAAATTGTTGTGTCAAAATTTTATATTGAATTTTTACCATGCTTAAAAACCCATTAATATTATATTCACCTATTTTCCCAACAAAAAAAGATGCAAGAATCATATCAACCAATCATAGAAAATTATTTATTGTTCAACAAAATTTTTTGAAAATGAAGACCTTTAAATGCACCGCTAGGTAAGAAAAATCGAATGAGAAAATAAAACGCCTGATTTTTTTTATTTTTTTTCTATGACCTTTAAATACACCCAGTTTTTACTATTACACTAGTGTAAGTCTGTAAGACCCGCGTTTTACGCGGGGTTAAAATAAATTTATAATATATTTTAATTTTAATTTATTAATTAAAAATTAATTTTTAAAACATGTATACAAAAACATTGTCTCCCATATCTTTTAAAAATCACGTCTAGACAACTCATTATTGATGATAGAAGTAGAATTGAAAATAAATTGATAAAATAATGAGATGATGTCCACAAACTTGTCTTCAATACTATTTCATCAACATACTCTTTATCATCATCTAAAAGATTCACTGCATAGCAAACATCTTTGAATTTAGGATATATTACATTATCAATCGTTCTAATCTTTTCGTGTAACCTAGAACTCTTACTGTGAGGTATTAAAATGAATATTTTTTGTCTAATATCTAGTATTCCATATAAGATTATTACTTAACTTAGCGATAATTTATTTTTTCATATCCATTGATTTAGTTGGGCCATTTCTACAATTGGGCTTACTTTCACTTTCTTTTTTCATTTTCTTTTATGTACTATACTAAATATAGAAGAAGTTATTGTAATTTATTTAAATACTTCCATTTTAATTATTTTCGATATTTTATTTTTGGTTTTGTCCAATTTTATTATTCTATTTCCATCTTAAAAATAATATTATTCGAACTATTTTATCTCAATTCTTTAAACATAAGTTATTTATTCAAAATTTTGTTATTATCTTTATTTATAAAAAATCACTTTATTTATAAGTACACACCACAATCAATTTATCTATTTTATATATAAATTAATAAATATTTATTAAAATTTGTGCTCGAAAAAATGAGCATAATGAATTTGAACGGAGAGAATATTTTTTTATATTGTGAGCCAGATATAATTTATATTTTTACTCATTTGTCTATTTAACTTCACATTTTTACTCATTTCCTCTTTTTTACTATTAATTCGATGAATTTCGACCTTCTCATAGTATCTTATAATAATTTGTTATTATATTTTTTTAATTCAACCTCTATTTCTATATTTGATTCACGTGTTATGCAACACTAAATAAACAACCGCAAGTGTACGGTGTCTATTGTAGCGTGATAAGCACGAGGTCGATCCCACGAGAAGGCTAAGCGTAAAAGTGATAGTTTGCTAGTCGAGTTTTAAGTAGACGTGATCGATAATTTGAATATGATGATTCACTCTAAAATTACCTACCAAGTGTCACAAATAAGTAATAAAGAGCAAAGACGAAATCGATCAAATACCATATAAATCAAGAAAACGAAAGTGAAATGGATGTAACTCAAAGAAAGAAAGTGGGTTCCAAGGCAATTGTAGTATTTAGACGTCCGTTTATGAGAGTTATCTCGTTTAAATGGCCATTAAGGTTATCTCATATAGGGTGATCACACAAGAAGAATTAATTAATCTCTCGATCTAATTAACCAAAGGCACAATGCAACATAGGCTCGTATCTCTACCTCACAAATGTTACACCACCTAAAATAGCTCCTAAGATCATTCAAATCCCTCTCCGATAATTAATCATCTCTCGAGCTCATAATAATATCGGGTTGCATGCTTGCATACGATTAAATGGAATAAATCTCTCGATCTTACCCCAATTAACAATGGATCAAGCAAATCATCATGTCCATTAACAACATGCTTTACAATGGATAATTAAACATGCAAATAAGAGATAAACACCAATTAAAGCAAGAAATTACTCATAAACATTAATCCAAATCTCTACAATGCCTTAGAACCACAAATTGTTAGCCAACAACTAGCATAATGAAATTACAAAATCCAAATGAAATACTAAATAAAAAGAAAGAGAATAAGGAAGCTTAGTCTAGAATGTGGTAGGAAATTGAATTTTCAAGCTATTGCATCCTTCCTTGAGTGATTTGATGAAGAATTGATGAAGATATGGCCAAAACACCTCCAAGCATGTGTAACTATGTGTGAATTTTGAGGAATTGGGGAAGGATGTCTTGGATTTCAAGAAATGGGGCTTATATAGTGTTGGGGTAGGGTTTGGATGCCAAAATTGCAAGTTGGTCCCTAAAAAATGGCCAAAATGTGGAAAATGCACCGAAAATGGGGATAGCACGGTCGTGCACGGAGCACGGCCGTGCAAAATGGCATTGGGGGCGAGCAGGTGCTCGGCCGAGCTGGGAGCTCGGCCGTGCTCGGCATGTTGGCGTGATGGGGAGTGCTCGGCCGAGAGTGGTGCTCGGTCGAGGTGCGCGAAACAGGGACGGACAGGTGCTCGGCCGAGACTGATGCTCGGCCGTGGCATGTGGGCAATGGGGTAGCTCGAGCTCGACCGAGAGGGGTGCTCAGTCGTGCCCTTCCTCAGCCCAAAATTGTTGTTTCGAGCACGGCCATCTCGAGCATGGTGCTCGGCCGTGCTCGCTCGATCGATTTCGGCCCCTTTCTCGTTTCGTGCATAACTTTCGCCTCGGGTGTCCGATTGACTCGATTCTTTTGGCTATTCCACTCCATTTTTCGAGACGAATCCAACCGTGCACTCCTCTTCCTGATCCAGTAAAGTATGGTTGGTGTTTTGCTCCAAATTCCATCGTATTTCCTACAAAATCGACAAAACACAACCTTTCTCTCATTTCGGCTTAAACAATTATATTCAATGCATAATTCAATGAAATCCACATCAAAACACGCTTCACATGTGCCTCTAAAACGTGTAAATTCCACCCGAATCAAACTCCCCCAAACTTAAAATGTTGTTTGTCCTCAAACAACTAAGCACTTAAAACAATGAGGGTGAAATGATCACAATGGAATATTCAATGCAAATCACACATGCAAAGTAAGAATGTAGTGATATCTCTTTCTCAAAGTGCATTTCTCAATGAAGATCATAGGCTCATTATTGCAAATCACATTCATGAATCAAAGAATGCACAAATACACAACACATTGTGAATGGGAAACATAATTCAAATGCTCAAGTGCTCTACTCACATGACAAAGTGTTTCTCTCAAACACACAAACAAATTGAGGACATTAATGCACTCATCAACCAAGTTATGCTATGCAATCACTATATGCTTGCCCAACTTCTACTTTCTACAACACTCAAATGCTCAACAATGTGATCAATAGGACTTTATCAAGGATGTAACATTGGCTCTTTGGACAAGGTGGGATGAATTTGAGAATTGTGACTCTTCTAGTGGAGGACAAAGCTTGTTGTTTTACAATTTGTGTTTTTCACTTTCAAAGCTTACAAACTCCATCCTCACTTTTCATTTTCCTTTCTTTTTCAAGCAATCATCACCTCATCTTTTGAACCGTTTTTCTCTTTTCAAGCTTTTGGGGCTCTTTGTCCCTCTTTTCTTTTCTTTTCCTTTGATTTTCTTTTCATCTTTTTTTTTTCTTTCAACTTTTCCAATTTCTCCTTTCACCAAAGACATTCAAGCACATGTTTCTCCACTTTGTCTTTTTATCCTCCACTAGATGTAGGTATCAAAGGCTAAAAAAAAGGCTAAGTGGTTAACATTGTAGTTTGCCAAGAAAATGAGGAATTAAGCTCAAAGGGCTAACTACGGAAGATTACTTCGGTTTTAGGAAATTTTGGCTAAGTGACTCTTTTAGAACAAGATGGCCTATATCACATCACAAAGTTTCACACAATCATGCTTTCAAACAAGAACTTAGGCAAGTTCTAAGATCACTAGCAATAACTTAGTCCACTCTCAAATGAACTAAACCGGATTACATGCTCGATTTATGGCTCAATTCTCACCGGTTTATTCAATAGGACTCTCACATTCATCAAATGTTCCCAAACAACAACACATCATGCATCTATGCTATCAAAGATCAATAAATATGAGCACAACATGATACTATTCTCCAACACCAATCATGCATACATTTTAAAGCAAATAGACATCACCACAACTACTCAACCATGGATTCCAATGATTATTCATGCTCACATTTCACCAAAGATCCACTACCCAACATATGATCAAAACCAACTTAAACAACAATAAGCATATGAAAGAGAAGTGTGCGCCGGTGCAAAATGTAACACAAGTAGAATGACGAACCGGTGCAAGGGTAACAACTAGTAGAAAAATAAAAGAAAAAATAACTCCCCCATGCAAACTTAGAATTTTACTATGTATAAATTCTAAGTTTGGGGTTACAAGTTGTTACCTCCCTCCTTGCACATCCAAAGCTCTTCAAAGATCACCATTGCACTACTTGCTTCCCCTCTCCAAAGTTGGTTTTGCTTTCTTCTTCATTCTTCAAGCTATGACATCCAAAATGCTTCTCATCCATACCTACAAAATAAACCAAGCTATCAAACTATCAAAGCAATAAAAACATTAAAGCAATAAAACATTGGGTTGCCTCCCAAGAAGCGCTATTTTTAACGTCCTATGCCGGACGGTTCTTCCTTGAGGGGGATATCAAGTCACCCCCTTGTCATCCTTGTTCTTGACCTTCCTTGCCCATACGTCTTTCTTAAGCCCATTGAAGCATCCACTAGCTAGCCCATCCGGCTCTTCAACCATGTCATAAGAAGTTGATGCCTCATTCATCCCCAAGCTTGCACAAGTAGCTTTTCTTGATTTGGCCTTCTTGGCCATCTCTAACTCCTTGTCTTCCACCTTGGGGTTCTCCTCCACAATATTTATCTTGGGCTCTTCTTCCACCTCATTTCTCATGGGTATTGGGGGGTACTCTCCCTTGGGAAACCCATACTCTCCACTCTCATCATTTCGGAGTTTGATAGTTCTAAACATGTCAATCGTAACTATCTCTTGGTTCATTCGAAGCTCCAACTCTCCATTCCTCATATCAAGAATAGCCCATCCGGTTGCCAAAAATGGCCTTCCCAATATCAATGGAATGTTTTTGTCTTCCTCCATATCCAACACCACAAAGTCTACCGGAAAGAGAAGCTTGCCGATTTTGACCAATACATCTTCCGCTATACCCAAAGGGTATGTCATAGACCTATCCCCCAATTGGAGACTCATTGTGGTTGGTGTGAGCTCTCCTAAACCAAGTGACTTGAAGAGTGACAATGGCATGAGGTTGATGCTTGCTCCCGAATCACATAGAGCTCTTAATGTACCTCCATCTCCAATAGTGCATGATAAAGTGAAGGATCCGGGATCCCTAAGCTTTGGAGGTAGCTTAGCTTGAATTATGGAGCTACAATGTTCGGCTAAGTGCACCGTCTCATATGCCTCCATTTCCCTCTTGCTTGACATTATCTCCTTCAAGAATTTGAAATAATGTGGTATTTGTTCAAGAGCTTCGGCGAAAGGGATGTTGATTTGGAGTTTCTTGAACATCTCCGCAAACTTGACAAACTTGCTATCCAAGTTCTTCTTCTTCATCCTTTGAGGATATGGGAGGGGCACTACATTCTTGACAAACAAAGGAGGGATTGCCTCCCCACTCTTCTTCTCCCCTTCTTTCTCTTTCACTAAGCCATCATCTTTGTCAACATCTTCGGGTGCCATTACCACTTCCTCCTCTAACGGCATCTTGGGCCCTTCGTAGCTTGTACCACTCCTCAACTTAATTGAGTTGCATTGCTCCTTGGGGTTCAATTCCGTGGTTGAGGGGAATCGACCCGGCTTATGTTGATTTCCAACCATATTAGCAATTTGGCCCACTTGAATCTCAATGGCTTTCACATCATTCTTGATTCCCATCACTTCGTTTGTCAATTGACCAATTTTCTCATCTTGACTCTCAAACTTTTGCCAAGTCTTTGTCATAAAACTCTTCGTCTCTCCCATGAACTTCTTAGTTTCTCCCATGAATGTTATAAACATTTCTTCCATAGTGAGCTTTGACGAAGACTCTTCTCTCACACCATCTCGTACATTGAAGTTCGACGGTGGTTGAATGGCATTGTGTGGGTTAGCATATGAGAAATTTTCATTGCGTTTCTTTATGCTTGGACGGATGGCCGGGAAAGATTTACCGATGAATGTAGACGGGAAAGATTTATAAGTGATGATAGGAAAAAATGATCGAAAAGGACAAAATCGAGAGAAATGAGTGTAATTTATAATTTGATGGACGTAAATTTTTTGTCAGCGAATGATCGGAAAATTTTATCAGCGAATATAACATATAATTGAACTTACTTTTGTATAATTGAACTGAATATGAATATATAAGAGAATTGAGATTTTATATTTGAGTTATAATGAGTTGAGTGTTTAAGTTAAATATAAGTTACTCCCTCTGTCCTGTTATTAATTGAACATTTACTATTTTGAAGTTTTAATGTAAGAATTGTTTATTAGTATTAAAGGTGATAAAATGACTTTTTTGGAGGAATATAATTGATAATTCAACTTTATTGGAGAGAGAATCTTTAGTTAGTGGGTAAAAAGTAATAACATGTGATGTAAATAAGAGATGTTTGAAAGAGTTTTTTAAAGGAGTAAAATGTTATTTTTTTTCAAATAAGAAAATGTTCAATTAATAATGGAACGAACGTTAATTTTTATCAAATGTTCAAATAATAATGCAACGAAGGGAATAGTATGAATGTATGTAACTATTATATAAAAATCCAACTCTTTAACAAGTACTTCTTGTACTATTTGTTGAGTACTTCTAGTACGGTAGTACCCCATTAACAAAACTTTACATTTGAACTTAAAAAAAAAAAGCTCAAGGAAAATATAAAGAAAATTTATTAGTAATCCAAATTTATTAGTATATCGGTAGATAGTGACAAAAGTACTCATTGTCAATATAAGGCAAAATGACATATTATGGATAAACTTGCAGAGTTCATATAGCATAATATTGGAAATTTAAACTTGGGAAAAACTAAATATTTGGATTCTTACCTAATATTATCATTCAATCGTTCAAAAGAGAGAGTATTATAGGAGATATACATACAATTAGGGAAAATTGCACTTTTGATCCTGTAAGAATGAGTTCAAATCACTTTCGGTCCTTTTTCATATACTTTTGGTCCTGTAGTTTATTTCCGTTAGTTTTAACGGATGAAAATTACATAAACCGTTAAATATTTCACTTTTTGTCCTATAAGAATGAGATTAAATTACTTTCAATCTTTTTTCATATACTTTTAATCTCATAATAAATTTATATTTGTTTTAACGGAAGAAAATTGCTTGAAAGTCACCATCCCTTAAAACACATCCAAAAGCCTAAAATTGTATTAAAATTTTGGTAATATCACTAAAATTATAAAAGTACCAAATATATTTTAACAATTTATTTAAAATCGGTAAATTTACTTAAAATAATTTTATGATCTAAAAATTCAATTAATTATATATAAAATCAAAATTAAATTATTCAATTAAATCTGAAATTGATCTCAAATCAATGCAAAAAAATAAATAAAAAGTATTTGGCTTGATTTTTTTTTTTAAATTATATGGGGTTAAAAATTAATTTAAATTTGGAGATTATATTTGAATATAAATTGTATATTTTTCAATTTTACAAAATTTATTTTTAAAATTGTATTTTTTAAATATTTCAGTTTTAACACAAGAAAAAAGTTATTTAAATTTAAATTACATTATTTTTTTAGTGATTTTTAATTATATTCAAATCCTTGAATTAAAAAAATAATAATTTAGACTATAAAAAAAATTCAAATTATATAACTTACTGAGATTTTTTATTTTATAGTAAAAAAAATTAATATTCTAAATTCTATTGATTTTATTTATATTTTAATTCTATAAGTATAGTTTATTATTAGTTTTAAATTTTTTTTGTATTTTTTAATTATAATATCTTTTTTAGAAATTTTTTTGATCAACTAAAGGTTTTCATTCAAAAAGTAACGGTTTCAATTCAAAAACTATCTTACAGGACCAAATCTGCAATAAACAGGACCATTTACAAACCTCAGGACCAAAAGTGATTTTTAAAAATTCCTACAGAACTAAAAGTGCAATTTTCCCATACAATTAAGTACTAACTACTCTAAAAACCTTTTTAACTAATTAACTAAAGGAGTTACACATTTGATCACAAATTAGCTCAAACTAATGAGTTTCCTGTCTGACTTCTAAGTGCAGCTTCTTCTACATCAATTTATTTCTTCATTTGACATAGATAGACAAATTTTTAGTATGTTGAAGTAAAAAGCCACAACCTGTGAATACCTAAATATTGACATAATATTGAAATTTTGAAATAAGTTTCATTAAAAAATAACAACATAGGAAAACCTAAATATATATTTCGATCAACAACCTAAATCATGTTGGAAAATATATGGCTAGTAGTATATGCATGATAATTGTCACATCTGTCCTCTAATCACAGTTCAAAAGACTTAAATACAGCATTCTAGATTTGATTGCAAAAGAGAAAATCTAATCGATGTTCAAAAACTTAAATAGGAGTATTATTTTTTCAGATTCTTCGAAGTCAAATTGAATTTATCATATTACCTTATACTTATGAGACAACTCATATGTCTTTAAGTCATCTGAACTTATATGAGCTGAGTTTTAGAGATAACTCATCTGAGTTTAAGTCATCTGAACTTATCAGCTGAGTTTTGGAGACAACGCATCTGAACTTATCATAGAAAACAGTTATTAACCGTTCATGAATGCATTGTACATCTATAAATACAACTCAATTCATTCTATGTCCGGTTCATATAATGTCTTTTTCGGGAGCTAGAGGAAATGCATCTCAGGTACATCAATTAGTAGGTATGAGGGGATTAATGTCGGACCCTCAAGGACAAATGATTGATTTACCCATTCAAAGCAATTTACGCGAAGGGTTTTCTTTAACAGAATATATATTCTTGCTATGGAGTAAAGGGGCTGTACGAACATCAGATGCTGGATATCTCACGCGCAGACTTGTTGAAGTAGTTCAACACATTGTTGTACGTGGAAAAAATGTTGGATTACATAGAGTGAGATCATACTCAAAAACTTTGTAGGATATGATTTATTTAGCATATTGAAAATTCAAAAAACCTAAGATATTGTTCAGCTTCTTCTCATCACAATAGATTCATGTTCAACTGAGACTTAAATGAAGATAATTAGATTCATGTTGACTAAAAAGTGAAAATATTAAGTTCTTTCTTATTTGCTTTTGAAGTCTTAAGGAAGCAGTAGTAGCAGTAGCACAATTGGACATAATTGGGGTATGCTCTCCACCCTCTTTTCAATTCAATTAGGATTGTCTTGTTCTCTTCATTCTGTCCCTTCACATTTTCTTTTCTATCTTCTTTTCTTTATTGATTCTCTCTTTTTTTTATTGCATTTTTTCATAGTTTTGAACTAATTTGATTTTAATTTGGAAATTATAGTTTTAAGGTTTTGATATAGAAAAGTAAGATTTTTGCAGAATTTTAAAATTGTTATATTTTAATTTCTATATTCTTAGATTAGATTAGGATAATTCTAATTATTTATTTTAGGCTCTCAATTTCCTTTCAGGCAAAATTTTTTTAAAAAAATGTTTGAAAGGACTTATTCTAAAGGGTGTAAATAGTTGATTTATACACCCTTATAAGGATTAGTTTGTACACCCTTCCAAGGGTAGATTTGTACACTCTTCTAAGAGTAGTTAATTAGTTTGTTGTTAATTAGTTAGTTAGTTAGTTACTAATCTCAGCACTATATATTCTTAGTTTGAGATTAGTAAAGATAACACAATTTCTCATTCTTGTAAAATCGAAACAGTTTTCTTCTTCAATCCAAGAATCTTCTTTTTGATTGTGTTCATTCTTATCTTCACAATGAAGAAAGATGATCTGTGATTAGATCATTAACATGGTATCAGTTTTCGGATAATTGTTCGATCCTTCAAAGAATCGATTGTTTCCCTCTTTTCTAGGGCTTCGATTCCTCTGTTTTTTGGCCGTTTTTGCTGTTTCATCACCGGCATCCATGGTGATCACCGATCCTCCTGATTCCTCCACCTCCAATACAACCACGGCGACACCAAACTCCACTTCCCTCGACCCATCCCTCAACCCCTTTTCTCCACTGGCGCTGCACCAAAACGCAAATCCAGCGGTGGCGATCGTTCTTGACCTTCTTGATGGAACGAACTACGTTTCTTGGAGTCACGCCATCAAACGAGGGCTTAGTGTGAAGAACAAGGGTCGCCTCATTGATGGTTCCCTGCCCATTCCCGATGCTGACAAAGAACCGGCCATTTATGCCGCCTGGGTAAGAGCCAATGATCTCGTTCTTATGTGGATATTGAATTCAATAATCCCTGCTATTAAGAGAACATTAGAGTATTTTTCCAATGCTAAGGATGTATGGGATGAATTAAAGCTTAGGTATGCCTTGTCTGATGGTACTAGAGTCTATCACTTAGAAAAATCCTTAAGCTCCATGACTCAAGGTTCTCAATCTCTTGTTAGCTATTATAATCAATTTAAGGCCTTATGGGATGAATATCTTAGCTTTAGGCCTCTTCTTAAATGTTCTTGTGGTGTTATGGATTCTTGCACTTGTGACTTACCTAAACTAATGTCCAAATCCCAAGAACAGGATTCTGTGATGAAATTTTTACTTGGCCTGCATGATTCTTATTCAGCTATTAGGAGCCAATTTTTGCTTCAATCCCCTTTTCCCCCTTTGTCCAAAATATATGGCCTTTTACTTCAAGAAGAATCCCAGAGGAGTCTTTTACTTACCCCTGAACCTATTCATCTTGAGTCTATTGCAATGAATTCTAAGAATGTTAAATTCTATAGAGATAGGAAGAAACCTCTTAAATGTGGTCATTGTGATGGCTTGGGCCACACAATTGATAGATGTTTTTACATCATTGGCTTTCCTCCTGGATGGAAAGGCCCTAGAATACCTCCTTCCAAGGTCATCAACAAGTCTGCCAGTAATCACCTCACCACTCTCCCTGAGAAGGACTTATCTAACCCCCTTGTCCATCCTGAGACATATAACACTTTTGTGAGCTCTTCCAAGCCTCAACTGCCAGGCAACACCAGAGATTCATCTCACTCTGTAGCTGGTGCTACCACTGCTCACAATGAGGATGCCAATCACCCCTCCACTTCTGGTATGATTTCTTCCATTTGTCTTAAATCATCTTCTTTGACTACTTGGATATTGGACACTGGAGCCACAGATCACATGGTCTTTGACCTTTCCATGTTTTCTACACCTCCCTGTGAAACCAATATCCTTGTATCTCTTCCCAATAATGCCATCTCCACTGCCACACACATGGGAAATATCATTATTAATGAATATCTCACTTTGTACAATGTCCTGTATGTACCAGACTTCACTTTCAACTTATTATCTATTAGCCATTTGACTAGATACTCTAATTGCACTGCTAGTTTTTTGTCCTCACATTGTGTTTTGCAGGACAACATGAGCATGAAGGTGATTGGTACTGCTGAACAAGAGAGAGGCCTGTATCTACTTCACACATCCACTCCATCAGCCACTGCTTTAGAGTCTTTTTCTTTCTGTTCTGGTAGCTCTAATCTTGACACCTGTAAGTTTGTTCTATGGCATAATAGACTAGGACATACTTCTAAAAAGTGTTTGCAACACATTCCTGAACTGAATGTAAAAAGTACTGCTATGCATGATAATTGCTACATTTGTCCTTTGGCTAAACAAAAGAAGAAACCATTTCCTTTAAGTTCTTCTACTTCCTCTTATGCATTTCAATTAATTCATTGTGATGTTTGGGGCCCCTTTTCTCTTAGTTCTGTCACTGGTCATAAATTTTTCTTGACAATTGTGGATGATTTCAGTAGATGTACTTGGGTCTACCTTTTAAAGGCTAAGAGTGATGTTAAGCATTCTTTAGAGAACTTCTATAATATGGTGCTTACCCAATTTAATACTAAAATCAAAACACTTAGAAGTGATAATGGTTCTGAATTTTTCTTAACTGACTTTTTTCATAAGTTTGGAATCATACACCAAACCTCTTGTGTTGAAACTCCCCAATAAAATGGGCTTGTTGAAAGAAAGCATCAACATCTTCTTCAAGTAGCTAGGGCTCTTATGTTTCAATCTTCTCTCCCTTTGGTTTATTGGAGTGAAAGTATTAAAACTGCTGCATTTATCATCAATAAGATCCCATCTTTCATTCTCAAGCATAAGTCTCCTTTTGAAATGTTGCATGGAATAAAACCTGACTACTCTTCTCTTAGAACCTTTGGTTGTTTGTGTTTTGCTAGCACTATTGTGTCTCATAGACAAAAGTTTGATCCTAGGGCCACTAAATGTGTTTTTATTGGTTATCCTTTTGGCACCAAAGGATACAAACTTTTAGACCTCCAATCTGGAAAATTTTTAATTTCTAGAAATGTGAAATTTTTTGAGACTGTTTTTCCCTTTGCTAACATCAAAACACCACTTGTTCAAACTCCTCCCATATCTACTGATGATGATGATGATTGTGATAATGACACTGATCTTTTACCCCACATTGATCTACTGACTGAAATATCCACCCATTCTGCTCCCATTCCCCCTACCTCTACTCCACCCATTCTTGAATCCAATGCTCCTACTGCCCCACTTGCTACAGAGGTACCCCCATCCACTAGGCCATATAGAACCAAAACACAACCTGCCTACCTTAAAGTCTATGAAACCACCCTTCCTGCCTCCATTGATCATAACAAAACCAATCTTTCACTTTCTGAAAATCACTATCCCATTCAATCTTTTCTTTCCACTGATAAATTGGCTTCCACTTATAAAACATTTACAGCCTCCATTTCTCAACAACAAGAGCCCACCACTTATAAACAAGCTGTTTTGGATCAAAATTGGGTCACTGCCATGAAAATTGAACTTGATGCTTTAGATAAGAATCATACTTGGACTCTTGTTGATCTCCCTTTGGGTAAACACTGTATAGGCTGTAGATGGGTTTATAAGATTAAGTATAACTCTGATGGCTCCATTGAAAGGTATAAGGCTAGGTTGGTTGCTAAAGGCTATACTCAACAAGAAGGTGTGGACTATTTTGATACTTTCTCCCCTGTGGCCAAGATTACAACTGTTAGAATTCTTCTTGCTGTTGCTACTTCTAAAAATTGGCATGTTCATCAATTAGATGTTAATAATGCTTTCATTCATGGTGATTTGGTGGAAGAGATATATATGACCCCCCCTGGTTATTTTGCTACACATGATAAAAGAGTTTGTAGGTTAAACAAGAGTTTATATGGTTTGAAACAAGCATCTAAACAATGGTTTACCAAACTTACTTCTTGTTTATTGGCCTTAGGCTTTACACAATCTAAAGCTGATACTTCTCTCTTTACTAGACAAGATAAGCATGATTTTACTGCTGTCCTTTGCTATGTTGATGACCTTATTGTCACTGGCACTAGTCTACATATTATTAAATCTGTCAAGAAATGTTTACATGACAAATTCACTATTAAGGACCTGGGTCCTTTGAGATATATTCTAGGCATTGAAATTGCCAGAAATGACAGAGGCCTGTCCTTATGCCAAAGGAAGTATGCTCTTGATCTTCTTCATGACACTGGTTATCTAGGGTGTAAACCCTGCTCTACACCCATGGATTCCTCTATATCCTTTGATCCTCAATCTCAGCTCCTCCAACATCCAGACCAGTACAGAAGATTAGTTGGTAAACTTCTTTACTTGACTATTACTAGACCTGACATCTCTTATGCAGTCCAAACATTAAGTCAATTCATGCAAACACCCACTGAGGCTCACTTAACTGCTGTGCACAGAGTCCTAAGGTACATCAAAGGTAGTCCAGGTACTGGTATCTTCTATCCTAAACATAATTCTTTCAAACTACATGCCTTTTCTGATTCAGATTGGGCTAGATGCATACAAACTAGAAGAAGCATAACAGGTTATAGCATTTATTTGGGGAACTCACTTATTTCTTGGAAATCCAAGAAGCAAACCACTGTCAGTAGGTCCTCTGCTGAAGCTGAGTACAGAGCTTTGGCTTCAACATCCTGTGAACTCCAATGGATTCACTACATCCTTGCAGACTTGAAGATCCAGCATTTCACTCCTTCTTCCATGTATACAGACAGCAAAAGTGCTTTCTCAATAGCTCACAACCCTTGTCTTCACCAAAGAACAAAGCACATCTCCTTAGACTACCACTTCACAAGAGAGAAGATCCAAGAAGGACTTCTCCAGCTTGTTCACATTCCCACTGAGCAAAACTTGGCTGATATGCTCACCAAACCAATGGCACCTGCTCTCTTTGGCACATATCTTTCCAAAATGGGCTTGATCAACATCCATTCCCATTTTGAGGGGGGGTCTAAAGGGTGTAAATAGTTGATTTATACACCCTTATAAGGATTAGTTTGTACACCCTTCCAAGGGTAGATTTGTACACTCTTCTAAGAGTAGTTAATTAGTTTGTTGTTAATTAGTTAGTTAGTTAGTTACTAATCTCAGCACTATATATTCTTAGTTTGAGATTAGTAAAGATAACACAATTTCTCATTCTTGTAAAATCGAAACAGTTTTCTTCTTCAATCCAAGAATCTTCTTTTTAATTGTGTTCATTCTTATCTTCACAATGAAGAAAGATGATCTGTGATTAGATCATTAACACTTATCATATGATATTACATTTTTATAATTGTTTAGATTTTGATCTTGCATTTTTATAAACAACAAAAAAAGATTTAATAAATTTTAGAAGATTACTTGATATAATTCGTTTTTGAGTCCCTTCTTTGAAGGACTTGTAAAATTCGTAAGTAATATTCTACAAGATATTTTATGGTTAATTCTAAATAAATACACAACATTTAGTGTTAGTATCAATTTAATCACAACTTTTACGATTATTGTAAAAAACTTCAATATTCCATCGTGTTGCAATTAGATACCCATTTTTTTCTCCGAATCTTTCACCAGTGTTACAATTAGACATACATTTTTTTTTCGACCAATCATTGATGATGTGACTTGTTGTTAAATTACACATATTCTTTTTTATTTTCTAGATTACACTTTATATAAATAAAAATAAAACTTAATCAAATTAAGAGGCTTCGCAATACACTCATTCCATGGTTTGCAATTTGCGTTTGCAATCTCTTTCTTTTGAGTAGAGGTGTGGGTCTTCAAAGATCCACTAGGTCCACTAACTTCTGCTCCATTTGCTCCTAATTGTTTCAGATCCATTTAGAAGTTGTATCCTTTCTTGGTCTACAACTTTTTCTTTGAAAATTGCAGTAAATAACATGTATTTAAGAAGATTTTTAGGGTTGGGGTTAGAAGAGAAGAACTTAATTAAGTTTTAAAAGTGGGTAAAACGTAAAGAAAACGTAGATTTATTTTTATTTTTATAAAATTTTATTTTTATTTCTATAAAAGTGTAATTTGATTTGAAAAAAAAAATATGTGTAACCATGTCAAACTCTGTCAAGCCACATCATCAATTGTTGGCGGTAGGAAAAAAATGTGTATCTAATTGCAATATAAGGGTTGAGGTTTTTTTACAATAATAGTAAAGGTCATGATTAAATTGATACTAAGACTAAGGGCATGTTTGTTTTGGGATGGGAAATCCGGATTTGGGATTTCGAAACTCCACCTCCGTTACAGTTTGGGATTTTGATTCAAGATTTCAAAATTCTACCATATAAACCCTATAAAAGTCAACTCTATAAATACCTACAAACCCTATATAAATACCTAAAAAACCTATAACCCTATTTTATAAAGTTAAATCCTACCCTACATAAATCCCAAAACAAACACAAAACATAAAAAACATTAGGATTTTAAAATCCACTAGATTTTGAAATCCGGATTTCAAAATCCTCAAAATCCCAAAACAAACATGCCCTAAAGGTCATATATTTATTTAGAATTAACCCTTATTTTGAATAGAGCTGGCAAATTGGGCCGCCCGGCCCAACCCAGCCTAGCCCATCGGACCAAGTGATGTTCGTGGGCTAGGCTGGGCCGGCCCATGAACTCGTCGGGCCTATAAAATTGGAGCCCAGCCTAGCCCATCTGGACTACTGGGCTAGCGGGCCAGCCCAGCCCATTACATAATTTTTTTTTATAAATATTTCTTGCAAAAATTATATATTAACTAGTAACTACGCACAATTTATAAACGACCATAATCATTATTGCATTAATGTATACGATAAGTCCCACCCCATGAGATAAAAAAAAAACATTTCTAGCTAAAAATATACTCTGTATATATAAACTTATTATGTATTGGTCACATTCTTACATATTTTTTTATACAAATAATTATAATTATAATTAAAAATATACAATATATTAATTATACATAATTTATAAACGAACATAACTAGTAGTATAACATTACACTATATATGAAATTCAAATAGAATTATAAATAATTCATAAGTTCAAATTTTAAAGTTAAAATAAAATTAAAAATATAATAATATTTAAGTATATAATATTATAATAATTTTAATTGTTTATTTGCCTTAAAAAAATATTGATCGGGCCAAATGGGCTATCCATGGGCCGTCGGGCCAAAACCAGCCTAGCCCATCGGGCCCATCGGGTTGGGCCAAATAGGTCCAGTTTTATATGGGCCTATAATTTTAGAACCCGGCCCATACTAGGCTTCGGGTAGGCCGGGCCGGCCCATCGGGTCGGGCCCAGATTGCCGGCTCTAATTTTTAAGTTGAAAATTTATGATGTGTTAGGAACCTATTGTACAAAAAAGTTTTAAACATTTCTATGATTTATGATAAATAATTTAGGGGGAATTGTTATAAGAGCCATTTCAACTATAGAAACTAGAAATAGAAACAAACAATTTGAAAGTTAGTAAAAATGACAATTTGGTGTATAAATGTACAATTATACCCTTTTTTAGAATTACATTCGAAAATTACCTTTACATTTAATATAATTTATATTATTCAAATTAAGATTTGATAAAATCACAAATCATCGGTAATCGCGGTCATAAATACAATCTCGAAATTCAAACTTTCCTAAAACTACCAATATTAATAATAAATGATTGTCATGTTAATGATAATTATAATTTCTCCATTAAATTAGGAATAACTACCAATAAGCATTAATTTCGCGATTAATAATGACTTAATGTTATCATTAGGGGAAATAAAAAAATCTTTTAAGAACAAGAATCGACAAGATTAACCAAGCTGGATGGAAAACCATATAAAATAAAAAATAAAGAAGAACATACGAATTAATTAATTAATTATCGAGTAACAAAATATATGCTTGACTACATGCTAAAATAGTATGCACATTTTAATATATGTTTGACAACATGCTAAAAAAAAATATGTGAGTTTTATCTTTATTTATGATTAATATAATCATAGTGTTATCACCTAAAAAAATATAATATAATATAAGAAAACTAAATATTCTGCAACTATAAAATTATTCCACAAAATTTATATTTTTTTATAGTTTATATATATAAACAGATTTTTTAGATAAAATCAACTTATTATATTATTCTATTAAACTAATTAACTTGTTATCGATCAGTTGCGTAAAAGATTATATGCATGGTGATATGCTAGAACGAAATGCACATTTGAAAATATGGAACATATATGCAAATAACATGATATTATTTTTACATATAATTAATATAATCATAGTATTATATAAAATATTAGGCATCAATATAAATGTTGGACATAATTTATCTATATTAATAATTAATATATATAAAAGAGATTTTAGATAAAAAATTTACTCATAATATTAAATATTTAAATAAATCGAAATATAAACATTGTTGTGTATTATATTGAGGTTAATTATTAACAAAAATAAGTGTTTAAAATCAAAATATAAAATATATAATGTAATATGTAAGAAAAGTAAATATTTTAAATAAATTATGGATATCATTGAAAGCGTATAATATATTACATATAATAGTCAAAATATTATTATAACATGGATATCATTTAATGGGAAGCAAATAATATTCTGCATATGTACATTTTGCATCAGCATAAATGCAGATATAATATATATTAATTGGAGGGGGATAAGTGTATATAATACTAAACCAAAAAAAAAAATGATAAAAAATATTACAGATATTATGAACAATACTAAAAGATAAACACCTCAAATATATAATAAGAATACAAATGCCTAAAAAAAAATTATGCCAAACCAATAGAACTGGAAAATATAATAATATTGAATAGTGATTCAAACAATTCTATTGCTTCCTAATCAACGCATAACATATGATTAACACATCGATAATGGAAAAATGGCGAAAACAAAAAATCCATAACTAAATCAATAAATTTCAAAGTGATTAAGCAACAATAAAAAAAGTTAAAAATATTCTACTGGACAACATTAGTTTTATCAGTTCCAAAAACACCTGAACGTGTCAATGAATCATGCCTGCCCTTTTTACCACATCTCTTACAACTGGTAGGTTTTACTTTGCGAACTTCTCTGTAAGACGTCATCCTCTTCTGCTTAGGTCTTCCAGATGATTTCTGCAGAATCGAAGGAAGTATTTTTTCAACTTCGGCACCTTGTTGTGACTCAAACAGCTCTGTTTGAGGAATAGGGGGACAGATCCTCCTTGTAACATTGCTTGTAAGTAGATGTAAAAAAATAATTATACGATTCAACGAAAGGTTGCATGCGATCGGTACAGCCGCGGCGTGATGTAGGGCGGCCATGGTGGCCGGCGCACCAGGGCGACCATCGATGGCTTCACTTCCCCATTTCCAAATCGACATCTACGATTCCCAAACGGAGTTTCATCGCCCCTCGATCGATCTCTCCAACCGCAACGGCTATGGCGGCTAGGGCTTGGTGTTCATCTTCTACAACAGCGACGACGATGGCTTGGGTGAGGAAGATCGATGTATCCGACGACGATGACGATCGGTGTTCATCTTCTCTAACAACGGCCGTAGTGAGGGCGCAACCATGGTGGAGCGTTACGGTTTTGGAATAGGAGAAAATAAGAATGAATAAAATGATAAATATAGAAATTAAATTTGAAATGTGAGATTTATGAAATTTCTCGAAATTGTCAATTGAAATACGAAAGGTAGTTATTCAATTGAGTAATTATCGGTTGCTAATTTTAATTTACATTGATTTAAATTTTAAAATCTAATTTTAATTTACACTATTAGTGTCGTATAAGAATAAGGGCATAATTGGTTATTTGGATATGAATTTAACTTTAATTCTATTACTATAATTTTTTATCTCTATTTTTAGTCGTGTCTATAGGAATGTCCCTTATATTAGTTAAACTCAATAATTTACTACATGCTGTCATTTTGGATGGGTTAACGTATAAGCTGAGTTTAATGAATTATTTCTTGAATGAATCATTAATTAGACATTTAATATTTTTTCAGAATTGACAACTTTGGACCTCTATAAGTGTGTGGAAATATTTTATTATATATTTTAAAGGTGCATAGAAATTAACTTAATTATTTTTCTTCATTGTGCATTTTCATATGATTTTGACTAGTTCATAACTAAAATTTTCCTATTTGATATGTGACGAAAATGAATATAAATGTTTTAAGCTTATTGCTATTTGGAAGTGCCACATACATATATAAGAAGGTATATATGTATACATCTATACTTTAAATCTAAAAGTTAGTTAAATGTGTCGAGTGCAGTGTGCATCAGTCGGATCCTCAGGAGGCTAACCCGCTACCACCAACAACAAAAGTGGGTAGCATTTATTTACATCTGCATTACTTAGATTAATTTATGTGTTAATAATAGCAGGCAGATCTTCGGATTATGCTCTGTGTGAATTAGCAAGTTGACGAACTATGCTCTGTGTGAAATAGGCAAGTCTACGGATTATGCTCTGTGTGAAATAGACAAGTCTTCGGACCATGTTCCGTGTGAAATGAGCCAAGTCTACTGGCCTTGGCGTGTACTCAATTAGTCTTTTTAACGTATTTGCATATTAAATGTTATCCCACTAGACTTTTTCTTCAGGAGAAGACTCATAATGCTACTTTAATCATTTCAGGTTCTGTTTACGACGAGGCGGACGTGTAACTGACTAGGCAAACTTTGTTAAACGTACCTACTAAGTTTTACGTAAGAAACATATTAAGTATTATTACGACTTATGTTATCTTTCAAGTTTTAATTTTACAATTAGATATGAACTATTGCCTCAACTGATCGAACCTATTTGAAACTATTAGGATGATTTGTCTACTCCTTTAATGTTAATGTGCATGTGTGACAATTTTATTTCCAATTATCATATCTTCTTATGTTAAAGTGTCACCACATCACATACATAATAATTTACTTTCTTTACGTTTTAGTCAACAACATGTTTGGCTTAGAAATGTGGGCGACACACGAGTTAGGCACAAGCATGGTTAGTCTTTAAAAAAAAAAAACACTCGTGTATCTTTTATCGTAAAGTCTTTCGTTCGAGTTTATTTATGTTTTAAAATGTTATTTCAAACCTCAAATGCTCATTTTCAATCTATGTGACGCCCGCGGGGTTTGGGGGGCACTACACAAGGTGCACTATCTTCTTTTTCTCCTCTTCTCTTGATTTCTTACAACATTTTCTCGTTCCAATACTCTCAAACAACTACGAACTCGATAATACTTTCAAATATCTCTCTATGTGAAAGATATATTTCAATCCTTTAGTATAAATTACATTCCTTCTTTTTATAAAAGTTGTTAATTTGCTTTTGGCACGGATATTAAAAAATATACTACTCCCTCCATCCACCAAATGTAGTCACATTGGGGGTAGGACACAAATTTTAAGAAAAAAAGTAGATAAAGTAAATAAAATAAGAGTATTATAGGGTATTGTGGGGTCCATTGTGAATAAAGTAATTGTTTATGAATAAAGTTGATGGCAAATTAAGTAAATAAGTGATGGTTGAAGAGTGATAATTTTAATAAAGTGCATGAGACTACATTTGTTGGTGGACAAAGAATATAAGACAAATTAAATGAGACTATATTTCATGTACGAAGGGAGTACAATATTATATGTGTAATGAATTGTTGTGGTGGATAAATAGAAAATGTAGAGATAGATAAAAAAGAAAAAACAACATAGATAGATAGATAATGATGGTTAATTTTTTTTTTTTTTAAATGTTCAGTTATTTCTTCTATCACAATAGTTTTTTTGGACAGTAACACAGACTACATAGGATCAACAACTAAATCTCTTCCACTCTCCTATGTTGTCTTTCAAGTCTACTCCATTTCAATCTTGAGAAATGGTAGAGAAACATCCTTGTTGAGCCAAAATGTGTGCTCGACTAATGGCAGCTCGTGGTGTATAAATAAATTTGCACACTACAAATTCATTACTCATCTCGATAATCCTTTCCACGACACTGCTCTCGGGCCCAATACCTTTCTTAGAGCTTGTACACATACCAATAGCTTGTATAGAATCAGAGCGAATTTCCACCTTTTGCATCATGAGTGATTTGGCTACCAATAATCCCTTTTCAATAGCCCTCAATTCTGAACCTAAAGCTCCTCGCTGCGGTGGAATTCTATGCGAGAAAGATGAGATAATGGTGTCGTCTCGGTCTTTGAGAATTCCGCCAATTCCATACTTTCTTTCTTCATCGTTAAAGGCTCCATGCATCCACCTCAATAATCACTTCGCCAATCACCTCTTCCTCCCTCAAATGTTGTTTACTTCCACCCCCTTCGATCTTTGACATCCCTAGAATTAGCGTATCTAAAGCTATCCAGATAGGCCAGGATCCTCTCTCCTAAGCTCAAGCTGAGCACCTGATAAGGTCCCTTGTTTTCATGAATACGCGTGCACCTTTCTCTCCAAATTACCCACGCAATCATCAAGATTTCTTCAAACATTGTGACTCCAAATTCCTCTCTCAAGTGAATCAGCAGATGTTGGGATGAAAGATGCAGCAGATTCCTTAGAGAATCCCAAATTTCTTCCAGATTTTATACACTCTTGAGCACCCAAAGATTGCATGTATCGTGTCTGGCTGTGACATTCCACAAAGGCCGCACCTACCTGAAGTTTGAATATGACGCCTAGCAAGGTTTCCTTCCGTCTGGCACATTTTCCATCCGAAAACTTTGATCTTAGGTGGGATTTTGAGCTTCCACAAATCGTTCCACCAACCTCGCATCCTTTCCGGTTTAATTTGGACCCTGAGGCCCTATCAAGTTTCCTATTCTCAAACTCTGTTTTAACGGTGTATTTACCACTATTTTCCATTGGCCAGAATCGGATATCGTCAACATTGCAGTCCCCCACTGCTGTTCGCTCCGCTTCAAAAGGATGGAAAGCTAAACGGACCAAATCCTCTTTCCATTCTCTATCGGCCGTTAAGAACCTTGAAACATTAGATCCTGTTGCAATATTAGATGTGATCATTCCCTCATGTAATCCAAGAATCCAAGCATGTTTCTATCACAATAGTTGAGCAGCACTTTTAATGTTACTTTTTTATCAATTAAATGTTCGTTAATTTAATTTATCTCATCCAATCAAATCAATCTAAAAATAATAGTGAAAGTCGCAAAATTTTTTAGGGTTTAAATCAATGATATATAAAAAGAAAAAAGTATGATGTCCACAAATTGAATTATTTGTTAGTGTATAATTTAAATTTAACTACTTTAAGTTTTTAACCTTGGCCCCCCTACCGACTAGGACATATATTACAAGTTTGTTTTTCAATATTAGTTTTACTTGCCTTCTAGGCTTCTATGTATAGTAAAACTATGTTAATTGCATCATATTTCCTAAAGTAATTTTACATATAAAAATAAATACGAGGTGTCCATATTTTTTTCATCAGAAAAAACCAGGTGAGTCATTTCTCTTTCCCAGATCTATTTTATTATGAAAATTGGTCACATGTAACAAATCTCAAAGATATTTTATCATAAATATTGACCAACCCGATCCAATCATAGTCTCAATTACAAACGATGCAATGGAATATTTGTAAATGTACCTAATAAAATATCATATCTTCTAACTTACATAAAAAAAAAAAAAATAGGCAGAATTTATGCAAACAATTTTTACTTTACTACTGCTTTGCATTATGTATATTTTTAATTATAATTAATTGTTTCATTAAAACATATTTATTTATTAGTATTAGTATTAATTGATATGTTAAAAACTACTCTCTCCAAACAAATAAAAAAATGCATTTATTTTTTTGTTCATGTCAGCCCACAAAAATTATACACTTTTATAAATGAGAATATTTATTCTTTTTAATACACTTCTTTCATTTTTTATTTTTTTGACAAGCATCTTTCATTTTTACTTTATCCATATTTCTTTTTTTTACATAAATGTTTTTTAAAAATTCCAACACAAAGAAAATAATTTTTTTTATACTACTAATTTGTGAAGAAACAGGAAAAACAACTTTGCCGTCAAAAAAAGAAAAGAAAAAGAAAAACAACTCCCTTAACCGAAATTGGAGTTTGATATTCATAAAATTCTGGGGTCAAACCCTAAAATCACAAATCTCATTTCCGTATCAACAACAATCATTCATTCATACAGCACTTCTCAAATTCCACACATATACATACACGTAGATATATACACCACATGCATACACGTTCAACCGTTACTTACTCAAGAGTCGTGTGAGGATCTGGAGGAGAATTGGAACTCACGATAAAAGTCCTTTTCATTCCGTTTACAACTTTGATAGTGGTACGTTTCGTAATGCTGAATTCCGTTTATATGCTTCGTTCCTTTCAAGTAACGTGCGCTTGAATTGTGCATCGATTCTCAGTTGAATTTGATGATCCTGTGTGGTTAGATCTGGATTTGGTGAGTAATTGATGTGGATTTGGGAAATTGAATGCGATCTAGGAAAATTGGGGGATCTTGGGATTTTAGATCTGGTGGTGGAATGATCTTTAATTGCGGAAAGCGGATGTGGTTTTGTGCTTAAATATGATCTTTGCTGGTGTTAAAGTTACAACATTTTCACGAATTCGAATTGATGCAGTACTGTGCTATTAATTTGGAATGTTAGATGGCAATGAGTTAAAGTTAGAACATTTTCATGAACTCGAATTGATGCAGTACTGTGCTATTAATTTCGAATGTTAGATGGCAATGAATTTGGTAATCTGATTGTTAAATAGTGTATATGTTAACTGAAGGCTGAAATTGGGCTTCAAAATTTTGTTCCCAATGTCTTGAAATGTGCTCAAATAGTACAATGTGAAGTTTTATACTGTCATATATAAGTGCAACTAATTTTTTGGCATACCAGTTTTGAAGTAGATAGCTTGGGTCCAAGTGGCCATGAAAAATTAGTAGTTTTTCTGGTGCAGGAAGTTGTGAGTTCTTTTTTTTTGTGAGGTGCTTTAATGAGCTAAAATTTTCATCACATATTAGTTAGCATAAACCTTCTGACTGATGGTGTTTGTGCAGGAAATCTAGGTGAAAAATCTTAGAATTGATGTGGTGGTTCTGCTGTAGCTATTTGGTCCTTTCAGGGTAAATATTCAACCCTTGGACAGTTATTGGAGTACAAGATTAAGAAAAAAACAAAATGCCACCAACAAGCAAAGCTGATAAGAAAGCTGCAGTGGATGCAGCTGCATGGATGTTCAACGTAGTCACTTCAGTTGGAATCATTATTGTCAATAAGGCATTAATGGCTACTTACGGTTTCAGCTTTGGTAAATTCCTTTCCTGCCTTTTAAGTCAAGTTTGCATGATTTGGACATAGCATGCACATTCACTGTCAGAGTTGAAATATTGCTCGACTTCTGACATGCATACTATATCTTTTGTTGACAAAATTGTGTAGGCTTTTAATGTTTAGTAATATAATTATATGCACCAAAAAGTTTCAAACTATAGACTACTGATTACTCTTTGGCTGTGAGAAAGAAAATGTTCGATCAAGATGCTGCATTTGAACAAGGAATCACTGCTTCCCCATCCCTGGTTTTCAGTTTAGAACTTATTGATACTACGCATAAAAAATTTAAAATAATATTCATATTTTCTTTAAGAAGAACCTGATGGTAAGCATGTCACAGTGATCATCTTCATCATTAGCAATTGAGGTAGCTAAATTAAACCAATGACCCTATCCTTCTTTAATTTTAGTGGACTTTTTTTCATTTGTTTCATTTTGCTTTACATTATATTGCAAGTTATCTTTAGCTTTTTAACTAGTGCAACCTGTGCAGCTACAACATTAACTGGTATGCATTTTGCTACCACAACCTTGATGACGGCTGTTTTAAGGTGGCTAGGTTACATCCAACCTTCTCATCTACCCTTCTCAGAGCTTCTTAAATTTATCCTATTCGCAAATTTCTCTATTGTTGGGATGAATGTCAGCTTAATGTGGAATTCAGTGGGATTCTACCAGGTACTTAAATGCAGTTCATCTGTCCTGAATTAATAAAAAAAGGATGAAGAGAGAATATATGGGAACTTCAATTATAACATTATTACTAATGGTCATATTATGCCTTACACTGTCAGATTGCAAAATTGACTATGATTCCCGTCTCCTGCTTGTTGGAAATTGTGTTTGACAAGATCCGATACTCGAGAGACACAAAGCTTAGCATCTTAGTTGTTCTCCTTGGTGTTGCAGTCTGCACAGTTACTGATGTGAGTGTTAATACCAAGGGATTTGTCGCTGCATTTATTGCTGTTTGGAGTACAGCACTGCAACAGTATGTAAGTTCTACTGATAGCTTGACTGTCGTAATATGAAATTTTTGGATGTAGTAAAGAACTATTAATGGATATACATGCAAGAAGGTGGTAATTAACAAATACTTGGTCTGTAAGATTTTGTCTGTGTCATAAAAATCATTAAAACTTTCTGATGACCAAGAGAATTTTTGAGACTTCCTTTGAATCATTAGATGTTATTTGGGATATGATCAACTATGGATTTGCTTATTGGCTGTCTGGAAATAAGTCTTTCAGAGATATCAGTGTTTCAGATTTAACTGGGGATTGGAGTTTTGCCATGTAATTGATGTAGTCATCCATTATGTTTGCATTTGGGGGAAGGAACTTCTCATACCTTTTTAATAAAATTCTGTTTCTTATATAAAAATAAATATATAAATAAGGATTTTGTTGGTCTCCTGTAAGTCTAGGATGTATGTATTTCTGCAGCATCAAACTATAATGAGTTCTGTAATAAATGGAGAATTTTGAGTGCTGTAATTTGCTTCGAGCTTAGTCCCTTTTACCGGAATTAACTGTATAGCTCGAAATTTTTTATGCTCTCCTTGTCTGCAACATTAAAAAATAATTAAAGGATTTGGGGTTGCTTGTGCAGTATGTTCATTTTCTTCAGAGAAAGTACTCTCTTACGTCCTTCAATCTACTGGGGCACACTGCACCAGCCCAGGCTGCCTCATTATTATTGATAGGCCCGTTTCTGGATTATTGGTTGACAAACAAGAGAATCGATGCCTTTCAGTTTCACTTGCCCTCCCTAGTAAGCACTTCTAAAAGCTCTTCTCATGCATTTTGCATAATTGTTCTCACTTATCCCTTATCATGGTATGTTTCTATATTAGCATAACTTGTGCATATATCTATTTATTTCCTTTGGGTCGCATATTTGATTATGCTAGTTCTGGTTTGTAGATATCAATATGTTGGGTCCGAAGCTGTTTTATAAATAAATTATTAGATTTTACCCTCAAATAGATTTAACATTCCAGTCAAATCAGAGTTAATACGAAGATTTGGTCTGCAATATCTTCTTTGAATGTTATATGTAAAAATGGCAAGAAAGTGAACCTTTCTATCCTGGTCCATGCTAAATATGCTCTCTGTTATCTGTAATCACAATGTTTCCCTAACTTTGCCTATAATCTTCAGCAGTGATATTTTTTTATTGTGATTTCTCTCAATTTTTTGAAAGTATTGAGTTTCACACTTAAAAGTTCATTCAATCCGATCAGGCATTCTATTGATTAAGATACAATTTTGCAGCATTACTAATTCACATATTCGTTGAACAACTAGTGAGTTAATTGTTCTATATGGAGTCTGTAATCACAATGTTTCCCTAACTTTGCCTATAATCTTCAGCAGTGATATTGTTTTATTGTGATTTCTCTCAATTTTTTGGAAGTATTGATTTTCACACTTAAAAAAAAATTCATTCAATCCTATCAGGCATTCCATTGATTAAGATACAATTTTGCAGCATTACTAATTCACATATTCGTTGAACAACTAGTGAGTTAATTGTTCTATATGGAAATTTTATTCTGGCATTAGGTATTGAGTGCATGATTTTTTTAATGCCCTTGCATTAAAATGTTGGATGCTATCCCTATTGCCCATTATCTCTGGGTTTTTTCTTTAAAAAAAAAACAAAAAATTCTGCTCTCAAAAGTTCTGATTTTTTTTTTTTTTGACAGATCAAAAGTTCTGAATTCATGTTTAGCAAATTGATCAATATTTTGTTAATCTTTGAGAATATAATGTATCTGGATTTATGTGCCTCACTATGATATTGTAAAAAGTCATAATTACCCTATCTTTGACACTATAGGTGTTCATGATCCTCTCATGTACTATAGCGGTGGGAACAAATCTTAGTCAGTTCATCTGCATAGGCAGATTTACTGCTGTATCCTTTCAAGTCCTGGGCCACATGAAGACCATCCTCGTTTTAATCCTGGGATTCATATTCTTTGGAAAAGAGGGTCTTAATATACAAGTAGTTATCGGCATGATAATTGCTGTAATTGGAATGGTCTGGTATGGAAATGCCTCATCAAAACCTGGGGGCAAAGAACGGCGCAGTCATTCAATTTCAAGAACCAACCAGCAAAAGCAGGATGAATCTTCTGATGTTGATGAAAAGGTATAAAAATATTATACACTTGAAATTTAGCATACAAAGGATAGCTGATACTGGGATTCTTTGATGGTCTTGACTCTAGATACAGTGCAATTCTCGAAATCAATTATTAGTAGAGTCTGATGAGCTCTCCGAGGGGAAAAAACATACTGGAATTTTGTATCTCACATATATATAATTTTTACTGTACTCAACTCGTTTTTAAATCTCTATGATTGATGGGGTTTTGGCCCTTTAATCATAATTTATAGGTGACATTAATTTTGAGTTGATTATTGCTTATATTTTACTATAGTTTTAGTTTTGTTCTTTTCTTGCAAGTACCAAAGGGTCTAATGTATAAAATCTTGGAGGTGATTTTTTTATGATCTTAGTTTTAAATTATTAATGTTTACAAACCATGAGGGATGTCGGTGACTTATTGTTTGTTTTCTACTTTTCTTGTGACTTTGTAAGAATGTGCCGTTACTCATTAATTGTTTGTTGGTTATTGTTGAGAAAAGGATTTATTTATTCATTTATAAATTTCACCCATACAATATTCACGTATTTACATAAAATGTCATTATTTTTACATTCAATCCAATCACTTTTTTTTTACTTTATTCATAAAAAGTTACAAAATTACCTCTCAATACTTCATTTATTACACATTTTTTTTAATTTATGTGACACATATATGTTGACCAAATATTTAATTAGAAGAACTCGAGAAAATTGTACGACTCTTAAATGAGAAACAATAAACCTAATTCTCAATTTCCCTTCGTACTATTTTGTTTTTAGTAAAAGGGTACCTATTCCACTAAAGGCTGCACCTCTTAATTGGGCTAATTACATCCCTCTTTCTATATAAGCTTGCATTATTATAAGAAAAACATCCATATTATACAAATTATATGTAATATGATAAGTATTTGTTAGATAATTTCTTATACATATTATATGTAACTACGTATATAATAAGTAGCAGTATTTGTTAGCCAGACTTGTAATGATGACCAACCATATATCGTGGCACGATCACAAGTGATAGAATCGCGTTGAGGAATACGTTTTTGCAATAACAAGTTTCATATTGAGTTGTACATCTCTTTTAGGTAAATGAATTATTTTGCAGTAATGCAAGCAAGAAAGGATTTCCAAACGAAACAGTTGCAAAATTAAGACTTAGCTCCGATGAGATCAAGTCTGAAAGTGCCGTTAACAGAAAACTGCAATTAACACTAATTATTTGTATTCCCATGTTGGCGTATAAGAGGGCATTTATGTCAAAAAAATAATGACAACATTCAATTTGGATTTCCGTCGCATTTTGTTTGGCTAAAGATCAACACTATTTTCTCACACTACAATATGGTAAACGAAATTACACACTAAGAAGCATTAATATCATGAATACGTGGAAGTGAGTTAGTAATTATTAGTACATGAATACTGGATATTTTTCAAACATAGTATGTCCAAAGTTTATGCTCCAACAAACATTAATACCTGGCATTCCGCTGTACCGTATGCCGATCTTCATCCCCTAAACAATGTCCATCTTTCCAACAAGTCGAACAATCCCACGAAAGTTTCAAGCATTTGATTCAAACAGATATTGTACAGCCTAATTCCTTAGCAGCAGTATCAACAAACTGAATGGGTAGACCCGTTGCTAATCGGCTATGAGCTTCCCAAGTCAAACACTTTTCTATATCAGTTTGCCAATCACCATTGCCTCCTAAATTTACGTATTTGTGGCAGCCCCCGTTGATGTCCACTTGTTTCCTCTTGGGTTGTTGTGAACCAGTAGCATGTAAAATTGCACGAAGAACTGATGTGCTAAGAGCACGAACATGAGCACTCTCATGAGATACACAACGAACTGTAGCTGGCAGCCGACACTGCATTTCACAAACGATGAATAAGATTTATTTCCTACCAAAATACGCATGTTGTGATTGTTGTCTCATTTATGGATGAATGAGGACATTATTTGGAGTATAATTGAGTTGATATTGTACAAGGCTCAAGTACGACTCCTTTTTCATACCTTTAAAAGGTTTGAAAGGCCATCTGCAACTGCTAATCCAGATTCTCCCCATTCAAGCACTGGTTGAACTGCTCTTGCTGTTACTTCCAATAGCTGTCCAACATTATCAGGAATGCATCATGAAAACATCAAACACAATGATGACTACAGATATTTGGAATTTTTTTATAGCCCGTAACTAAGAGGGGTGGCAAAATGAGGACAGTAACTTTCCGAGTTGACAATTTAAGCCCTGTAACTTTTCAAGCTGACAATTTAAGTAAAATAACTTTTAAAATTCACGAATTGAGGCCAAATCAACCCAATTCGGGCCCAAATTCAACCCAACTTCAGGCCAGACTGGACCAATAAGTCCTTAAATTGTCAGCTGAAAAGTTACAGTCCTTAAAAAACATTTTTTCCCAGATATTCATGACAAAATATCTCTAATCACACGTCATAGAGCAAAGGTATGAAAACGAGGTTGCTTTGCTGAAGAAACTGATTTTAGGGGTAATGAAATGCTGATTTTTTTTAAAAAGAAAAAAGAATATGCAACCTCAAGCTGCGGTAAAGTGCACGCTTCTCCATCAACGAGCATTCCATCAGTGGCACGAAGGAGGACATCTGAAGCACTAGCTAAAATCATTAGTGACTCTGGGGCCTCATGATTTCTCATTAACTCAACAATCACTTTCACGATCCTTTGGTTGATTCTCCACATCTTTTGTTCAAGATCATCATCTTTAGCAATCCAAGGTTTCAATTCCTTCTCCGCCTGACAAAAAAACACGGCTAGGTCAATGACTAAACAAATGGTAACTTGGAAAACACTAACACTCAATTTAGTCATGCAATCTATCGAAAACCCTAGGGGAAACTTGATAGTGCATTACATCATTCCCATGTAAACATGGCAAATTGTCCTAACAGAAAGCAGAATTTACAAAGTTTAATTCAGAGTGAAAATTCAAGCAAAACCAAAAATCTGGACCTGAAGGACAACAGCTGTTGCAGCTTTCGCTGGTGATGCTGATACTACATTGCAGAGTGCAGCCACCACCTGTATATCAAAGGAAAGAAATAATGCCTTAATTGATTAGTATTAAAGCACGAATTTATCAATGTCCGAAAAGATGCTATATCGTCAATGGAACTTGTTTGCCGTGTTAGTTCTGTTATTCTTGTAAATTTTAGATTCCAAATGATATCTCATCAATCATAAGCAAAACGTAACAATTCGTTTGTCACGGAGCCTTAATAACATTGATAAATTGATCACATACCTGCCTCCATCCTTGCTGCGCAGACGTGCTCTCAGCACTTGGTTGTGTTTCAGGTGATACAATCAATTTGTGCCATAGCAACGAAACAACAGAAAAACATAATTCTTGTTTTTCTGACAGGACAGACCTTAGAAGAATCTTTCCGTTGCAATTAAAACCTATATGCCTTTCCATTGTCAAAAAGTTGGCCAAATCTGAAGCATCTACAGGGAAACTTGCAATCCCTTTGCCTATCGTACATCTTTCACCTTCACTGGAATCAGCTTTCTTATAACTGATCGGATCTTCAGAGGCAGATAAGTTTTCACACGGTAATGAAGATGGCTCACCTGCTCCTAAATTCCGACAACTGACACAGTTTTTTTGTTTTTTCCCATGAAAACACGAAGGAATTTCCTTCAATAATGGCACATGCAGTAGATGTGCTTCCAGTGGTTCTGCTTTGTTTACTATGGATGCAACAACTTTGCTGTGAATGTCAATTAGACTGAAAAGGGAAGATGCCTTAGTATGAATTTCGTTGTCCCACTTGCATCTTATCAGGATGGTAAGAGCACGCATGCAAGCCTTTGAGCGTCTAAACAAATCGGAAACATGAGCTGCAACCATAGCAGCAGCCACTATTTCATTTGAACTGTAACTCCACGATGTGCCTATTGAAGATGGTTTCAAAGAAAAAAGTGCCTTTAGAATTGCTAATATTCGGCGAGTGTGATAAACAGCTGAATCAAGACCACTCTGCAACTCATTGGGTAGATCATTCGCTTTTGCAGGCTTTATGTTGCAAATATTTCGGGCATCTAGGTGGTTACTTCCTTTAGAGATCAGGGGAAAGAGCTGAAGTTCACATGACAATGCACAGACAGCAGCAATAACATAAGAATCAAATGCAGCTACTGGCCCCTGTCTCTTTCCTTGTTGACTTTCCCGTTCTCTATGTTTCCCATTGGCTCTTTGAACATTTGCGCCTACTTCTTCAGAATACGGATTTTCACCTTTGGGACGCTTGCTGCTATTGGGCTGTGCTTCATGGCTAACACAAACAGTTAACACAACAAAAAGAAGGCGAGAGGCGAGCTCTACAGATGCACACGATTCTAAGAATAGGGAGTGGACCATCGTACGAAGCTCAGCCACAGCAAGATTCTTGGATGCGGACCCAAACATGTATCTAGTTTTTCTAGTTTGTTCTCTAGAAGATTCTGGAGGAAAGGTCCTCTGCAGAATTGCTTCAACAGTAGCAACAAATATCTTCACAAGACATGTTTCAGATGGGCTACCACGAGGAAGATACTCAAGTACTTTAATAAGAGGAATGTATAAGTTCCACGACAGTATAGGAGGCTGCAAAGGTGTTGCAACGATGATTTCAGGAAGATCAACGGCAGAAGAACTTAAAGGAATTAAACCATAAGCTGCTTCCCATATGGTACATATTCTCCATTCAACCTCCGGGCCATGTGCACAAAGCATAGAGGCAATCCCTTGGGCAGTTGCTTCTACTGTAGCTTCTGCAGCAGGCAATTGTCTTTGCTGAAATGAATACGTAGAAACGAGTTAAAATGCACAAATATTTTGAAGAAAGAAATTTAAAAGCAACTGAGGCATTCAGAAGTACCTGCTTTTTTTCAGATGAAATATAACCACCTAAAGGTTCATGTTGAACTTCAATACCATCAACTTGTCTCAATGGAGGAAAAAGTAAAGCTGGCTGAGAAAGTATTCGGAAAAGTAAAGCAGCTGCAGCATCTGCAGCAATACCAGCTCGCATAGACATTGCGACTCCAATTGCACGCAGGAAATGCAAGTGCATCCAATTCCTTGGAAGCTTCACCAATAATAGCAAACAATCAGGACAATAACATGCATAACCAGAATCATACAATGTAAGGTTTTAGAAGGATATGCTTTTATTTCAAGAAATGTCTACGCAACAGATTTATTTATTGATGCTTTTCAGGTTATATGGGAGGTGGGGTATTGGGGGTAGAAGAGGGAAATAAAATTTACCCTCATGCCAGAGGCATAGTCTTCTGCTGCTCGAAGGAGTTCCACTAGTTGTACAGCAGCATCAAGAGCATCTGGAGCCCAGGAGGGTGGAGCTTCTAGTAATCCAAGAAGCAGCCTTTGGGTGGCACTCGGACTAGCAATTGCATAATATCTAATCTCGAAAAAGGGGAAAAAATAATTACCAAAATGACAGAATATTTCTCCTCTGAAAACGATTAAAAAAACCAACCTATGAAAAAGGCGTGCGTAGGGCTCAAGTGCTGGCAGACCAGCCACAAGATGCTCATCCATAGGTGTAGTTGGGGGTGGAAGCAGAAGTGCAGGGACAGCAGCAGCAGTCAAGGTAGCAGTTTCATAACGAGCTACTTCCTCATCACATACACTAAGTATAACTCCAGCACCATTAGCAACAGCCCACCTCGGAGTTGATGGCAGAAGCTGGGGATGTTTTCCAGATCCACGAGAAGTAGCTAAAAAATATATAATATAAGTAGCAATATTATTGACTGAGAAATACTCACTCTTAATGATTACGTTACAACTTACAAACAAGATATACAAGGCTAAAATTTACCATATTCAACCCCAAATCTAGCTGGAAGTAGTGTATAAGATATAATAACGCACTTTACAGTTCATCAGTTAAAGATTGAAATTTAATAATTTGAATCTGCGTGACAGTAAAAACAACAGCTTCCTTCCATGGATATTTTACAGCACATGCAAAATCAAAAGATTCCCCATTATGAATATACGACAGATTAAACGATCCGCAATAGTCACCACCATTATTGGCGTCGACGAGGAATGCGTGATAAAAAAAAAAGTCACCACCATTAACCAAGTGAAACTTATGTACTCTAGTTTAAGTTCGAGCACAAAGGCCAGGTATATTGCCCTCTAGCTTTAAGTTTTTAAAACTAATACCAATTCCGTGAATGAAAAGTTCATGTAATATCATCTGCTAAATAGCCTCAATCCTTTCAACATTTTTTTTGCATTATTTGTTATAATCCACACCAACGTGATTAGCTTGTCTCTATGTTCATTTAGCAATCATCCTTCTCTTATTCTATGATATATCCACAGATATAATTATACAAGTGTTCGTTTTAGATCCTAGCTATTCCATGTGCACCCTTGGTCTTTACGTGAATACCAACATGGTAAAAGGATGACTGGTGCATTGAATCAGGCTAGCGAAAATCTATGCCACCTTTTATTTGTTTTCTGCAGGACATATTGTGGCTCACAGTAGGAGATTTTAGGCTAAAATAATAATTTATTAAGGAGTATAATATATTAACATTGTTACAGCAAAATATGTAAATCTAAAATATGTGGAGACTCGTCTGACCAGTTAAAGGTGGTTTCAATTCTCCAGCTGAATATTTTCCCATGACACCTCCACACCTACACCATGTGTTAAAAAGGGTCAAGCCTGTGGTAAACCCAGATGAAGACCGGCTTACTTAACGAAAAAGACATAATTACTTAAAGGAACTATACAACTGAACATGGAAAATTTCACATATTGTGAAGGAGTGCCATTGATTGATAAAAGACAAGTTAATCATGACGCTTAAACTCAGAAACTCTAATTATCCAAGGTACTAACCATAGACATCATCAATGAACTTAAGATGTAATGTATAGGTTAAATACACATGAAGATTAAGAGGATTGAGCCTGAGTGCTTTAAAAATGAACAAGTTTGAATAGTTGGTAGCTCAAATCATCTAACAAGCGAAAACAAGATTTGACATATACATATCAGCGCAAGCCATTTCTGTCCTAGTTCGCTTCCAAAAGAGAAACTATAACGCAACTTGAAAGAAGTGTCAAACCTGCTAATTTCCAAACTCTTCTCTCTCTCTCTCTCTCTCAATAAACCAAGTTATTAGATATGTAATCAACTTCTGGCATGCAATACTCGATATATTTCACTCACCATCGAAAATAATCACTTCTTATACCAAGAGGAGCTGCAAGCAATATATCAGTAATCCAGGGAGAGAGTGGCCTCAGAGGTTTCCTCTCTGGCTGTGTGGGATGCTGAGGAGGTTCTCCATCTGTTGAAGTACTAGTTGAAGAATGCTCTCCACTGCTACTTCTATCAGATTCCTTTTCCTGTCGTTCCAACTGGTAAATCGGTCTGTTATAGTGAGTCAAAATTCTTAATATTTCCCCACATGCAAGGGCCCACTGCTCGGAGTACTCGTTCTGTAATTATAGACGAAATTACAACTGTCAAGTGTCTTTTTCAGTATCTTATTATACGACTGGGAAATTATATGCTGCAACTACATTACGGCCTAGTAGGATATGACTGAAGAAGAATCAGAGAAAAAACAAACATTAAATGGGAGTTGTGTCTTGATACCTCGGTGTTCGGACAAAACAGGGAAATGAAAGAAGCAAAGGGGGGACCACTCCTATCGTATTCAAGCGTCCTATCGATAATACATGAAATAATCGGGAGAATAACAGCATGGCCATGCTCTGGATGGTGAAGAACGAAAGTTGCTGGACATTATAGTAAAATCATAAGTCTTAGTACAGTACAAAGTAGCTTAGAAGCTCTGTAAAACGATTTAAACATGACATAACAAGTACCTAGAACATCATCAAAAAGCCTGTTCTCCCTGGACGGATATCGGCTTCTGATTAACTGCAAAACCAGCGTATAATACAATTTAGGAACACTCAATATGGATAGACAGTTCCAGTATAAACCTAGCTTACTATCAAAGCTTAAAGTCTCCTTCTTTATTGATTCTAGGAAGAAAAGTTAGTTGAAATATTATGGATACCTCTGCTATATCATCAGGAAATTGTTCTGAAGTGAATTGGCCAAAGTATTCAACATAGGCAGTGGTTTGAGCCTAAAATGAATACAAATATTGATTAGAATAGGGAATTGGTAACAAAATTAAGAACAGAATCTACATCTTAAGACTTCAAACAATGAATATGTGGTAATTAAAAAATGCTGATTTTCCTTATGCACAATTTGAAACTCATGAAAAGAGAAGACCGGTGAGAATAAGAAGCTAAGAGACCACAAACACTTGTATTTTATAAGAGATACTCTTGAGAAAACAAATTTTTTTTAGTCAAAACTTGTAAATCTGAAGTCACACCTTCCTTTGTTCTGCATCTTGTGGAGGAGGCCAGAATAATGAGGAGAACTGCAATCTGTCGATCCACTTTTCATTTGAAGTTTCCATGGACCTTATTATTTAAGCAAGATGGAAACAGTAAGTAAAGCAGCAATTTATATAAAAGCTTCTACCAGTCCAGGATCAAAAGACTATAATTCAGCATTATTTAAATCCAAACAAAAAATAACTCGTCCAGAAATGGAAAATTGCAACAGAGCTCCGACTTTCCAGTCAAATATGAGAAGAAATTTACTGATGTAAGGTTGCACACAAAAGGATCAGAGGTTATAGATTTTGCCTGGCCCTGCGAAACCGCAAAGTCACCAAAGTCTCAAATTACACATGTTCATGCTGGGGGAGAAAAAGAAAGAAAATCCAGATGCCAGAATTAACTAAATCATAATAACAACATAAACCATTTAAAACTACAACAACCAATGGTGAAGGAACATTACTAGTGAAAAAAGAATAAACCATGTATAATTTCCAAGCCCCAAGAAAATGAAAAATAAGCCCAGTACTGTATCACACCACTTTACATTTGAATCTTTGATTTTGATGAGGACAAGGTAAGTCCTAATTATCATAAAATCCCTAAACCAAAGAAAATTACTCTCCTTGCAGTATACACCGAATCAAAAAAAAACTCTGTTTAAGAAGAAATTCATAATTTTCTCAATCATCCAAATCCTAATACTCTCGGGTCTCAGAACGCTACAAATAACTGCATTTTTTTACACCTAAAATACTAATTAACAAATAACATTAATTACATACGAAAATAACTAAATCAGCTAAAAACATCAAACCTGAAGTGAATTTTTACGGAAGATTAGAAATAATTGTTGTATTCTGAAATCCGTTTGCAGCTCGAGAGTGCAAAATGAAGAGATTTTTGGGGGTAAGATTTTGGGTGGAGAGAGACTAGAGAGAGAAAACAGAGAGCTTCAAAAGGAGAGGAGATCTTTAGCTGGAATCTCATATACACATACGTGTCAATGATATTTTCCTTATGTCTCGCTTAGCCATGTGGCTATCATGATGGCATGAGTATGTGATGATGATGCCATGAGCATGTGATCAGGTTTGATGATATGCGACATGCATCATGTAGGTGTTTCCGACATGAAATATGACCATATACTTCATTTAAAAATAAATAATTCAATTTTTAACCTTTTTTTTAACAGTTTTAACCCATGTTAATTTCTTTAGTTTTTTTTTTTTTAAGTTTTGGTATCCTCCCATTTGTGTTTTGCACTTTGTATAAATTGACCCCATATAAATTATTTACACTTTAAAAAGTTCGAACCTGAACCTGATATCTATCCATTGCACTTTAATTTTACATTGTTGGCATTTTTTTTTTCTATTAAGATCTTAGTAATTGCTCACAAAAAATGATCATATGCAAAAATATGAACACAATACTACCTTAAGATCCCTTGACTTATTTGAAATTTTTGCATCAATTATGATTTTAAATTTGGAATATGATACGGAGTAATAATTAATAAAAAATTATTTAATATTTAAAGAGATACAAATCTTCAAAAAAAAAATGTATGTACATAAAATTCATACAACAATACATAAATATTTAAGTAGAATTTTAATTTTGTAATAATACAAGACAAATTAATAAGAGTATAGTTTTTTTTTTAAGTACTAATACTCCCTAAACAATAATATTAATTGTTATTATTACTAGTTATTCAACAATGTCTCAAAAACTCAGTTCACCGTTCGAACCCGTCAATTCAATTAAAATAAGATCCCACTAATTTTTCGAATATTTTTATGTGGAGGTGTGTTAGTTCCACTAAAAAATTATTTATGCCTAGATATTTTGGGGTAATTAGTTCATAAAATAATACTAGTGCCCAACACCTAAAAAGTAATCGCAATCAAGTTGTCAATTTGTCTGTAATTGTTAATCACACTTCATCAATTAGTTCATAAAATAATCTCAATTGGGTTATAACTTATTAACTGGTGGAATTACAGAAATTTGTTTTATATCTGCATGTATATTTGTTCTTAATTAATTAGAAAAAAAAATGCAAACGAATTAAATTCCACTTTTAAATACATATAAATCATTTGTGTTGGCCGTTGGGCTTTAAAAACATCATAAATGATAAAGTTATTGAAGTTTCAATTCTACTTACTAACATAATCCGTAAGATAACTCATTCTCCAACATATCGAGAGCGTAGATAAAATTAAATTTTTATTCTCATTAAAAACTATTCAACCAAACGTCACTTTAATGTTAATGTTGCTTTTAAAAGAAGTCATAGAATCCGTGCAATATGGTCCATCGTACTTGTTTTTCTATTTCACGCAAATTCATTTTTCTCTTTTTCACGATCTTTCATAATAATTTCTTCTTCGCCCGAATAATAATTTGGTTTGGAGCTTAGCTTACACATACCATACATTCCATTATTCCAATATGCATATACTATTCTTAGGGCATATTTGATAGCTAAGATTAAAGGTAGATTAACTACATCTCAATCCTTAGATCATCTCCAATGGGGGTGAGAAATCCTAGATGGATTTCTACCACTCAAATAAGGGTAGAACACATTGTGGAGTTGGTGATGTGGAAGAAATAGAGTAAATGGGGTAGGAATACTTCTACCCAAGTAGAAGTAAAAAATTAGAAAAAAAGAGTGCTATAGAGGAAGAGTGTACAACACATGAGAAAAAAATAGAACAATTTAGAGAGTGTAACTCACTTGCGAGAGTGGGCTTTAATGTGGTCCCAACTATTTTTTATTTGTATTGTTTTTTTTGGGTAGAATGCATTGGAGGAGGTAGAAGTTTTTTGAGATAGAAGTAAGAAACTTTTGAGGTGGCACCCATGTGGCAAACTTAAAACTCAAAAATCCTCACTAGCACTGTGGATGCTTTGGGTTGTTTGATAGTTAAGATTAAGAGTAAATTACGCTTTAAATTTTAAAAAATTTAGATATCATCATAATCTCGACTAACCAGTCTTAGCTATCAAACATGGTCTTAGTATTTTAGTATACATTTATGCTTTACTTATCGCGGGGCAAGAATGAAAATATCGCTTTCGCAATCAATACCGCAAATTTAATTTTACGGATATATCGATATAGTAAAAAAATAAAAAAAATGACGGAAATCTCATTAAAATCTTGAAAATTTAACATGAAATTTTAGGGATTATTATAACATGTTATTATGCATGTATTCCATTTAAAAGCCAATAAAATTATATGCTTAAAACAAACATATAGATGACGAATTATATAAAATCGGCTGACGAAAATTAATTGACAACATAATACAATACAAAATGATTAAATGTACATGATAAAATACAATTAATATTAAAATGATAACCTATGAGGTTCAAATATAGTATGTGAAATGACATTTTTATGCAAATAACATTGATAAAATACAATTAAATATTGGTTGACGAAAACTAATTGACAACATAATACAATACAAAATGATTAAATATATACATGATAAAATACAATTAATATCAAAATAATGACTTATGAGGTTCAAATACAGTAAGTGAAATGACACATTTGTCCAAACAACATTGATACTAATTAATCACACTATACTAATTTAGGATATAGTTATGCACCTGTCATTAATATGTTTTAAAAAATTACTAAATATATGGGTAGAATTGAGAATATATTCTCTTAGCACTGTTAAATATAAAATAAAAAGTATAATTTTATACATATAAAAATATATTTTTAAATAAGTTTGCGATTTTTTCAGATTTTGCGATATCTTGCTATATATCAGCGATATTTCTCGGTTTTCGTTCAATTTTACATTACGGTTGAACGATATCGATATTTAGCGATATTTTACAATATATCCGCAATACTCGAAAAAAATACATTAGACCCTAATATCCATATCGCAATATTTAAATTTGTGATATATTCACAATATATCCGCGATATTTTCATCCTTGCCGCAGACATATATGCATTCATCCATGTTTGTTGAATATAGTACGGAGTATTTATCATGATATTTTAACTAGCTTAAAATTGAAACTTTATCATTTATAAATACATACTAATCATTTGTGTTACTTATGGAGTATATATATAAATATAAGTACAGTATAGAGTAGATTTTACTACCAACATTCTTGAATTTAGCACATCTTAATTAATTTACATGTCAAACGATTTATTATAATAAGATTGATTTTAAAGTTTATGTTAATATTATCCTGTTGACTTAAAACCCACTATGGAAAGTTTTTATTTCCCTTTTATTTTAAGGGAACCAATAATGAAGTGTTTCTATTATAAATATAGTACATTCGATTAGTCAATGAGCACTCAAGGGAGCTGACTAATGGTAGTGGTGCGACTTTCGGTTAATTAGTGCAAAATACAATCAACTTATTGTGACAAATTTAAATGCAATAACAGTACATATTGTGCCTTCATTACATAATTGAATGGTTATAAATATATTTAAGTATACTCCTTAATTATTAAAGGGCGAGTCCTAAGTCTATGTTATTTTTTAGAAGAAAAGGTCTATGTTATTTTTAAGTTGGTGGGATGGATCATGAATTTATGAGAGTCAATCTCTTATAAAAGTGTCGCGCATGGAAAGATTAATTTTTTTTTTTGATAAAATCCAAAGTAAATTAATAAGTAAATTAATAAAAATATTTATTTAAATTTTGTTAGAAGTAATGCAATATTAAAGTTGTCAGTTGATTCTAATGTCTAATAGAAGAGAAATTGTAGTTGTCTGTTCTGGATCACATCAGTTGATAAAACTAAGTCACCTGATCTTGGTCATCTAGTCTGAACAAGTTTAGGACAAGTCTACTGATCTGTATCAGCAGAGTTTCAGAAGCAGTTATAGAAGATTATTTATGTTAGAGCAGTTAGTAATTAGTTTGTGACAGTTCATATGAGCATTGTATCTCTATAAATACAACTCTTAGTGCATAGTTGTAGGTTAATCTTCGTGATAATCTTTGCGAGCGGAATACTTGAGTGAGTGAGCATATTATTTAGAGTTCATACACTACTTGTAATGTGTAACACTTGTTCAAGTTTAATAAAGAGAGTCTCTATCCTCCATAGACGTAGATCAATTGGATCGAACCACGTAAAATCTTGTGTTTGTTGTTCATTTCATTGCATTCTTGAGTGTGCTTGATTTATCATTTGGATTTAGTATTGTTATGAGACAATTCCATAACAAATTTTTTTCAACTCAAGATGTAATTTTTTTTAAGGAACAAATTTGTTACAACTGATTAGCAAATCATCTCTCTAGGAGAGCTTCTCTCTTCCCCACACCAGAAACCCTTCAGCCCCCCTCTTTTCTCTCCGCCGGCAACCTCTCCCCACTACACTACCCACTACACCCTTCCCCCATCATGTAGATCGGCCTCAAGGTCACGATTTTGTTGCTGCCGGCGCCGTCGCCACGGCCCTCCTCTATCCGATCTTGTTATTTTATATATCTACAAGAATAAAAGACAGATCTTAAAAGATCTACTAGATACTACCGATTTGCCTTTACCGCCACTACCGACACCCCACCGCTGCCGTCGTCGCCCCCTCTACCGACACCCCACCGCTGCCGTCGCCGCCGCCCCTACCGACACCCCACCACTGCCGTCGCCGCCACCGCCCCTGACCAGGTGTTCTCATTATCAGTCTCGCAGTGTATGTAGTGCCTCTTAGCGTGTAGTTGGGGATCGATGGATAGATTATCCCTAACGGAGCTACGGTCACTGTTCGGTAAACTATCCGTCGATCCCTGTTTACAGTGTTTTTAATTAGTTTTTATTTCTTGCTTGACTGATTTTTTCTTGTATTTAGTCTTGTCTTTCTGTTGTTGACATGTTGGTATGTCCTCTGCACCTATATGCGTACTTTTTCCCCTTGTTGGGACTCCTCGCCCTAGATGGGTTTTATTTGGAGATGGACTTGATAGTCCTTGGGTCAGGTTTGGTGGAACTTTGTTCAATTTTTGTCTTTCTTTTTGGACATGAGAACACCTTAGTGTGGGGTTGTCTCGGTTTTGAGAATGAAGACCAGAGCGTCATTGTGGACAAAGGGAACACACGTTTGTAGGTCCCTAAGTTGAGTTAATATCGAGGGAAGCTAAAGAAAATGTCTAGAGGGGGGTGAATAGACTTTTCTAAAATCTTTCGATATATCAGAATTACAATGTGCGGAATACGAAATTAACAATGAGCCCAATTAAAGTTTATACTCAACTTATTTCGAGAACTCTGTTTTAGTATTTACTCAGCTAGTCTAGTTCAGTTATGTAATTCAATTAACTAAACAATTAATCAATTAAACAACCAAAACCGTAAAGTAAATCAAACACGAGATTTATAGTGGTTCGACAACTTGTCTACATCCACTCTCACAAACCCAGTTGTGATGTTTCCACTAAACTCTTCCAATCGAGTACAAGTGTATGTTCCTGTCTTTAAAGTCCCAAGAAGAAGACTTAGATCTTCAACAGACTATACCTCCAGATATGTCTACGATCTAACTAGAAATTTTACAAGTATCTAGCACCTTGAAAAATAACAAAACAAAAACTAAAAACTTCTCTGATCTTCAGTAGTAGCCTTCTTGATTCTTCACTTGTCTTCTGGCTTCTATCTGAACTTCAATCAACTCTGAGAGTAAACTTCGAATATATCTTTACTTTGAGTATGTAGATTTTCAGTGTATCAGTTGTCTTCAAATGATCACCACCATGAAGTATTTATAAACTTCTGAAATCAAGAACTAATCAGTTGTAACCAACTTTTCTTGATAACTACCTTCAACTGAATCTTCTTATCCATATACGCGTTTCTTGTTGTGAATTAGTTATTCCATAACTAACTTCTATATCTTTATTTTTTCACGCGCTTCTAACTAACTATCTTCACGTTGACTTGTCTTGAGTAGACTTGTATGTACTTGTCTTGTCTTGTAGTCCTCCTGTCTTGAGTAGTAGACTTCAAGTCTTCTTGTCTGGTCTTCCTTGTTCAATCAGTAGACTATACTAAACCTATCAAGACTATTACATTACTTTAAGCTTTCATAATACAAGCTTAGTCAACTTATAAACTATACAATAAAACTAATCTATTACACATAAAAACATCATGAGCTCTATACAACATTTAAATAGCTCAGTAACAAACTTAAACAAATACTGTAAACACATATGAAGTACTTATATAACTGTACTTATCTTTTCATGTGAACTTATGTGAACTCTACTGGTCTTGTACAAGATGACTTAACTCAACTAGACTAGATCAGTCAACACTTAGAAAATATTCATACTACTTTTGGCTTTATCAAAACTTCATCTTTTATTCATCATTTAGGACTTGTTCTAGGATTCATATCCCAACAATTTCCCCCTTTTTGATGAAGCCAAAACTACTTGAATCTTTTCTCATAAGTAGACTAGTTAAGTAGTTACCTTGTCTTTTATCATCAAATAGTACTTATCTTTCATTCATTCAAAAATAGATCAGTAGATTACACATACTTTGAATAACAAAAAACACCTAAGTATCAGAACACAAAAAAAACTAAACTTCAAACAAACAAAACTAATCTGAAATAGTACCTCCTTCTGGATTTGGAACGCAGAATGCATCAAGGAGTCTCTTGTGAATTAGACAGATATGGTCTTCATCTTCAATCTTCTCTTTATCAAGTAGCTCTTCTTCAAATTTCTTGATCTGGTTAATATCAACCATTTTACCTGAGCTGGTCATGGGACATTTCCATTCAGAAAATTCAGGAACAAGAATGTTGAAGTTAGCACCAGCAGAAATCCTCAAGATTAGATGCCACAACTTCCTGTGTTGTCCTTCCATGAACCTGTCAAATAAAGAATACAGTTCATCTTGACTTTCAGCATCACCATACTTTCTAATTATCCAATGATCAAGTTCCCATGGACTCTTCACTTCAATCCATTCAGCTCTATGCTCATTATCTATGAAGTGATCAATGAACTTGTCTTCCATCTTGTCTTCATCAGCTTTCAACTTCTGCAGGTTTTCAATATGCTTAGTAATCTTCTTTTTGCTTGCATAATGAATCTCATCATCAGCAATTCTTTGTTTCTTCTCAACTGTTGCAGTAGCAGTAGGCTCTTCAATATTCAGCTTTCTCTTAACTCGTCTGGTCTGAATCTCTGCTTCAGGAGACGCAACAGCTTTGCCTTTCTCTAATCTCTTCTGCTTTTCTGTTTCTGAATGCTCTAGATCTGCCTTCTTCACTAATCTGCCTCTTTTAGGCCTTCTTAGTTCTTCAATCGCAGTAGCAGCAGCTTTCATCTCAGGTTCAGCACTAGCAGATTTCACAACTTCATCCTCAACTCTACTTGTCTCTTCCCCCTTTTTGGCTTCATCACTTGCCTTAAGAGTGAAAAGAGAAGTAAAGCGAGTCATCTCTTCTTTCATAGCTTCCTTCATGGCTTCAGCAGCTGACTCAATGTGTTTCTGATGCGTTTTCTCATGACTCATCTTGTCTAATCTATCAGTAACTAGTTCCAACTTCCTTGTACATAAAACCAGTTCATCTTTCAAATGAGTAGCCGTTTGACGAAGAAGAGTATTCTGTGTAGTTAACTCATTTAGAACATCCCGAGAACGCACCAATTGATCTTGTGCTTCCCGTCTTTGTTCATCAGCAATAGCAACTTTAACTCTGTAGAGTCTCTCCATTTTGCTTGACTCTTCAGCTAGTGATCGAGAAAACGAGATTGACCACTTTTCTGAAAAATCAACTTGTTTCTTCAGAAAGTCTTCAAATTGAGCAAACATCTCTTCTCGGAAAGTTGAGTCCATCTTGTTGACTTCACCAACAATTAAGTCTCTGGAGTTGTCAACAAGTGACTGATTCTGTTCAACTAGCACATCTTTCATCTTCAAGTTTAAGAACTCGTTTATGGCAGTATGAACAACACTTCTTAGATCCGTCTTTAATTCATCCAGAAATCTTTCTGGAACAACTTGAGTAGAAATGGGAGTTCCAACAACTTCATCATCAATGGCTTTGATTTCATCCTCATCAAACATCTCAGCATCCAAGAACTCATCATCTTCTTTACCAATCATGAGTGAGTCGACTTCATCTTCATCACTTTCAACAATTTCTTCCAATTGTTCTGAAGTCTGAACTGCCATCTCAGCTACTTCCGGCTTGATCTCGTCTTCCACCAGATCAGTCTGGGTTCCGACGTCAAATGCGAACACATCCTCAATGACACCATCCGGAATATTCAGCAGCTTTTTGACTAAATCAACCAAGGCTTTGCGAGGGAATAGCTCGGAGTGATCCTCAACTCCACTATTTTCTTTCTGTTCCATCTCCCAATCCATAAAGTTGGAGATTCCGCCCTTGCCTTGAATGACTTCAAAAAGATCATCCGTAGAAGACTTCTTCAAAGCGAACCACGTGCAAACCCTGACTAGCTTCTCAAACTGTTCAGAAGTTGTGTCGATGTCAAGAGTCGAGAGTTGCTTCTTCAGATTTCTTGAAACTCGAGCACGAATCCTCTTCTCTCGCAGACACATCGGATAATATACCAGGGATTCAAATCTAACAACAGACGGGTCCTGAGTAGACGGGGTCTCTAACTCAGCTGTTGCAGTGGCAACTGGCGTCTTGTCTGAAGTAGATGGGTTGGAGGGTTCACCATATTCTGGTGAGGGAGAGGGAGTAAAGGCAGTGGTCTCTATGGGCTTTGATGTGGCTAGGTCAGGTATGACAACTGTCGGAGTATCAGTTGTATCTTGTTTGGGAGTGATTTGGGGATGACTGGCTCTAAGCGGTAATGCTGCCAGTACATGTGAAGTTGAGGATAAAGGACGAGGCCTAGATCGATGTGATCTAGCCTTGGTTCGGATAGAAGTAGATGGGAGAGAGAGAGGAATTGAAACAGATTGAGTAGAAGTACCAACCTGTGAACTCGACTCGTCTGGACGAGTAGGCGAATCAACTCTCACTAGAGTGTACATCTCAGGAATTTGTTCACTCGACTTCTTCTCTTGATTTGACTCTTCATCTGACTGAGTCTTCTCCGAGTCGTCTGCACTGGACTCTGCTTCCTCAGACCCAGCTTGTGAAGAACTCTCCGAATCCGCATACGGCAACACTTCTGAATCATCAAATTGAACGTGCCTTGGAGCAGCTGGCCTTACAGCAGCTTGCTTCTTCAGTGCCTCTTTCTTTAAGTAGAACTTAAGAGGATGAAAGGGTTTTCCCTTGCTCCAAGTAGTCTTGTTGGGCATCAAAAGTGGGAGTAATATACTCAGCTTGTTTCCATATCCAACTGCTTGAGATACTACCCAATTCCGAGTATCAACATCCACCCTAACACTTCTTTCGAAGTACATCATCCTGTCAGCTATCAACTTAAACCAATTACCCTCAGTAATTCCATCATAGATAGCTGCCATTATCCTTGTTTTGACTTGGGTAACTGAGTCATGAGACCCAGTGGCACATAGAAGCATCTTGCTTGCTATGTCCAGCAGAATGCGATATTTTTCCAAGAGTTCACCCTTCTTGGCTGTAGTAGCTTTACCATCCGGTTTCAACTTCATTTTCTTTCCACAGAAGATACTTAAGTACCTCATCTCCTGTCCTTCAGCGTACTTTTCCACATCAATCGTTCCGATGGGCAACTTCAATCTTTCAAATAGAGCTTCACGAGTGATTTCCACTAGATTTGAACCGATAAATGATTCGATAACATCTCCTCTTCTGCTGGCGTTAGCATAGAATTCCAAAACCTCTTCCTCCAAAACAACTTGAGGAAACGCCTCCAAGTAGGGTTTTAGACCGCATCTGGTACACTTGGACAAGATTTCTGCATTTCCGACCGTATGATTTCCTTTGAAGAACAGAGATGGTTCAACATGCACCTTGTTGTCATTTATATATCTACCTAGATCAAATGGTGCCTGAATGTTGGTACTGACATCAAAGATAGATCGAATCGACATGTTAAATGATTTGTAATGAACACGAAAGTAGATTATGCAGGAAATCACTGTTAGCAAGTAGTAGAGTTATGAAAACGTGAGGCAAGATGTGTGCAAGTTTGGGTTTTGTTTAAAAACTGAATTTTTTGATCCAATGGTCAAGATCGAGGGATTAGATCCAACGGTTAAGACCTTTGGCATTCGGTTACGGAACCGAGACGAAAATGTGATTTGTTTTTGTAAAAATTAAAATCCACCTTTCTTATTGGTAGAATGAGGAGTGTACTCATCTGACCTAACATATTCATATTTTGGCGCGAAATGAATGTGTACACCTCATTAAATAGGGGTGTATAAATCCAATTCTAGGATATTCAAATTTTAACACTATCAAATTACTTTAACATCTTTAATTTTTTTTCGAGTAAACACAAACACATTTAAATCAAAGAAAAACTTAGCTTGTCTGTTCGAGTCCATCCAGAACAGATGAGTAGATCTAATCTTCATAAGGCGAGTAGACTCAATTTCAAAAGACGAGTAGTCTTATGAGTACTAGTCGAGTTCCCCTTCAACTGTGCGCGTTTATTCTGAACGTCGAACAACTTTATGTACCTGTCTTATTTTGTACGACAGATAGTCGAGTAGAATAATTCGAATGAATATTAATTTAAGTCAATGATCAAGGTTCAAACAAGATGACTGTTACCAAACTAAAGAGTCAACATAAGGATCTTTAAGAAATCAAGGATTCCCCCTTAAATGTTTATTCCCTTAGTATTACCCTCAGCTTTACCAGCTTCCTCATCGGGTTGTTTGGTCAACTTGTCTGACCTTGTATACCTGTCTATTGAGTGAGTAGATGAGTGCTCTGTGCCTTTTGTGGTAACTTGTCTATTTCTCCTTTCTTCTTAGGACTGTACCTGTCTGGTTAGTACATTGCTATATACTAGTAGGATCAAGATCAATTAGTCCTAGACTAATGCATAATTCACGAAATCGGGCCTCAGCTAATGGTTTTGTGAAAATATCAGCTCTTTGAAAATCAGTATGAATCTTTTCCATGCGAATATCCTTCTTTTCTACATGATCACGTATGAAATGGTGTTTCACATCAACATGCTTACAACGTGTGTGCAGAACAGGATTTTTTGTAATGGCAATTGCACTATTACTATCACAGAATATAGGAACATTTGATTCACAAATATTATAATCTCTAAGCTGTTGAATAAGCCATAATAATTGACTACAACAACTACCAGCAGCCATGTACTCGGCTTCAGTAGTAGAGGTAGCAACACTTGTCTGCTTTTTCGAAAACCATGAAATGAGTTTTGTGCCTAAGAATTGACAAGAACTAGAAGTAGATTTCCTATCTATTCTACAACCACCAAAATCAGAATCAGAGTAGCCACTTAGAGATAAATCATCATTTGAAGGATACCATATACCACGATTGATAGTTCCTTTCAAATATTTCAATATTCTTTTAGTGGTTTCCATATGACTCTCTTTTGGATTAGCTTGAAAGCGAGCACATACACCAACAGAAAATGCAATATCAGGTCTACTAGCAGTTAAGTACAGTAATGAACCAATAAGACCTCGGTAATGAGTTTGATCAGTACATTTACCATTCTCGTCTGGATCCATCTTGTAGGTAGGTTGCATAGGTACTCCAGAAGATTTACATGTCTTAATACCATACTTGTCTAGTAGATTACGAGTATATTTTGCTTGATTTATGAAAATCCCTTCGGGGGTCTGTTTTACTTGAAGTCCAAGAAAGTAATTCATTTCACCCATCATAGACGTCTCAAATTTACTTTGCATGAGTGTTGAAAAACTTTCACTCAGCTTTTTGTTAGGTGATCCAAAAATGATGTCATCTACGTAAATTTGGACGAGTAAAATGTCTTTCCCTTCTTGTCTTCTGAACAAGGTTCTATCTACCTTGCCCTTAGTAAAACCATTTTCTAATAGAAATTGAGAAAGAGTATCGTACCAGGCTCTTGGAGCTTGCTTTAGTCCATATAAGGCCTTCTTTAATCTGTATACCTGATTACCTTTGACTTCGAAACCTGGGGGTTGTTCAACATACACTTCTTCCGCAAGAATACCGTTAAGAAATGCACTTTTAACATCCATTTGATATACAGTAAATTTCATGTAAGCAGCATATGCAAGGAACAATCGAATGGCTTCTAGTCTAGCAACAGGAGCATATGTTTCATCATAATCTATGCCTTCAGCTTGTGAATAGCCTTGAGCTACTAGTCCAGCCTTATTACGAACAACTACATCATTCTCATCTTTCTTATTCTTGAAAATCCATCGAGTGCCAACTACATTATGATGTCTAGGTCTATCAACAAGTTCCCACACGTCGTTTCGAACAAACTGATTCAACTCGTCTTGCATAGCAATGATCCAATTACTATCAGCCAATGCCTCATTAATGGTTTTAGGCTCGATAGATGAGAGGAAACAACACCAGCAAAACAGAGATGAACTAGATTGTTCTTGCGACTCAAAGAGTTGTCGTCTAGTCTTCACACCAACAGTAGAGTCACCAATAATATTTTCAGTATTATGCGCTGATTTCCATGTATTTCTATTCTTAACAATAGTACTATCATCTATATCATGTACAGCATCATGCATGTCAACATCATTATCATCAGAAGATTTAATAGGGGTAGACGAGTCGACTAGTTTAGGCATGTCAACTGGTCTAGTAGAGTTACCTTGAGCACTTACCTTCTTCTGATCATCTGACTCGAGAGCTTTCATGAATGGATTGTATGCTTGAACGGATTCATATACCTCTGAATCTTTGTCAGATTCGATAGTTAACTCAGTAACTTTCTCACTGATCTTGTTGGCAGACGTGTCCTGTTGAGATTCTTCGAAAACCACATGTGGTGTTTCTTCCACACAAAGGGTTGAGTAGTTGAATACTCTAAATGCTTTGCTAGTCGAGGAGTATCCTAAGAATATCCCCTCGTCTGCTTTAGCATCAAATGCATTCAACTTGCTTTTCCCATTGTTATGGATAACACACTTACATCCAAATATATGAAAATATGAGACTCTGGGTTTTCTACCTTTCCATACCTCATAGGGTGTCTTACCTAGTGCTTTATTGATAGCACTTCTATTTTGTGAGTGGCATGCAGTATTGATAGCTTCTGCCCAAAACTTCTGAGGCGTATTATACTCTGTCAGCATGGTCCTGCAGGCCTCCTTAAGAGTTCTGTTCCTTCGCTCTGCTACTCCATTTTGTTGTGGTGTCCTTGCTGCACTAGTAAAGTGCTGGATGCCACGCTTAGAACAAAAATCTTTAATATAGTAGTTAATGAATTCAGTACCCTTGTCACTACGGATCTTGACAATTGACTGATTCTTCTCAACCTGTAACTTCTTCAACAGATCAGGCAAAAGTGTTTGTGTATCACTCTTCTTGTGTAAGAAGACTACCCAAGTGAATTTAGAATAGTCGTCTACCACAACAAGTGTGTACCTTCTACCGTTCAAAGCTGGAGGAGTTATTGGGCCATGTAAGTCCATATGTAGAAGTTCAAGAACTCTACTTGTTGAGAGGGATGGAATAGATTTAAAAGAACCCTTTACCTGTTTACCTTTCTGATAGGATGTGCATACATGTGACTTATAGTAGACTTCATTGGGAATACCTTCCACAAGGTAGTCTCTGGCTATCTTATTAAGAACCTTAAAGTTTAGATGACAGAGGCGTCTATGCCAGAGCCAGCCAAGTTCTTTAGGATTCTTAGTAAGTAGACAGGTGTCCCTCGGACAACTGTTCCAGTTCACTATGTACACACTTCCTTGTCTTATGCCGACCAGTAGGACTGTGTGTGTCCTTTTGTCAATGATTTCACATTTGCGACTCTTGAACTGCACCTTGTATCCACGATCACAAAATTGTGAAACAGAGAGTAAATTGTATTTCAAGCCTTCAACATAAGAAACATCTTGAATCTCTATGTCTCCATTCCGAATGTAACCAAATCCTTTAGTAACAGCAGTGGAGCTATCACCAAATATCACTTTTGGTCCTTCTAGCTCATGATAGCTTGATAAGAGAGTCTTGGTACCAGTCATGTGGTGCGAACAACCACTGTCTATGTACCAAGTTTCTCCTGTTGAGCCACCCTTCTTGTATAGATCGAGTCGACCCTGCAATAGATGATATTTCATAATTTAGGTACCCTCCTTGTTTATTGGGGTCCTTGGGGTTAGTCGAGTTCAATGGAATCCAAATGTACATTGGAGTCCTGAACAAGTTTGATCTTCTAAGCTTTCGACCATATTTGTTGCAAAATAAGACCTTGTTGTCCTTATCTGGTCTATCAGTAGAGTTCGGGTCTACTCTTTGGAGATAGCCTTTTGACTTAATCTCTACTTGAGCAGGCACTTGTCTATGATAGTCAGAGTAAGGTTTGTATGCATTAGGTCCATACGGTTTATAGACATGTTTAGGTCTTTCTTCTCCTTCGATATCATATGACAAAGGTGGAGGATATAGAACAGCTTGTGTACGATATTTTGGACCTTCCTGTCTAGGTCTAGACGAGTAGAGTTGAGACTGCCTTATGAAAGGAGGTCTAGACTCTGGTCGTCTAGTTTGTACTTGTCTAGTACTAGTCTGCTCGGGATACCAATCCTCGTATCTGACTTGATTTGGTCGTCCACGATTCCTAGTCCTTTGTTGACTTGTCTTAAACAGAACAGGCTTGTTGTTAACTTTCTTTTTACCTCCTTTGGTAATTGGAATGTTAACTTCAGCTTGTTTTGGTACAGTACCTTTAGTTGGAGTGTCAATATCGTATATCATTGGTTCTTTTCCTTTATCATTAGTCAAAGAGCTTGAGATGAAAATAGTAGGGTTCTTAGGAACTTGAGTAGACGAGCTGGGTGTCTCAGCACCTATGCCTGTCTTGTCAGCAGGAGCCCTATACCTATCTGACAATTCAAGGTTAACCTTTGAAGAGTTAACCAGGTCAGTAAGTTTAAGGTCTAGAGTGACAACCTCGGTTTCTAAGAACTTATTACGTTCTTCAAGCTTTTTGCACTTGCTTTTTAAAACATTGAATTCATGTTTCTCAGTAGCATGTGTCTTAAGTAGGTCTTGATACAACTTGTCTGTCAATGCACACTTGTCTTTGAGTTGACTCAACTCTTCTTGCAAGCGTTCATTTAGGACTGTTATATTAGGATCTACTTTAGACTGGGCTTCCTTAAGATCAATGATTTCTTGTCTTAAAATGATGTTTTCGTCACTGACTTCAATGATTGCCTTGTTGGCAAGTAGGAGGTCGTCTTCAACTGCACTAGTAGAGTGCTGAAGACTACTCCCTACTTTGCTACTGGCAGTATCACTTTCATCAGAATCTGATTCATCACAAGATTGAAAAGAAGTAGCAGATGATACCTCTTGGTCGATTTTAGCCATGCAACAAAGACCATCATCTACTATGAAAGCTTCATCGTGATCTGGTTCAGACGGGTAGCTAGATGAGGATGATGGCAACTCGTCTGAATCAGAATCAGAGTCATCATTGGCCATCATTGCCTTCTTACTACGGTTGTATCTTCTTTCCCTTCGTGCTTTGCGTTCTTCTCGATCATCAGTACTCAGGTCTGGACATTCATATATGTAGTGACCTGGCTTTTCACAGTTATAGCACAAGAGATCATTAGTAGCCTTTTTAATAGGAGAGTTGTTCCTTCGTTTATCACGTCTATCAGAACGAGTAATCTTCCTACCATCAGACTCTCTATCTTGTCTGTTACCTTTCGAGACTTCGTCTCTCCTTTCGGACGAGTTTCGGTCTCGTCTGGTCTCAGACGAGTTCTTAGAAGCAGACCCTCTATGCTCTCTATAGAACTTCTTATATCTTCCGAAACGTTTATTCAGCCTATCAAACTTTCTAACCATGAGGCTTACCTGATCCTTCAGACTAAGATCAGTATCTAACTCGTCTTTCACAGAAGCAGACCTAGTCTTAGTCTTAGACCTGTCTACCTTAGACGAACTAGCCTTAAAAGCAACGTTCTTAGATACAACATGTTCTCTGTCACTACTAAATATGGGTTCATCTTCGTCTAGATCAAACTCATGGGCCTTTAGAGTTTGAAACATGGTTTCTGCTGTCCATACGTCTATATCTTGGGTATTCTTAACAAGCATTTTTACCATTTTCCATCGACTATCAAGGCTTTTGAGAATCCTAAGATTGATTTCACGTGGAGTATAAGATTTACCAAGGACTTCCAAGTCATTCATGATTTTAGTAAAACGAGTATCCAACTGGTCTATTGTTTCACCAGCTTTCATATGAAATGATTCGAATCTTTGGACTGCAGTGGAAAGCTTGCTTTCTTTGATTAGGGATGTCCCTTCACAAATGATAGCTAAGCGATCCCACATTTCTTTGGCAGTTTTACATTTTAACACTTTTCCCAGATACTCATTAGGAAGAGTGTGTAAGATGTAATTCTTGGCCAAGCTATCCAAATTATTCTGTCTCATTTCTTCTGAGGTTAGTTCTGACCTTGGTTTCTTGACGAGTGTACCCACGGGTTGATTTGCGTCAAGGGCAGCAGTATTGGGGATCATGGTCACAATTGGACCTTCAGTGATGACGGAGATCATTAAGTCGTGAGTGGAACTGAAGATGGCTTCCATCCTTAGCTTCCAATAGTCATAGTCTTGAACCTGGAACTTAGGTAACTTGTTAGCGCTGATCTCAAGAGACATGATTTCATGAAATAAGTGCTAAGTAGAGTTATGATCAAGAATAACAGATAAGTCAAGAACATGGAGCACGAAACAGATATAACAAGAATATTTGATCAAGAACACGTATACAAGAACAATCAAGGACCAAGACTTCACCCTAAGTCTTAAGTCGGTTATCAAGAAACAGCAGTTGGAAAACTACTGCTCTGATACCACTTGTAGGTCCCTAAGTTGAGTTAATATCGAGGGAAGCTAAAGAAAATGTCTAGAGGGGGGTGAATAGACTTTTCTAAAATCTTTCGATATATCAGAATTACAATGTGCGGAATACGAAATTAACAATGAGCCCAATTAAAGTTTATACTCAACTTATTTCGAGAACTCTGTTTTAGTATTTACTCAGCTAGTCTAGTTCAGTTATGTAATTCAATTAACTAAACAATTAATCAATTAAACAACCAAAACCGTAAAGTAAATCAAACACGAGATTTATAGTGGTTCGACAACTTGTCTACATCCACTCTCACAAACCCAGTTGTGATGTTTCCACTAAACTCTTCCAATCGAGTACAAGTGTATGTTCCTGTCTTTAAAGTCCCAAGAAGAAGACTTAGATCTTCAACAGACTATACCTCCAGATATGTCTACGATCTAACTAGAAATTTTACAAGTATCTAGCACCTTGAAAAATAACAAAACAAAAACTAAAAACTTCTCTGATCTTCAGTAGTAGCCTTCTTGATTCTTCACTTGTCTTCTGGCTTCTATCTGAACTTCAATCAACTCTGAGAGTAAACTTCGAATATATCTTTACTTTGAGTATGTAGATTTTCAGTGTATCAGTTGTCTTCAAATGATCACCACCATGAAGTATTTATAAACTTCTGAAATCAAGAACTAATCAGTTGTAACCAACTTTTCTTGATAACTACCTTCAACTGAATCTTCTTATCCATATACGCGTTTCTTGTTGTGAATTAGTTATTCCATAACTAACTTCTATATCTTTATTTTTTCACGCGCTTCTAACTAACTATCTTCACGTTGACTTGTCTTGAGTAGACTTGTATGTACTTGTCTTGTCTTGTAGTCCTCCTGTCTTGAGTAGTAGACTTCAAGTCTTCTTGTCTGGTCTTCCTTGTTCAATCAGTAGACTATACTAAACCTATCAAGACTATTACATTACTTTAAGCTTTCATAATACAAGCTTAGTCAACTTATAAACTATACAATAAAACTAATCTATTACATATAAAAACATCATGAGCTCTATACAACATTTAAATAGCTCAGTAACAAACTTAAACAAATACTGTAAACACATATGAAGTACTTATATAACTGTACTTATCTTTTCATGTGAACTTATGTGAACTCTACTGGTCTTGTACAAGATGACTTAACTCAACTAGACTAGATCAGTCAACACTTAGAAAATATTCATACTACTTTTGGCTTTATCAAAACTTCATCTTTTATTCATCATTTAGGACTTGTTCTAGGATTCATATCCCAACAACACGTTTTTCCTCTTCTCACGATTGGAGGGGACAACGATACCTTCTGAATGATCCGCTCGGTTTTGAAGATCTTGTACTTTAGTGTTTTGTTGATTTGGAGTGATCTTTGTAAACCTCTAAAAAAAAAAAAAAAATTGTTACAAATATTTGAATCTAGAATTGTTGTCTCCTTCTAATAGTGAGAAAATAAAAAGACATATGCAAACTTTATCAATGAATATGCGAACTAGATCTCAATTTTGAAAGTGAAACAAATACTTCACACTAAAATATCCTTACACCAAATGACGGAGACAAAAGAAGAAAAAAAATTCACCTAACCCCAAAGACTAAGAAATTTAGAACTCAACTCATAACAAAAAAAAGGCCTACTGGAGAAGAAAATCGGCACAAAACGTGGAAGAACTTAAAAGGACGAGGGGAGAAACAACAAACTAAAAAACTAAAGTTAAATAAAAAAGAAAGGGATAAACAAATCAATCTAGAACCGAGCACTATAAAATAACGTTGTTAGATTACTTATCTTACACCAAAATTTGATCGGCTCCCTCCTTTAATCTGAGACTTTATGAAGTGGTAATGAAATTCCTTTATAAAATATTAAGATGTGCCTGATAATTACCCAATTCATCTAAGAAAAAGAGTAACAATTCAAAATTTATAATATATTTCTAATTATACTTTCTCTATTTAAAACAATTCACTTGACTAGATAAATTAAATCAACATAAGAGTAACGTTTCAAAGACTAAAATTAATTTCTAATTATTCTTTCTCTGTTTGATACTATAATTCACCGACTAAATAAATTAAGCCAATATAAATATATATATATATATATTCATCACAAAAACTTATATCCAATATTGCATACATTCACACACATGTTCTTTATAAATACACCCACAAACATAATTCACACACATTTTTTATAAATACACCTACAAGATTAATTCACACACACATTTTTTATAAATACACCAACAAATTTAATTCACAAACACATTTTTTATAAATACACCCATTGACAACTCAATTCACACCCACATTTTTTATAAATGCACCCACTGACATAAATTGAACATGGCCGTCTTCTCCGAGCAGTTTTCGGTCACCTCAGGCCGCGGTCGGACGTTGCAATTTACGATGACCTTAATCCTTAAATATTTTATATTTCTTTAAATATTCTTTAATACTAATTATTATGGGTTAATGTTATTTTGTATTGCGTGCAATAATATATCTTACTACATGCGATAATATATGTTACTATATATATAATGTGGGTTACTTAATCAATAAAAAAAAAGAATCAATATTACTATATAAAATTGTGTTATTACTACATGTAATAATTTGTTTTACTACATAAAAAATTATATGTTACTACATACTACAGTTTGAATTACTACATTGAATAAACGTTTGTTACTGTTGGTCCCAAAGTTGAGTTAAGATTGATTAAGCTAGTAAAAGTCTAGAGGGGAGGGGTGAATAGACTTTTAAAAATCTTTCAAAATATTAGAGTTTATAATGCGGAATAGTGTTCTGAATAGTACTGTTCTTACTGAGTCAGATCAGTACTTCCAGTTTCAGTTTTACACTCAACTTTTAATCAGATCTTTACTTAGTAAATTCTACTGTTCTTGTTTAAACAAATGTAAAATAAATATCAAACAGAAAATAAAGAACACAAGATTTATAGTGGTTCGACAAATGTCTACATCCACTCTCACAATCCCAGTTGTGATGTTTTATTACTCTTCCTTGAGTTTCTTGTGGCTTAAAGTCCCAAGACTAAGACTGTGATCTTTTCGATTACACTTTCAAGTGTATCTTCGATCTACTAGTAATTTTACAAGTAACTAGCACACTTGTTTTACAAAACACAAACTTAAAACTGAAAAGTAAAACTTCTCTTTGAGTAGCCTTTGATTTCTTCTCTTCAATTCAGTGGCTTCTCCTCAAATTCGATTTCCTTAACTCTGTGAGTTCTTGCTTGTAGACTTGCTCTTGAATTCTTTAAGATCAGTAATTGTTCAGTAGTAGCAGTAGTCTCTTCAAGTAGGAGATCATACAGTATTTATAGAACTTAGTATGACAGTTAGCAGTTTGTGAACTAACTCTCAACTAACTCTAAAACTGTTTTTGTTGTAACTTCTTCTTGTAACCGACTTTGTAACTTCCTTCTTACTCCAAGTCAGCATATCTTCAAATATATCTTCAGTTACACCTTAAATAAGCTATCCAAACTTATTCTTCAAATTCACCAAATCAGCACAGTAACTTACTGTTCTGATTTTTACTGTTCTTAAGCCAGTCAGCACAGTAACTTAAAACTGTCCTTCACTTCTCCAGATTTCTTCTAAGCTTCTCTTCAACTCTTCTTTGAAGTCTTCTTATTATGAAGTAGTCTTCTAAGTCTTCATTAGTCTTCTGATCTTCTTCTAATCTAGTGTTCTAAACTATTACAATGCTGAATACAATAGAATACAACTTTACATATATAAAACCTATCTATACATCAACTGAACTATATACAGATGAGTATTTCTAAGTCCTATACTATAAGTTGTCTATACAATACAAAACATCAGCTTATTACCTAACAGTTCATATATCAGATCAGTAAACACAATAAGATCAGTAAACATATATCAGATCAGTAACTCAGATTTCAAATATCTCATTAAGATCAGTAAACTTATTTCATATGACTCAGTTAAGATGACTTAGAACCACATATATTACTAACTTTAAGTTGCTTTTGGCCATCAAAACATACAATCATTAATTAGAACATTGTTTATAGGATTCATATCCCAACAGTTACTATATGTAACTTTATCAAATGATCTAATATTTTTCGCATCATCCTGCAATAAAACATTTTGTATTACAACATGATTATTGCGTTTACTACATTCGATAATATATGTTACTACATATTATAATGTGAGTTACTACATCAATAAAAACACTAGAAAAAATGTGTTACTAAATAAAAAAATTTGTATTATTATATAAATAGTTTGTGTTATTACTACATAAAATAATGTGTATTACTACATATTACAATTTGAATTACTACATTTAATATCCCGCGGTCGACAATAAGATAAAAGATAAAAAAATCACAGAAACGAGTAAAATAAACGGATTAAAAATTTCGAATTAAGCTGTCGGTGGGTGTATTTATAAAAAATATGTTTGTGAATTAAGTTTGTGGGTGTATTTATAAAAAATGTGTGTATGAATTAAGTTTGTGGGTGTATTTATAAAAAATGCGTGTGTGAATTAAGCTTGTGGGTGTATTTATAAAGAACATGTGTGTGAATAACTGAAATGCATATATGCAATATTTCATACAAGACTAGCCCTATATTCATTCAAATATTGATGAACAAAATTTTACATTTTAGAGGGATTACTCAATATTTAAAATAAAAACTCGGAATAATATTACAAGGAAAATTTTGGTATTTGATACCCAAGGAGTCATAATTAGGGGTGGGAATGGGTCAGGCCTGGGTAGGCTTTTAGAAAAAAAGTCTGGCCTGTTATATATTTTTTAGGCCCGAGTCTGGCCCATGGCCTGTCATATGCTCTTTTTTAAAGGTTCAAGCCTGACCTTTTTAATAAATAGGTCTGGCCCGAAAACCTTTTAAAAGCCTTTTAACGTATTTTTTAAAAAAAATCTACAACAGTATTATCATCAAATTATAAAAATTAACTCTTTAAATCTCAAAATGAAGAAATGGAAGTAATAGAATGTTCCAAAAAAAATATCCAACTATTTTTTCAATTATTACAAAGAAAAATATAACTACTGTTACTAAATTTTCTTATTTATTTATTTGAAAATCACATATTATATAAGTATATACTTATAATATATACAAAATATATATATATATATATATATGGAAATCACTTTCTAGTACATTTGGGGATTCCTTGCTACAATGTAGTACAATCACTTTTTAGTACATTTTACATTTACAACAAATATTTCACATTCACATTTACAAACAAACATTTTACATTTAAAAGTGGTTGTATTAAATTGTGGGGAGAAGTTGAATTTTGTATCAAAGAGTGAATAACTATATAATTATATATATATATGTATATGTGATTGTGAAGTTATATATGCCGGCCTGTTGAGCTTAAAAGGCTTACGAAAAAGTTTGAGCTCGGCCTATTTAGTTAAATAAGCTTCTAAAAAAGCTTGAGCCCGACTTATTTATTAAACGAGTCGAGTCGAACTTTAATAGACCGAGCGATAGGCCCCTGTCGGGTAGGCTGACCCATTCCCACCCTAGTCATAATTAGATGGCTGTGAAGGAAGGGGCAAATCAAATACTACTAAATATCTAGTGCGTAGATATTTTTGGCAAATTGTATCCAATAGGAGCAAAGCATTAGATACACGAATATTTATTTATTTATTTGTAAATATTATTAATTGTGCCGTGGCTGAACCAAACTCCAGTTTTTAATCTTGTGATTTTCCTCCTCCTCCACTTGCCCATGATTGTGGGCCCCAATTTTCCGATGGCTATCATCATGACATGTATGGCCATGAAATGCATATCATCACATGACATCATATTTAATATTTTACTCCTCCATAATACTTAGGTGTTGAAATGTCTTCAACCCTAACCCTGACTTTGTCGGGCCGGGGGATCTACAGTTTTGGTTCTGTTTTAAGTTTTGGACTTATTTGTACACTCAATCAATTCATATTACAAATATATCATATTGTATTTCTAATGTTAATACAAGGTTATTTGTACTAATTAGAATAAAATGATATCTTCTATTCTACGGTTATACCTATGAATACATTATTAATTACTGAATCGCATAAATTTGTATTTTCTTAATTTAGTATAACATTAAGTATATTTATCTTATATATTTGTGAGTTTTCTTCAATTCTATGTGGATCATTCTCACCTTTTCTATTTAAAATTCTCAATTTTGGTGAAATTTTTATTTATAACTATAATTTAATCAAAAAAATTGAACTAAATTAATGTTTAACGTATTTAATTACAAAGTTTAGAAAAAACTCGCATAATAAGCTAAATCTATACTAGTATCATATAATTTGGACATTATTTTTTTTATATAAATAAATTCCCAAACTTTTAAAATCAAACAAATAATATCTACTTGACTTGTTTAATTGGTGGGAGGGGAAAGTCTCCTTACCTCATTTTGTTTGAGTGAAGTACACATGCTTATTTTATTAGTAGGAGAACTTATTTTTTACTTTTAAAATTAGGAGTTTATTTGTAATTAAGAGTTCAATTTGTACTCAAGGTTAAATTATATGTAACATGCATATGTATACATAATGAATCTAAAGATCCTCAAATTATCAATGTTTATTTCGACATATCCACAAATTATTTTTTATTTTAAAGAACTTTTGAAGTATTAATTTTTATTTTATGCGTTTTTTGATAGTTCGTCAACAAATGTAATTCACATGTGTATTGGTGTGAGTGGTCATGTACTTTAAGAATCATTAGTAACTTAATTAAAATAGTTTACGAACATCCCATATCTTTGTCACACTAAATCTTACGAATTTTTAAACTAATTTCAAGCGATGATCGAATTAAATTTCCTACAACTGATTTTCAGAATCATTAGCAATTTAATTAAAATAGCTTACGATCATCCACGTTAATTTAATTTTACGAATTTTATTTTATAGTACTTGAGCCTGGCTTTGAGATGCCATTCAAGCATATTACCAATTCTTTGTCATTAAAAAAAAAAAACTCGAAGTGACAAGTTTAGGGTATACGTCGGGTTAATTATATCATAAATAGTAAAATAACTGCTATATCATTTTATTGAAATTACCCAACATTCTAAATTAGTTAGTAATAAGACACACACATCTACTACTAACAAAGAAATTTTGGTATACGTTTCTAATCAATGAATAGTCAAGACATGTGTAAACACTTTTCTTATATATGTTAGGGAGTTGTCAAATTACAATGAAGAGTCTGGCCGGGTTTCGAATATAAATAAAGATTTTCCTAATTCCCCCTAGTCATTAAAAATTAACCACTTTCCCACAAACTTCTAATTAAAGTCTGGTGCAAAAATTCAAAGCAAGCATGCAATAAGTTAATTATTATTTTTAAAATATACTATTATTGATTTAAAACCACATCTACGGGTGATTAATAGAGTCTGTATCTAAGTCTTATATACTTGTAGCTTGTAAGTGAATATTATTATCAATCTAATTGTGGTTTTATGCTTTAGTTTTTTCTAACCTGATTGAGTCACGTACAAAATATTACTCCGATGTCTACCTTGACAGTCGTAAAATATATATAAATTTGATATCGATAAATCTAACAATGTGTTACAATATTAATAAAAATGTGACTCTACGTGAATATAAATGTAATGTTACATGAAAAAAAATGTAATATTGAAAAATTGTGATACTACAATAATAAAAATGTGATACCGATAGACTTGAAATATTTGTTACACATTTAACAAAAATGTGATACTCATATATTATAATGTGTTACTGTATACTTCATGTTGCGTCAGAAAATAACGATTAGGGATACAGAATCTCCCTATCCGAATTAGGGCGATTGTGGGCTTATATCGCCACTTTCCCGCAAGCTTATCCACGAATAATCCTTCTTCAAACTTCTTAAAGACCTGCAAAAACACGTCGGCTCAAGTCAGAATCTTTCTCAAGAGGATCAAAGAGGAATTTCCCTGTAATTCGAGGGAAATTCTCGCAAGTATCGTGGAGTTTTCTGTATATTCAGTATGTTCTTCGTGTGTTTCTTAGTAAAAGTAATGTAAAGAGTGTTTGTAATGTGTAAAAACGTAGTCAACAAAGAGAACAAACCTGCTTTTATCCCTTAATTCTCAACTACCCTTTAGATTCGGTCCTTTAGTGGACTCTCTCCATTCATCTTGACTACTTCCTTTGGGCCTCGATAATTAAGACTGGGTCTCTTGAGTCCCCTTCTTGGGCTGGACCCATTTAACCCCTGTGTGCTCGGACTAAGGACGTGGGCCAGCAATATGGGCCGGAGGCCCAATTGTACCCATTTCCCTCTTTGGATTTAAGGGTGTATTAATCCTCTTCACCAAATTATCACCCATGATAAAACGAATTTAATTCATCTTATATCCACGTGTCGTTATCTTCGAGGACGACATATTTTGTCTGCATCACTTCCCAACAACATCATCAAATCTGCAATACTTAAACTGCGCCCTTTAGTAATATAGAAGAGAAACTAAAACTTTTTTTTTATTTTCTTTTAGGTTCCTTTAATTTTTTTTGTGTTATAAGTTACTACATCTCCAACAACATAAAACTTCTAAATAAAAAAATACACAATTGAAACACCAAAAAAAAAAGTGTTACTAGATTAATATAAATGTGTTATTATTTGAATAAATTATGATACCACATGGACAACATAAAAACACACTACAGAAGCATCATAATTTTTTTATTTTCTTTGGGAAGGCAGAAGCATCATAATTAAAAGAACAAAAATGTGATACATGTACAACATGAAAATATAAAATATAAAGGAAAAATAAATTAACTTTTCACGCAATTCACTAAAACACAATTACATGTCATACAAAAAATTTACAATGTATATATTGTACCAAATTGATGGGTTTAGAGATATAATATATATATAAAAATAAAAGACTCGTCTTTCGAATAATTGTAACTCGATTAGAAGTATTGAAAAGTTATTAAATCACGAGTGAACAACAATGAAATCTACTAAAATATAAATTCACAGAATTGTGGCATATGAAATTGATCCAAGAGATACAAAACTAATGAACTTGGAGAGATGAAGTGTTGGTGTTGCTCGTCCTTAAATAGTCCAAAATCGACCAAAATTTAGTTGAAAAATCATTGAATCGCGAATACAATTTTATAAGCATTTGTATACACGGATAAAGAAGTCGACAAGTTACAAATTGTATGAATCTTAAATTCGTATAATATTACACATTGTCAAATCAAAGATCGAGATTTTAATTTTATAATAGAATTATTATTTGATCTACATAAAATATAATGAAACACACACTCAATATGGACATGTTTGCTTCATGGGTTGAGATAAGATGAATTTAGATGTGGTGGAATATATAAACCTTAGCTTAATAAATTCAAGAGAAGATTAGGTTGTCTAAACCCATTGAATCTAATTTATAAAAATCGGATCAAAGTGTTTAAAGTTATGAGAAATCAAACATGAGAGAAGATGAGCTAGTTTACATATCAAACTCATCATTAATCCCGTAAACCCATGAAGCATACATGAACTAAGGAAACAAAACAATAATAAAACAGTGTGCCATATGGGAGCTACATAGTTTTTGGAACAATCTAGAATGAATGGAACATGGAATAAAGTGTCACATACTTCTTTTTTTTTGGTAAAGACGTAAAGTTTATCAATTAGGTTGGAAGAAAACGACAAATATTATTATAAATGACGGGTGACTAGTAAGAGTTGTAAATAGTCGGCACGAATGAAACCATATTTGAATAATTTAATGTAATAGTTACTATAAAAAGTCGATTACATTGACAATAACTCAAAACATAATTTAATTAAAAATAAATTGAGCAATGTGGCATCATAGTAGCCGTTCACGTCGTTTTAGGAATCAACGTTAGATTGGGGCCCTTTAAATTTTTAATTGCACTAATAAAGGTTTGGACGGTTTGAAACTTTGATACAACTCTCTTTGGATGATGTCATATGCCACTAAACTAGTTAACATTCTAATTGTTACTGAAATTCTAAAACTGAATTTGAAGTGATTTAAATATATTTATAATTGTCTAATTAAATTTATCCCATTGTCATATTAGAATTAAGTTAAAATTATAATATAACTATAATATATTCGGTTTCGAATTAAGTTAAAATTATAATATGATTACAATATACTATGGGGTGCACAATCATAAATTTAGTTATTTAGATTATTTTTTACCCACCACTTATAAGCCCGTTTCTGTAATTATAATTGGGCCTTGAGCCCTTTTAGGATGAAGCCATACTATACACCACATGCCTCATGAGTTGTTTGATGTTCTAGAAATTCCACACAAATTAAGAAGTGTTATACACGATAAAATTATTATTTAATTTTGAATAATTATTCAGAAAAGTAAAATTTATGATGGAATACTTTTTTTTCTTAATATTAATAGGACGTTAATATGAGAAGACTGTTCATATATATTATCCAAAAACATTAATTTCGTCTATTTATAATGTGTTTGGATATGATTTTATATTGATATTTTGATTTGATGTCTTACAAAGTTGAAATGCATTGTGTACCTGGTGCACTGTATATATTCGTCAAGTCTAAAACGAAATTGTATCATAAGCTAGTAAAATTAATTGCATCAAACTTAATTCTTAGTATCGATCGATCGGCACAATACACAAATATAGATTGAATAATTTTTTTACAATATGAAATTCATCACCACCTAATTGAATAACGCCTAACGTCGACGTCCTTTATTGACTTAAGCTGTAGAATAAAAGGTCAATTAGCCATGACCTCTTCGATCAATTCATTCAACATATAGTATTTAATTTCATATTATGTGCGTGCCTGCGGCTTCTTCGTCTTCTTCTTCCTCGTGAGAAACAAGATTTGTCAGGTGAGACAACAATGTGTTGAAGTCGTCGTCGCCTTTGAGAAGGCTGAGACGAACGTAGCGATCACTGTAATCGAATATATTACCTGCCCTGCCTCTAATGTTTGCTCTTTTCAGCAGCACTTCATTGCAATCTCTGTCTTCTTCTCTTTCACATTTCACCCATGCATAACCTGAAATACAAGAGTTATAATTAATATATCAAGACTCTGTCATGTATATTTTCTTCCTCATACTTTGTTATATACTTTTTCAATTTTGGTCATGTTTTATACACATAATTAATTTTAAGTCAAATGCGTTCAAAATGACTAAGGAGGGTGTATTCAATTTAGATTCTGTTTGATTTTTTTGGACTTTAAAAAATCAGTAGATTTAAAAAATACATAGACTCTATGCAGAGTTTGACATAATTCACATTTTTTTATTTATTTAAATGGATTTCCATAAACTACGCCGCTAAAACTATTGATGCAAACGTATATCGAACACACCTGTATATAAAAAAAATTATCTAAATTATTTAGAAAAAATATTAAAAATATATCTTCATTATTATTAGCAATACTGGTTCTCAATGCATTAGGACTTTGAGAAAGCAATTCCAAATTTTCCTCTTCCACGCGGTGTGTAATCCAGTCCAAGCTAGTACTAACTTTGCTTGTGTTTGAAATGAGAACTTGTGATTTGAAAATACCAAAAATTCTCTCAATCACATTTCTTAATGATGCATGACGAAGAAGAAGATATATTGAATAATTGCATTTATGGAGTGACGACCACGTAGTAATGGGGAGTTGACGTCTATTACTGGAGTGATGACCTTGATATTGCTAACATAACGATATACTATAATTTTTAAAGAAAAAATATAATTTTAAAATACAGTTTTCACGATAATGATAATAATAATGATGATGAAGAATATGTGATGCTCGAAGAACATGGTTAGATTTTATTTAGTTTGAAGAAGAGCAGGAAGATTCGTTTGAGGAAGATGGACAGCTTTTCGATTTTATAAACTATGAGGCTGTGTAGGATTTTGTGGTTCTAAATACACTACTTTCTTCTATTTCAGAGTTTCTAAGAGAATCCATTGAAATCTCTACTTTTTAGAAGATATTTTGAATAGTGAAATTTATTTATATTTTTGAAGGAGAATCCAACGAAATGCATAGAGTATTAAAATCCATAGATCGTTGAATACCTAAAAATTTCTAAAGACTTTTTAAAATTCTTATTGAATACCTCAAAATTTTGAAAGACTTTTAAAAATTCGGATTGAATACCCCCAGATTTTAAAAATCCAAAAAAATCCAACAGAACACCCCTAAAATTGATGATTAAATTAAAACATGCAAAACAAAGATTGACACGATACAAGTTACAAGACGATTTTTGATATTAATAGAGAAGTAGGTACCTGGAGATGGGCCTCTAACTTTTTCAAAGAAGTTGCAGAAAATTGGTGGGATTTCTTGAATGGAAAAACGCTTTGACAAGGACATAATCTTGCTTAATTTTTCCCAGCGATGTCTCATTTTGTTGTATGAATATGTGAAAATTTCTCTCCCATCATCCTCTCCCTCCACAATTGTTCTCATAAGCTTCAGAGCCCTCATTTGAACATCTCTCGAAATTCCCATTTCTGAAAATGATATGTAATTTTTCATCTGCTCGTACACATCCTTATCCTTCACCAAAGCCCATCTGTCAAATTTAAGTACACTTTCTTTCAAACATGCATCAATTGATCGAATACCTTATTTTGACTTCAGACGAATTGAAAATAGTCCTATAATTTTCGATTTTTAACATATTTTAGTTTGATAATAGTCTGTAAAAGATGAACCATCCGATTGAGCCCTTAGTCAATTATGCCACATGGACAAATCAGACTATGTCACGTCCGAATGTTTCACCTCCTGCAAGGTTAAATGTTGAGCAATTGAAAGTTACTGGATTATTTTCAATTTGTGTATTTAATTATCCTTACCCGAATCTGCTTCCAGCATGGCCCGTAAGTTTCGAAATTGTAAAAATCATGAGGTCTTCATTAGAAGGAGCTGGAATTGCAGTAAAATGAGGCCAATAATAAGCATGATCATAAATAGTTCTCACTGATGCTCCTTGAGAAACAGCTGCCTTCTTTAATTTTCCATCTGGATTATTTGGTGAAGTCACAAACTCAATGATATTCGTATTTGCATACGAAGAATTGTTGAACGATGATGCCTCCCCTCCAAACTCATACTTCTTGTTCTCGAAGTAATCTGTTTGCCATTTATAAAGCTATATGCATACACAAGACAGAAATACTTTAAAAATAAATCATGCAACATCCAATTACATACGTACGTTGTAAATAAATAAATTTAATTCTAGTAATTTCGTACACCACTTTTTTCATATTTGCAAATTTTCTGGCAAATTATTGGTTGACATTTTAGGTTTACATTTTCTAAAAAAATTACAAATATATAAATGCACGTCATGTTAACATTTTTGCATCGTCGACAAATCAGGATTATTCGATTTTAATCCTGTATTTTATTTTGGTAAATTTATGTTTTTTTAGTGTCAATTTTTTTGGTTTTGTATGCTTTTTTTATTTCCTTTTTCAATTTTGGAATTTTTGTACCATCCGCTGTCCTTTTTAGTGTCCAATTTTATTTTATTTTCAATTTTTGTACTAAAATTGGCACAAAATAGAAAAAATAAAAACACACACAAGGACATACACAACCAAAGTTATATGACAATTCTTGATATTAACGATCCATATATGCATATATAAGAAAAAGGGCCGGGGACGAACCGGGTAATAAGGAGTAGATGCAACAACGGTAGCGGGTGAGGATAGGTTGATGGAGAGAGCATAGACAGCTGCATTAAGGAGTTGTGTGGAGCCACCGCCAAAGAGTATGTATTTTCCTTCAGTGACGGCGTTTCTTGCAATTTTGTGTACTCTACGAATGTGGTATTCAAGTTGTGGTGAGATGAAAGAATGATCTGGAAATTGATAGCCCATTCTGTGCCACCCTGATACCAAAACTGCACTGCTACTAGCGTGTTGCATCCAAAATGGCTCCAAAAATAGTGGGTTCCCACTGCACTTGACAAACATATACATAATGAATATGAATATTAATGTTGCATGTGTAAGTCTCTTATGCACCGGGTGTGCATGTGGGTGTACGGTTCACCTAGTGCACTACAACTAATACGTACTATTCAATGGAAACTCATTTCAAGCTCTACATGAGCTCGTTCTCAAACAGATTCGTGAGTTTGTTAACGAGCTCTGGAACTAAATACTATTGGACTCGAGCTCGACTCACGAAATTTAACAAACAAACTCAAACTTATAATAATATATTATTGAGTTACTAACCTAGTTACTTGGAAGTTGGTTGAAGAAAAAAATTTAGATTTGATTAAATAATTTATTACATATTATGTGATGTAGATTTAAAATAGAAATAAACCACATCATCGACTTATAATTTGTACAGTGTTGCTTCACTCTCTTGTTCGTTACGTCTTGAAGTGGCGGGTTTCCATGAGCACTCTTAACTCTACTCGTGTGGGCCTTACGGGTCTTGAAAGGGGAAGGGTTTGGGCCTGCTTAATTCTAATTTTTTATAGGCCTTGTATTCTTTGGGCCAGGCTAGATATCCCCTCCAGTCTTGTTAAATATACCCCCTTCTACATTTATTAATTAAATATATTTATAAAATATCAAATTTACACTTTTAGTAAAATATTTATACACAGATACACTCCCCTTCTAAAATAAAACCCTAACCCTAACTCTTGCAGCCGCCACCCACAGATTTAAAAATTAAAAAAAAGACTTAGAAAACAAAAATAAAAATTACATTTTTTCGACAAATCAGTGTCGATAGACACTAGTTTGTAGACCACATAGGATATCGTCGACGAAAAACACCCTTATCGAAAATATTTTTTCGATATAATTTTTTTTAAAAAATTAGAATTTTCGACAAGAAATTATCGAAAATAAAAATTATGGTTGACCACACTATATCGACCGTAATGTTTATTTTCTATAACCTCTTGTCGACAATTAAAAAAAATGAATCGAATCCTACCTTGCGCGAAGGAGATAAAGGCAAAAAATTGAGGAGTGTGGTGCGGCCGCCGTACGGCGCGGGAGACTTGGATGCAAAAGCAAAAAAAAAAAGGGGCAGCGACGACAGATTTGAGTGGGGGGAGAAGGGAGCAATGGATCTGAGTGGGGGAAGGTGGGGGGAGGAGGGGAGACGGCGTAGGGCGGAGCTCGTGGGGGAAGAAAAGAAAAAAGAAGAAGAAGAGGGTGACGACGCAATGGTCGGGATTCGTCGGTCGACGGAGTGATGAAGAAAAGAAGGTGGGAGAAAATGAAAAAAATTAGGATTATAAGGTATATGTATCCAAGTCAATTTTAAAAAAATAAAGGTATAATAGGTAATTTGAAAAGTACATCTAACATAATCCATTTTGAGGGGTGATCATTAATTGGGGGTATATTTAACTAGTATGGAGGGGTATATAGCCTGGACCCTTCCTTTTCTTTTGGCCCCTTCAAACTAGGGAACTTTTACATGTAGTCAGAGTGTTATATGGTGTCGTATGACTACCGTAGTCAATTAAATCTGAACCATTAAAAATTAAATTTAAAGGCTTAAATCTGATGACCTGTTACTTTTTGTACTTTGTGTTGAAAATATTTATCGTATGTGTCGTATGGTGTCATATTTATAATTAATTTAATTAATTAAAATATATAATTTAAATTTTACATTTTACATTTGTATCCTTAATTAAATTTTTTTTATTATATTTATTAATTTAATTAAAACATTTAATGATAAAACTACTTATTTACTCTTATATTATTATTAAAATTAACAATAAAAAATAAATTAAATTAAACAAAAAAAAAAGTCATATGAACCTAAACCTAGAACACGAATACGTTTGGTTTTCTTCCCCCCTGCGAACACGCACTCCACTGACGGCGCCAAACCGCTGCCCTATTTTTAGCTCGAGCACGTGAACAAGAAAAGAGCATTTTTTTGGTTTGCACGGTTTATTGAATATCGACCGTGCAATCAGGCACGACCGTTGGACCGTGAAAGTGAGCACTTACAACACATTTTTTGGATTGCACAGTTTACTGAGTATCGACCGTGCAACCGTGCACGGTTGTTGGACCGTGCAAGTGAGTACTTCCAGTACATGTTTCGATTTACACGGGTGAGTGAGTATCGACCGTGCAACCGTGCACGGCTGTTGGATCGTGAAAGTAAGCATTTACAACACATTGTTTGGATAACACGGTTTACTGAGTATCGACCGTGCAACTGAGTATTTCCAGTACATTTATTATTTAATTATTTTTTTGATTAATTTATTTAAATTTTATAATAATAATATTTGTATAAAAAATGGTAGAATAGTAATTTTGCTTATATAAAAAAGGGTAGAATAGTAATTTTGTTTAATATTTATATATATATATATATATATAAAATAATTTTAATAAAAGAAGGGTAATATAGTAAATAACAAAATACAATTTAAAAAATAATTTAATTAATTTAAATCTGTATAACAGGTAACAAGTTTATACGACGCATACGACGTCACGTGGCGCGATTCGACGCGCTGACTATATAGTCACTTTGTACAATTTGACTACACAAAGAAAAACCCTTCAAACTATGTGAGCTTTCTTAAGTACTTAAGTTTTAGGCCACAGTTATTTGAAACTCCATATTAATTTGTTCACCCTCTTCCCTCCAAAACTTCATCTACCCTGACTACCCATTATCCACCCACACAACCCCCAACCCCGTCAAAATTTAATGCAAAATCGTGCCCACTCCACTACCGCTGACTAACGCTGTCGGCTACTGACAAAGTTAAGTTTTGTTGACCTTTTTTCTCATTTGCTTTAAATATTTGGTATGAAAATTTTGAGATGTTTACATGTATATTTCTATTTTATTTTCGTTTGTAGAAGAATGATCATATTTATGTTTCAGATTTTTTTTTTAATTGTCCAAAAAATCGAACAATCAAAATTGAAAATTTTGAATAGGCTCGATTTAAATAAATGCAGGAACCACAAGTTTCTATCATTGTAAACAAAAACGAGACCGGTATTTGGGGGAACCACGGATTTCTTATTTTCAACATTTTTTTTGTTTAATATGAAGAGGGGTGATTTTTTCATCATTTCCACAGTTTATTGTGAGGGGGACTAAAAGGGTAGTTCGATTTTTTTTCACATGTTTCTCTAAATAATTAAACAAGTGGGATGGTGGACTAAATAATTCAGGGTGCAACTAAATATGGCCTTAGTTTTAAGTGTTTTTGTAGTCTGTATTTTTTCCATGTATCTTAATGAGGCTATACAGCCTATACTAGTCCTTAAAACTTGAACTTCGTCTGTATTGGTGGTTGACAAATGACAACTCTTTGTATATTTTTCCTACTAAAAGACAAAAGTTTATAAAGCAAATTTAAAACGTAAATATTAAAATGAAAGTAGAAACTACGTATTATACACAACTGCAACACCATATTTCGTACGACACCAATAATCAAATACTACCATATTTGCCTTGCCTTGACTCTGAGATACTCTTAATTTTCTTGGTAAAAAGTAAAAACGTACTCTCTTCATCCCAGAATTTTGTGCACACTTTGACCGGCACGAAAATTAAGAAAATTGAATAAAGTTATGTGTAAGTTAAAATAAAGGAGGGGTATTATTGGTAATTCATTGATTAAAGTGAGGGAGATTTAACTATAGGGAAGGAAAGGTAAAAATGTTGGGACGTCCCGTTAAGAAAAGTGTGCATAAAATTCTGGAACGGAGTAGTAAAAAAAAAAAACTTAAAAAATTCCTTCTCCACAAAACATAAAGCTAAAAACAACTTTTCAAAAGTTAATATCGTTCTCCTTCATAACATATCACTTAATTCATTTGCAAAAGTTTTGCAATTTTTTAATACTACTTGTTTCCATTTGCTGTTTTGGATGTTTCATTGAAAATTCATGATTACTATATATATTTCTTACCACTTGTGTAAAAAGCAAATTAGACAAGTGTATTATTAATAGAAAAAGAGAGTTATTACTAGCTAACCTGTCAGCATCAGCAAGACATGAATCTTGGTTGAATATAGAACAGTCAGGTCCATCGTAACATGTGTTGCACTCGCACACAGGCTTACCTCCTCCATCCACAATGGATCCATCCAAATAAGCTCTCCCATGATTAGAGCAAGAAATTGAAGCCACAGCTTCTGCTTCTGCTGCAGCTTCTTCACTCCAACTCAGCTTCTGCTTTTTCCAATCGCTGCTTCCAAAAGAGTATAAGTTACTCAACAAGTAGAGATTAAGAACAACCGAAGCCAATAAGCACAAACATGTGCACCTCCTTTTATTACCCATCTCCCCTCTAGCTCTCTCTAATATTTTCTTTCTGCAAATTAAAACAAGCATATAATCAACAAATGAGTATTTCTTTATTTGATTGGTCTATATTTACCAATGGACCATAAATCAACAAAGGTGGGCCACCCCCTGCTCAACATACTTTTATTCATATCTCATTTATGTATGATCTAAAAAGTCAAGTTAAATTTTATTTTTTTATTATTCATAATCCCTCCCATGACTCTCGAATTTAAATCTCACATACAGGCAGACAGTAGTGCACTAACCACTTGAACTATTCTACTTCGTTAAAAAAAAAAATCAAATTTAAGAGGATACACTGTCATGGTCTTTTAAATTTTTTTTATTAAAAAAGCATTTTTAGGATTTTTTTTTTTTAATTCGGAAGAAATTAACTCATGAAAAATACAGCTCCAAACTAACATTTCCCCTTAAAATTAACAAGTATAATGATATATATATATATGTATATTATATATATACTCTCTTGGTCCTCTTGTAATTAATTTACTTTATTATTTTTATCGTCTTAATTTAATTGACACATTTTATTAAATATATTTTACTATTTTTCTACATTTTCTTATTATATCTTTATATCTTTTTATGTACTTTTTTATTAATTTTCATCAATTTAACATAATTTTAATACTAATTTTTTTAAAACTTGTGCAAAAAGTAAATGTATCAATTTGTAGGGGGAGACGAGAGTATATTTTAGAGTTTCATTATTTAATAAAATGTGATGTGTCAACATTTACTAAAATATGACAGGCAGTATGACAACTAATAGAAATAAATTTTTGGACCAGGACAATATTATTTAAAATTAATTAAATTAATAATGATACTCTAGGTTTCTCTACTGGCAAAGATTCATTGGGATTTGTGGAGATATAATCTTATATAATATGGTCCACTTGCTGCGAAGTGCATAAAAAGGAATGGACTTTTCGTCGTATATTTTTTTTTTCGAAAGCACACAATGATCACGTGCGTTTTGCCCTGAATCAGTAAATATATACTCCATATATACGTATGTATACAATTTGTATGTGTATATATAAAGCATATTTTTGACATATTAATTCGTATTATAAAACAACTTAAAAGTATAACTTCATATGTGAAATACTCCCTCCGTCCCTGAAGAGTATTCGTAGAATCTTGGACACGGAGGTTAAGAAAAAGTGTATTTTAGCTTTATGACTCATCAAGTTTGAGGGTAAAATTGCCAATTTTACTTTTTGCTAATTAGAGATTAGTTTGATTGTTGATTTCAAACCAAACCCTTTAAAATACACTGCTGGAGTAAAAATAAATTGTTAGCAATTAGAAAAAAACACCGATGCAATTAAAAAAAAAAACTGTTGCAATTTAAAAAAAAAATTGTTGCAATTAGAAAAAAAGAACACTGATACAATTAAAAAAAAACTATTGCATTAAAAAAAAAAAAAACTACTGCAATTAAATTAAAAACTACGCTGCATTTAAATTGGAGTACAATTGTTTCACCAACTTGAAAATTTTGGAGTTCACATTCCCTCCAAAATTACAATTACCAAAATTCCCTCCAAATGGTCATATCAATTGTCTAATCAACAATTTGAATCTTACAATTTCCCTCCAAACAAGCACAACAAAAACCCACATAAATACACTTCATTACCATAAATTTACTTCCACCTACCACTAAAAATCCATTGTTCATTCAAAAAAAAAAAAAAAACTTTACAGCTGCATTCAATGAGCACCTCTGGAAGAAGGAACTCACTCCATCAGAGAAGAACTCGATTGCCCAATTTCTGATTAACAAAAGCACAAATGGTTCAGTGCATAGAGGGGCACAAGCTGAAGCTGCCACATCATTTGGAGTGACCGTGAGGTGCATTCAATATATTTGGGCAGCTACAAAACAACAACAAGCAAATGGTCAGCCTGCTATATTCATTTCAAAAAAGGTAGGCATCAAACATACTGGAAGAGTTAATGGTCATTTGGATGAGGAAAAAATGAAGTCCATACCATTTGAGAAAAGAGGAACCATAAGAAGGTTGGCTAAGGAAATGGACTTGAGCAAAAACACTATTGGTAGGTGGATAAAGCAAGGGGCAATCAAACCACATACAAATGCAATCAAACCTGATCTTACGCCCGGAAATAAGGTGCAAAGAATTAAATATTGTTTGAATGCATTGAAGATAGACAACCTCAACAACAAAATCATGTTTGACAGCATGCATAATGTGGTTCACATTGATGAGAAATGGTTTTACATGACAAGGACAAAGGAGAGAGGCTACTTGTTGCCAGGTGAACCTGAGCCTCACAGAACATGCAAATCCAAGAGGTTTATTACCAAAATTATGTTTATGTGTGCAGTTGCAAGGCCACAATATTCAAGTGATGGTGCACTTGTATTTGATGGAAAAATTGGAATTTTTCCATTCACAAGTGAGGAACCAGCCCAAAGAAACAGCAAAAACAGGGTTCGAGGTACAATGATCACAAAGCCAACAGAATCAATCACAAAAGCAGTGATTAAAGGGTGTCTAATTAACCAGGTATGCATTAAACTATCAGAAATGAGTCATCGTCTAGTTTTAGGTACAAGTAAGTCTCCAAAATTGAAATTTTAAGAAATTTCAAGTGTTAACATTACTATTTGCATTAAACTATCAGAAATAAATCATCATGTAGTTGCACTCAAATGTAAGTCTCCAAAACTGAATTTTTTCTTAAATTTTCAAGTTTTGAAGACATTAATCATCACAATTATTTACAGATTATACCAGCAATAAAGGCAAAGTGGCCTGCAAGTGCAAGCAAACACATTTACATCCAGCAAGACAATGCAAGACCACATATTAACAACTTGGATCTTGAGTTTAGAGCAGCTGCAAACTCAGATGGATTCAACATTCAACTGATTTGTCAACCACCCAACTCACCAGACACTAATATAAATGACTTAGGGTGGTTCAGAGCTATACAAAGTTTGCAAGTGGAAACTAGATCATATAAAGTGGATGAATTGATGAAATGTGTGATTTTATCTTTTGACGAGCTCACACACATTACACTGAATAATGTCTTCATAAGTCTACAGGGTTGCATGATTGAGATCATGAAATTGAAGGGGCAGAACAACTACAAGGTGCCACACCTGAACAAGTGGCGTAGAATCAGAGATGGAACACTTCCATTTACACTAGAAGTGGATGAAGTACTTGTGAGGGAAAGCATACAATATTTGGTGGACAGTGGACACATTGATCATGCAACATATGACTTCGCGGGCTTGATGTCAAGTTTAGGATATGATTAGGGAATGGGAACCATCATTTTGAACTCTTTTTGAAATCATTTTGTTATGTTTACAACCTAAACATATGTTTAGAAGTCATCTAAGACTTGCTTATGTTGTAAACATTAAAATATGTAACCTTTTGACAGTATGACTCTCATAATGAAGAGTTTTTTTTTTTTTTTCAATCATTGAGTCAATTTATGGCAATTAAGTCTCCAAAATTAAGAAATTCAAAAGTATTTCTTAGTTGGTGACAATTTATGACAATCAAGTCTCCAAAATTAAGAAACCTCTACAAAGTTTCTTCTATGTTGACATTAATCATCATGTAAGTATGCCCTCACAAGTCACAACCCCTTCAAAAAAAAGTATGCCCTCACAACACATTCATCACAGGGGATAGGTCTCATAAACTAGGTGAATCTACCAAATGGTGGCCTTAGCATAGTCATCACATTTAACCCAACTCATTACACATTCATCACACTTAATTCAATCCATAGAAACCAGAATCCACATTTCATCAGAAACCAACAATCAAAAAACTAGTACACCCACATCATTTCATCAAAAAAATCATCAATTCATAAAAATTGACAATATGACTCTCATAATGAAGAGTGTTTTTTTTTTCAATCATTGAGTCAATTTATGGCAATTAAGTCTCCGAAATTAAGAAATCAAAAGTATTTCTTAGTTGGTGACAATTTATGACAATCAAGTCTCCAAAATTAAGAAACCTCTACAAAGTTTCTTCTATGTTGACAGTAATCATCATTAGTATACCCAAGAGCATTTCATCAAAAACCAACGATAAAAAAATTCAGCAAACCAAAGATCAACAGTCACCAACATATCAGTTTACCCACAAAAAATAGTGGCATGCAATCATAAATACAGATAGAAGGGAGTAACCTGAGCACAAGTGGACACCATATGGCTAGAAACGTCAAAATCCATTTACGGAAAGGATATTCCTCCTCATCCTCAGCCTCCGTCTCCACCGAATCCACTGCCATCGGCCCGTTGCACTCTGGAGCCTCCGTCTCAAGGACAGGAAAGCATTCCTCATCTTCAGAATCAGGAACCACGACATCATTAATGTCAAAGATAGGTGAATCCAGAAAATCCACTGCCATCGGGCCATAGCACTCTGGAGCCTCCGTCTCAGGGATAGGAAACCATTCCTCGTCTTCAGAATCGGGAACCACGGCATCATTAATGTCGAAAATAGGTGAATCTGGAAGATCAACGGACACCAACTCCGATGGAGAGTCGGAGGGCGTCTCGTTCACCGTGGGTTCCCATTCCATTGAGGGAGAATAAATAAATCGAGGAGGTGAATCAGACTCCATTGAAGCAACAAAATAGAGATTATTCGTGGTGGATGTAGGGTTTCAGATGGATTAGGAGGAGATGAGAAGGAAAAGAAAAATTAGGGTTTTGTTGAAGAGGCGATGAGTAAGAGTTGGATGAATAAAATTCGAGAGAAACAGAGAGGTGGGTAATGGGGTTTTTTGTTTGAGGATAAATTCGAGAGAAACACAGAGGTGGGTAATGGCGATTTTTGTTTGAGGATGAATTCGAGAGGAGAGAGAGGGGGTGGGTAATGGGGTTTTTTTCTTTTAGAATGAATTCGAGAGGAGAGAGAGAGGGGTGTGTAAGATTTAATTAATCTGTGTAATGAGTTTGGTGGAGGCGTAATGATTAATTAATTTTGATAATTTAATTAGATAGATTTAATTAGGATGAAAAAGTAATGGCACAAGTGGTAAATATGAGTGTTTTATGAGGGTAAGGATTGTGGAAAACTTTTCTATTTTAAGACATGAAAACTTTTCAGGGACGGACCAAATAGGCAAGTATGAAAACTCTTCAGGGACGGAGGGAGTAAGTAAACAAGATATAGAGATAATATAGAAATACTTTATTCCACCTTCAAGTGTTTACTACAACATTTGCACCCCTATTTATAAGTCTCAATACAAGCTTGAGAAGATGAAATAAAAGGTCCACTATTAATGTAAATACATGAACAATCTATGAATATCAAAGGGCACATGGTGGATATTATGAAGAAAATAAATGGACATTCATATAATATAAATATTATTCATTACACTCTCCCTTGAATGTCCATTAGATACGATCACACCTTATTAAACCTTACTAGGTAAAAATGAGAAGAAACGTGTGTTAACTCCCCCTGATGATTACATCACTTCACATCCTTAAGACGTCGCATTCCAATTTTGTATATATTTCAATTTCTCAAACGTTGAAGTAGGTAAATACTTGGTAAATAAATCAGCCAAGTTATCACATGAACGAATTTGTTGCATACTAACGTCATCCTTTTGCTGAAGATCGTGGGTAAAGGAGAATTTAGGATCAATATATTTTATCCTATCACCTTTGATAAATCCCTCTGTTAGTTGGGCAACACATGCAACATTGTCTTCATATATCATAGTACATTGAATTATTTTTCGCTAAGTTTAATCCACATTGTCCACAAATATGTTGTGTGACGGTACGCAACAAAACACATTCACGATTTGCCTCGTGAATTGCTAGGATCTCTACATGGTTAGATGAAGTAGCAACTAAAGTTTTTTTAATAGAACGCCATGAAATAGTTGTACCTCCATATGTGAACAAATAACCTGTTTGCGATCGGGCTTTGTGCTGATCTTATAAGTAAACTGCATCTACATAACCAACTAAACAAGGTTCTGATGAGATAAAAAAATATAAATCCATATTCATTATCCCTCTAAAGTATCGAAAAATATGTTTAACCTCATTCCAATGTCTACGAGTTGGAGAAGAATTATATATTTCTAATAAATTAATAACAAATGATATATTAGGCCTAATGTTGCTAGCAAGATACATTGGTGCACCTATTGCACTCAAATATGGTACTTCTTGACTAAACAGTTCTTCATTTTTTTCGCGAGGTAGAAATGGATCTTTCACTATATTTAGTGAACGCACAACCATAGGTGTGCTTAAAGGATGTGTTTAATCCATATAAAATCGTTTCAACACTTTCATAACATAAGTGGATTGATGCACAAAAGTCTCATTATCAAAGTATAAAATTTGAAAACCCAAACAAAATTTTGTTTAACAAAAATCATTCATTTCAAATTTCCTCTTAAGGGAAGCCACGACCTTTGATAACTATGTACCGTCCTAATGATATTCAAATTATCAATATATACAACAATAATCACATATTCACATCCAGATCTTTTAATAAAAACATAGGGTATATATGATCATTGTTATACCCCTCCTTAATCAAGAATGAATCAAACAATTGCACCACATGCGACCAAATTGCTTTAATCCATATAAGGTTTTGCTCAACTTGACTGAATACATGTTTTGAGAATTCTCGTTTTTCAATATCGGTACCTTTAATCCCTCGGGGATTGCCATATAAATATCTTTCTCTAATGAGCCGTATAAATATGCTATAACGACATCTAATAGACGCATTTCAAGTTTTTATTGCACTGCCAGACTTAGTAAATAACGAAAAGTTATTGCATCCACTACAGGAGAATAAGTCTTTTCATAATTAACACTTGGCATTTGGGTAAAACCTTGTGCGACAAGCCGTGCTTTATACCTCACGATTTCATTTTTCTCATTTCTTTTTCGCACAATTACTCATTTATGCCCCACGATTTTTATACCATTAGGTGTACGGACAAAAGGTCCGAAACTTTTCGTTTAATAAGAGATTGAAATTATGCATTTATTGCGTCTTTCCACATTGACCAATCATCTCGTTTTCTACATTCATCAATAGATGTAGGTTCAAGATCCTCATCATCTTCCATTATATTAAGCGCTACATTATATGCAAAGATATTGTCGACGTCGATTTTATTTCGGTTCCATCTTTTTCCTGTTCTGACATAATTTGTCGATATTTCATCATTTTTTGGCGCCTGAAATATCATTTTCTGGGACTTTGTGTTAGATTTTTCAACAGGATTGTTCACATTATGACCATTCTCAATGTTTGCTCCTTTTATTTTTCGAGAATTTTTATCTTTGGAACCAAGAGGTCTACCACGCTTCAGGCGAGCCGTAGACTCATTTGCCATGGAAGATGGTCCTTAAAGGACATCAATTCTATTAGGAGCATTAGCAGCTGAAATATAAGATTTTGTAACCTTTTTAAGGTCAGTAAATGCGTCTGACAGTTGATTCACAATTTTTTGCAAATGAATTATCTTTTCAATTTCAAGTTCACACTACTTTGTACGGGGATCCATGCAATTCAATGATAATTCATTTCAATAAATATTCCTTTCCAACTGCTTACTTTTTCCCCCTAATGTTGGGAAAGTTGTCTTCACAAAAATGACAATTACCAAACATTTTCGTGAATAGATCTCCGGTCAATGGTTCTAAGTATTTAATAATAGACGGAGATTCATACCCAACATATACCCCCATTCTCCTTCGGGGACCCATCTTTGTGCGTTGTGGTGGAGCAATCGGTACATATACAACACATCCAAAAGTTCTTAGATGGGATATATTTGGTTCCTGACCTTAAACCATTTGTACGGGGGAAATGCTATGATAACTTGTTGGCATGATGCGCACAAGTGCTGTCGTAGGCAATATAACATGATCCCAAGCTAAAATAGGGAGTTTATATTTTATCAATATTGGTCGGACAATCAATTGAATACGCTTCATAAGTGATTCAACAAAAAAATGTTCTATATGTATATACATGAGAAACCAAATGTTCAATATGTATTTCAATTGATATACAATAAACATTGAAAGCTCTGAGATGAAAATTCACCAACATTTTCAAGGCGAATTGTCTTAAACTCTTAATTGCATTATCATGAAATTGTACTCGCAATCGTATTATTTTGTCCCAATAACTTTGCAAAAAACCAAATTGCGAGATGACAATAAGCATACATGTGACCACTTAGTCGATGCATCAATCAAAATCATAAAATATCTAAATGACTCACTCAGCGGATGTATGTGTCCGCATATATCCCCTTGAATTCGTTATAAGAACATAAAATTTTCATGCTCAAATTTAGCTGGTGATGGCTTTATAATTAATTTTTCTTGTGAACAAGCAGCACATGAAAATTCATTGGGTTGTAGCATTTTTCGATTTTTCAATGGATGCCCACATGAATTTTCTACAATTTTTCGCATCATTATGGAACCGGGATGGTCCGACCGGTCATGCCAAACATTAATTTCGGTAGTAACCTTTTGGTTTACTACGACATAAATTTTAATTGTTCTTATCCTCGTGAATTACAAATCCGAGGACAAAGCGGGTAACTTTTCCAACATACATTTCTTTTCCGCAACAATTGTAGTAATATTAAGGTACTCAATATTGCCTTCATTCGTAGTCTTAAGATGATATCCATTCAAACGAATATCTTTAAAACTTAATAAATTTCTTTGAGACTTTCCAGAGGATAAGGCATCATTGATAATGAATTTTGTCACTCCGGATAATAGAATATTGGTTCTTCCAAAACCTTCAATTATTTTTGTATAACCAGATATTGTATTTACATTAGCTTCTCTCCATTTTAAATGTGAGAATAATTTCGTCTTTTTGAATATAGTGTGCGCAGTAACACTATCCACGAGACATAGATCTTCATCTTCTTCCTTAAATATTGATGTTGTCATACCATTTTTCATTTCTTTTATTAAAAAAAATATATAAAAGTAATATATTTACCATCTAATTATTTTTATTTTATGAAAATGCAATAGCTATTTATATTATAAAGAAGAAAAATATTAAGATATTGCATAATATAGAAAACAAACATTAATAATAGATTATCGAAGAAAATTGTGATTGAGTATTATAACACTCTAATTACCATCTTTAAAGTGGGTAAGATCATCAACAATGGAGTATCAAATTGTGTTATGTTAATCATTTCATTATCGAATTCACTATTCACATAATTTGTTTCAACTATTTTCTCTTTTTCTTTAATGTTCAAAAATTTACTTTCCCTTTTGTAGACCTTTAAAATTCAGATGAGTATTATAATCATTTTGTAATATGTCTCGGTCAAAACCACGTCCTCGTTCGAGTCCTGATTTTTCATCAAAAAATCATTAATTTTATCAGTCACCAAGAGATATGAAATTAGTTCGGAATATTTAGTAAAACCCTTATCACGATATTGTTGTTGCAAAATATATCACATTAGAACCATGAAATGTGGAGAATGGCTTTTCAAGCATACCATCATCACTAATATTTTCTCCACATAATTTCAATTGAGAAGTGATTCTGAACATAATTGAATTGTACTTACTCACGGATTTATAATCATATATTTCTTTAATATTTATCCACAATTAAAGTTGGTCTTTCACCGTGAGGTATTCAACTTTCAATCCTTCATCAAGATAGTGGCAAAGGAAAATCATGGCTTTGGGCCTTTGGTCATATTTTTTATTATATGTTTGATTTGCCACTTTTATGGAATCCCCAAGACCCATGGCATCCAAATGAATTTCAACATCAAGAATTCATTATAATTTTTTTTCAATAATATCAAGAGCCATAAATTTAAATTTTGTCAAGTTTGACATGTTGGAAACTATCAAATAAACAAGATATTGATTAATTGTAAAATAACATAATCATCAAAATAGTAATGAAATAAGAGATGAGAAATAAATATTGTAAGATAATATATTCTAAACATTTTAATACATACCTCCGTACAATACCTGAAATGTATCATTATCTGAATTTTGTCGGTAGAAATATTTTACGAGCTTCGTGCTGATAATGTGTTGTAAAACAACTTAAAAGTATAACTCCATATGTGAAATAAGTAAACAAGAAATACTTTATTCCACCTTCAAGTGTTTACTACAACATTTGCACCCCTATTTATAAGTCTCAATACAAGAGGTCCACTATTAATGTAAGGGTTGGTCTACTATGGACTCGAGTGCATGTTGTGCACCCTAGTCCATATTGCACTTTTCAGTTTACTGACTTACACTTTTTGGTAAATGGTGTTGCACTTTTCAATTATTAAACTGTATAATAATATTTTTAGTAATAATTGAAAAGTGCAACACCATTTACCAAAAAGTGTAAGTCAGTAAAACTGAAAAGTGCACATGGACTAGGGTGCACAACATGCACTCGAGTGCATACTAAACTTTACCATAATGTAAATACATGAACAATCTATAAATATCAAAGGGCACATGGTGAATATTATGAAGGAAATAAATGGACATTCATATAATATAAATATTATTCATAACAATTCGGGCATTTTAATGTAATTCGTGAACCATTGTGCAAATTATCTAATTTATATGCGTCCTCTAGTCTCTCACATTTCAACCGTGCATAACCTGAAATATGTAATAATGGCATCGATCACTCATACATATCCTCTCCACTTCAAAAATGTTTTGCACTAAAAAATGACATACAAACTAATAAAAAAGTGGAGTGAGTGGAGTGTTGATGAATGAGATCATCTGTTTCAATTTTCGTGCTTCATATTTTATTCCACTATATGGACAATTGACATGTATCATATTAAAAAATAATCAACATTCTATAATATTGAAAGCGAAACGTGTTAAAAATCTAGTAGAGTTGAATACCAGTGAAACAGTAGAATCGAACCAAGTGTCGAAGGATAATTTTATAAATTTTTATGAATAAAGGAAAGTAACTAATTGGATTAAGTGTAAAAGTAATACTCCGTAATATTTTGTGTGAATATGTGAATATTGTGAGAGTAAGATTTGTAAAGAAGATTCCTTTTTTAGATGTGTAAATAATTGTAGAACATATAAATAAGAAAAGGGTCTGACTATTTACACCTCCATTTCGGTTTAGAACACTCCACCGATTGATGCACCCCCCTCAAATTTGTCAAGATAGATGCACCCCCCTCAAATTTGTCAAGATAGATGCACCCCCCATGGAATTGTCTTAAATACATTTTTCTCCCTTCTATCTATATAATACCCCTTTACTATCCACACCCTCCTCCAAACCCTAATTCTCTCCACATTTACCATACCTTACCGCCGCCCACCACCCATGTCGCCGCCCCCTTCTCCCTCTCCCTCAACCGCAGCAGCCTCCCACTCCCTCAGCCCCGACAACCTCCCCTCCCTCTCCCTCAGTCGCGATGGCCTCCCCTTCCCCTCCCACTCCGATTTCTTTTTTGTTAAACCCATCGTACCGCTCCCGATCGACCTCGCTGCCCCGCCTCCTGGTCGAAGATGTCGGCCTCCCCCATCCCAGGTAAGTGTATCGGCCGCCGCCGCCGCCTGGAAAGTGTATTGTTCCCGCCGCCGGCCGCCTGGTAAGTGCATCGCTCTCGATTTCTTTTTTAGGTTTTTGCTTGCAGAAACCTTCTTTTTTTTTCGAGGATGTAAAGTCGACCATGTGGTTTCCCGTCAATTGTCGACAATAGTTTATATGGTCGACATTACATTGTCGATTTTTTAAGTTTTTTTTTTTTAATTTCGACCTTCTTATGTAGACCATATTCACTCTCGTCGACATTAGGGTGTCGACGAGAGTTTATACGGTCGACCTAAGAAGGTCGAATTTTTTAAGTTTTTTTTTAATTTGTTTTCTACAAACTTAGGTCGACCATAGTCACTCTCGTCGACAACAATTTGACGACGAGAGTGAATATGGTCGACACTGGTTTGTTGAAAATTGTAAAAAAAATTGAATTTTTTTTTAAGTTTCTGAATTTTTTTTGTTCGTAGTGAAATTTCGTTGTTTGGTGGTGGTGGTGGTGGCGGCGGCGTCATTGGCGGCGGCAGTGGTGGAGAAAAAATTAGGTTTAGGGTTTAAAGGGAAGGAGGGGTGCAGTTAGTATTAGGGGTGTATTTAGTAGTGTAATATTATTTAAAGGGTATTTTGAAATTTTGATACTATTATTATATTATTAAATGCATAGAGGGAGTGTTTTAAACTGAAATGGAGGTGTAAATAGTCCCACCCATAAGAAAAGTGTGCAAACTTTGAGACGAAAGAAATATTTTTCAACTTAGTTTTTAATTGGGCCATATGACAACGATGCTACAATGGGTATTACCAGAGCCCGTTTGGGCCCATTTTGAACTATTATGTGTAGATTACTCACACAGGAATGAGGAATAGACTGTAGAGCATGAATGATGCTACAAAGTACAAACTATAGTAAAACCTCTATAAATTAATAAACTTGGGACCATGAAATTTTATTAATTTAGAGAGGTATTAATTTATCGATAAATTAATATTTTATTAATTAAAAGAGAGACTTTTTTAATTCAGCAAATTTAGTACATATATATTGAAAATAAATAAGTTTATATATGTTTCATTGATTATATTTATGTATCAACCAATTCTTTGTAACTAATTAAATATATTCATGTATAATATCAATTCATTGTATACAATTAACTATTATATTCATGGACACATGCATCAATTCATTGTAATTACTTAAATATACATGTTTACATTAATTCGTTGCACTTAAATTACTATTATAGTCAATTAAATATATTCATGCATAATGAATAAAACATATATTATATATAAATCTCAATATGGAAATAAGATAATTCATAACACCCAGCCATGTCTTCTCATCTAACAGCTAAGAGATCGTAAAATCATCAATGAATAATCAAATGTGTAAAACATTATGTGAGTATAAGAGATCGAGACCATTCCACATGCACTCAAAAAGATTTACAAGAGTGTGGGTTGATGAAAAAGATTTATAAGAGAGATCATGTCATAATATTTATAATTGTACTAATATTTATGAATTATTAATTTAGAGTTTTAATGAGACCTAATATTTGTAAAGGGATTATTTGAAAATTTATTATCTTATTATCTTATCGAATTTGATGATTTTTTACAAAGGTCTAAGTCGGGACCGGAAGATTTTATTATTTTAAAGAGTTTATTAATTTATAGAGTATTAATTTATAGAGGTTTTACTGTATTGGAATAAACCGAATAATAGTTCCTCTTTAATGTGCAGACGAACTCGAGAAATGTAAATGTCAATATATTCATAAAGATTTTTTTTTTTTATGCAATTGAGTGTATAGGTATATTTAAAATATTAAATTTTAATGTACAATTTATCCAATTTAATATTTAACCTCAACATTTAACTCAATTTATTAAAATCAAATTTGATGGTATAGATTAATAGATGCCATCAATGGCATCTAAATACCACTCTTCTTAAAAACATGGTAAAAGTAAAACCCACTCACATAGTTTTACTTACTCAAATTAGTGCTTCATCTCTCTCGATCCTTTTGAATAAATTCTTAATTTAACTCTATATATAATGAGATTTATAATGCATTTCCCCCGTGAAATTTCGTGTGGGCAAGTTTTTAAAAAGAACTGACAATTTATACATAAAGTTGATAAAGTGAGTTAAAAATAAAGTAGTGTGGAGCAATATTATTTCAAAATAAAATTGTACTCCCTCCGTTCCACAAGTGTTTGCAACATAAAATTGTCACTCTTTTAAAGAAAAAGGCGTAGTGAGTGAAGTGTTGAGGGATAATTGTTGAAAAAATGTCAAACAAATGTCCCACATCGGAAGGCACAAAAGGATTGACTAGTATCCCCATTGGTATGAGGCCTTTTGGGGAAACTCAAAAGCAAAGCCGTGAGTGTCTTGCCAACCCAAGGCGGACAATATCATACCAAGTGTGAGGGATACGGAAGGGTCCAGTTCCGGAAGATCCATAACAACGGAAGGGTCCAATTCCGGAAGATCCATAACAATTAGCGCCGTCTGTGGGAACCGAAGATAAAGTCAAGTGTTGGGATATGAATCCTATTAACAATGTTCTAGATGATGAAAGTATGTTTTGATGGCCAAAAGCAACTTAAAGTTAGTAATATATGTGGTTCTAAGTCATCTTAACTAAGTCATTTGATGAGAAACTTAAATTGAGATTACTGATCTTAATGATATCTGAAATAAGTTTACTGATCTTATTTAGTAATATTAAGAATAAGATTACAGATCTTAACTGAGTCATATGGAATAAGATTACTGATCTGAGTATGGAAACTGAGAATAATTTTAGTGATCTTATATGAGATATTTGAATCTGAGTTACTGATCTTATATATTTACTAATCTTATATGCTTACTGATCTTATATGTAAGTTACTGATCTTAGGTGTTTACTGATCTTATTGTTTACTGATCTGATGTATGAACTGTTAGGAACTAAGCTGATGTTTTGTATTGTATAGACAGCTTATAGTGTAGGACTTAGATATACTCATCTGTATATAGTTCAGTTGATGTATAGATAGGTTTTATATTTGTAAAGTTGTATTCGATTGTAATCAGCATTGTAAAGTTCAGAACAGTAGATTAGGAATAGATTAGAAGAAGATCAGAAGACTAAAGAAAACTCAGAGGACTACTTCAGAATAAGAAGACTTCAAGAAGAATTGAAGATAAGCTTAGAAGAAATCTGGAGAAGTTTTGAACAGTTTTTAGTTACTGTGCTGACTGGCTCAGCAGAGTAAAAATCCGAAGAGTAAAAATCAGAACAGTAAGTTACTGTGCTGATTTGGTAAATTTGAAGAATAAGTTTGGATAGCTTATTTAAAGAGTAACTGGATATATTTGAAGATATGCTGACTTGGAAGTTGAAGGAAGTTACAAAGTCGGTTACAAGAAGAAGTTACAAAAACAGTTTAGAGTTAGTTGAGAGTTAGTTCACAAACTGCTAACTGTCATACTAAATTCTATAAATACTGTGTGATCTCCTAATGCTAAGACTACTGATCTTAAAGCATTCACAAGCCATCTAAGTCTACAGAGCACAAGAAGAACTCACAGAGTTGAAGGAGATTAAAGAAGAGAAGCCACAGATTTGAAGAAGAAGAAATCAAAGGCTAACACAGAGAAGTTTTACTTTTCAAGTTTTAAGTTTGTATTTTGTAAAACAAGTGTGCTAGTTACTTGGAAAATTACTAGTAGATCGAAGATATACCTGGAGGTATAATCGATAAGATCAAAGTCTTAATCTTGGGACTTTAAGCCACAAGAAACTCAAAGAAGAGTAATAAACTTCACAACTGGAGTTGTGAGAGTGGATGTAGACATTTGTCGAACCACTATAAAATTATGTGTTCTTTACTTTTCTGTTTGATATTTGTTTGAATTGTTTAACTAAGAACATTAAGAATTAACAAAGATAAAGATCTAAAGAAAAATTGAGTATAAACTAGTAAGGCCCATATATCTGAAAGTACTGATCTGAGCTGAGTAAGCACAGTACAGTACATAAGAAGACTAAATTCCGCATTGCATATTCTGATATTTTGAAAGATTTTTAAAAGTCTATTCACCCCTCTCCTCTAGACTTTTACTAGCTTACTCAATCTTAACTCAACTTTGGGACCAACATCAAGAAATGAAGGCTCTACTGTCACACCATGGGCTGAAAGAGGCCCTTACTCCTGCTGCATCTGAAGCAGATAAGGTCAAGAAGGAGGAGCTTATGGAAAAAGCTTACAACATTGTTGTTCTAAGTTTGGGAGACAATGTTTTCAGAGAGGTTATGAAGGAGAAGGATGTATTTGAGACCCTTGATGATCTGTATTTGACACAATCTTTGTCAAACCAGATATTTATGGAGAGGAAGCTCAACAATTTCAAGATGACAGATGATAAGACCCTTGATGAGCAGTTAATAGAGTTCATGCAAGCTGTTGATGATCTTGAAAATCACAAGAAGTCTTTTCTACTTTTGGAGTCATTACCACCTTCATATGATAGCTTCAAGGATGCTTTGCTGATTACCAAGGAGGGTAAGGCAAAATTCAAGGAAGTATTGTCTATTCTGAAAACTAAGAGTTTACATGTGGCAAACTCAAACAAGAAGACCAAGAACCAAGCTGAGGGTCTTAACATCAAACTTAAGAATGACAAGAAGAAAGGGCAAGGCAAGAAGTTCCATGCCAAGCCAGCTCAGAATAAGAATGGATTTGTAGCCAAGAACAGAGCTTGCTACAAATGCCATAAAGAAGGACATTTCTTTAAAGATTGTCCTGAGCATAAGAAGATTACTGATCCTGCCAAGGCTGATGTAGCAGAAGGAGAAGGATATGATAGTGCTGAGGTTATGAGCATAACAGATAGCAAGATTGTTAATGAATGGGTGCTGGATTCTGGATGTTCATTTCACATGTGTCCTACCAAATCTTGGTTTCAAAACCTGGAAATGATGAATGGTGGGTCAGTTCTGTTGGGTAATGATGAAAGCTGCAATGTGAGAGGGATTGGCACTGTGAGGGTGAAGATGTTTAATGATAAACATGTGATCCTGACCAATGTCAGATTTGTTCCAGATTTGAAGAGAAACCTTATATCTCTTGGCACACTAAATGCTTTGGGTTATAAATTCAAGACTGAAAAAGGATGTTTGTTTGTCACCAAAGCTGATAGAATAGTGATGCAAGGGAAGAAGTCTAATGCGTTATATTCTTTAATTGGTGAGACAATCACAGGTGCTGCTGATGTTACCATGAGTTCTGAAGATGCTATGCTTTGGCATAAGAGGCTGGCACATGTAGGAGAGAAAGGCCTGATGGAGTTATCCAAGAAGGGGGCATTCCACCATAAGACATTCAAAAGCCTGGAGTTCTGTGAGCAGTGCATTCTTGGCAAGGCCAAGAAGAAGTCATTCCAGAAGGGTAAGCACACTACAAAGGAGCTGCTGGATTATGTTCATTTAGATGTCTGGGGGCCATCAAGAACAGAAACCATTGGTGGAGGTAAGTACTTCATGTCAATTATAGATGATTATTCTAGAAAAGTTTGGGTGTTCATTCTCAAACAGAAGAGTGAGGCCTTTACAAAATTCAAAGAATGGCTACTTGAGATAGAGAACAAGAAAAGAAAGTCCTTAAAACATTTAAGGATAGATAATGGCCTTGAGTATCTATCAGCTGAATTCAATGAATTTTGTAAAGAGAAGGGCATTACTAGACATAGAAACTGTCCCTCTTAATCCACAGCAAAATGGATTAGCAGAGAGAATGAATAGAACTATTCTAGAACGGGTCAGATGCATGTTAGTTGATGCTAAATTACCTAAAAGCTTTTGGGGAGAAGTTGTATGTACTGCATGTTATTTGATAAATAAAACCCCATCATTTGCTTTAGAAGGTAAAACCCCAGATGAGATCTGGTATGGCAAGCTGTGTGATTATTCAAAACTTAAAGTGTTTGGATGTCAAGCTTATGCCCATATTAGACAGGATAAGCTTGAGCCTAGGGCTCTGAAATGTATATTCATTGGCTATCCAATAGGTGTCAAGGGCTATAGATTGTGGTGCCTTGAACCAGGTCATAAGAAACTAATAATCTACAGAGATGTTGATTTTAACGAAAAGGTAATGGGATATCCTCATAATGGAAATTCCCATGACCTAGATGGAAGAATTGTAAATGAGTCAGAAGAGAGTTTCTCAGCTGAGGTGGAGTTTCCCACATCAGATCAGTTGGCACCAGAGGAGGTGGTCAACCCTACTGATCTGGGAAATAACACACCAGATGAGGTTGTTCCAGAACAGGTACCAGAAGATAATTCAGAAGATGATACCATGGAGGACAACCCTGCTGATTTGAGAAATTATAGTCTTGCAAGAGATAGGCTCAGAAGGCAGATTCACCCCCCATCTAGGTTTGGCCAGGCTGGTCTTGTGTCATATGCTCTGATCACAGCAGAAGAGGTGGTGCATTATGAGCCAAGAAACTATAGGGAAGCAATCACCAGTCCTGAAAGAGAGCAGTGGGCAGCAGCCATGTCAGAAGAGTTGCAATCTTTGGAGAAAAACCAGACCTGGATCCTTGTTGAGAAGCCTAAAAACCAGAAGTTAGTGAGCTGCAGGTGGTTGTTCAAAAAGAAGCTTGAAGTTGGATTTGGTGGTTCTAGAGAGCAGATCAGATTCAAGGCTAGGTTGGTGGCAAGAGGATTCACACAAAGAGAAGACATAGACTTCAATGAGGTATTCTCTCCTGTTGTTAAACACTGTTCAATAAGATTACTTTTGTCTAAGGTTGCTCAAGATAATCTTGAGTTACATCAGCTAGATCTTAAAACTGCATTTTTACATGGAGAACTAGCTGAAACAATATATGTGCATCAACCAGAAGGGTTTATCATGCCTGAAACTGAAAGTAAGGTATGCTTGCTTAAGAAATCATTGTATGGGCTCAAGCAGAGTCCTAAACAATGGTATAGAAAGTTTGATACCTTCATGCTTTCTATTGGTTTCTTAAGAAGCAAATATGATGGATGTGTATATATTGGTAAACAAGATTATCTAGAGAGCACCTATCTACTGATCTATGTAGATGATATGTTAATAGCTAGCAAGAGTATGAGAAAGATTACCCAGCTGAAGCAGCAGTTGAGTAGAAAGTTCGAGATGAAGGATTTGGGTGAAGCCAAGAGAATATTAGGAATGGATATTCTCAGAAATAGGAAAGCAGGCAAGTTGTTCCTATCCCAGAAGAATTATATTCAGAAGGTCTTGAGAAGATTTCTTATGCACCAGTCTAGACCAGTTAGTACTTCATTTGGTCAGCAATTCAAGTTGTCAGTCAAGCAATCTCCTCAAACAGATGAAGAGAAGAAGCAGATGCTTACTGTTCCTTATGCAAATGGAGTAGGAAGTCTCATGTATGTTATGGTCTGTAGCAGACCAGATCTTGCCTATGCTGTTAGTATGGTGAGTAGGTTCATGGGAAATCCAGGAAAGTTTCATTGGGAAGCTTTGAAGTGGATTCTAAGATATCTGAATGGATCAGAAGACTTAGGATTATTGTTCGAGAAGTGTGCTGATACCAAGAGTCCTTTAATTGGATTTGTGGATTCTGATTTTGCTGGAAACATAGATACAAGGAAGTCTTTATCTAGTTATGTGTTTACATTGTATGGCACTGCTATAACATGGAGAGCAGCCTTACAATCTATGGTGACCTTATCCACAACAGAAGCTGAGTACATAGCCTTGACAGAAGCTGTGAAGGAAGCAATGTGGTTGAAGGGCATTCTGAGAGATTTTGGCATATTCCAGAAGAGTGTTCCTGTGCTGTGTGATAATCAGAGCACTATCCATCTAGCAAAACATCAAGTGTTTCATGAGAGGTCAAAGCACATTGATGTGAAGCTGCATTTTGTTAGAGACATCTTGGAGAAGAGCATTGTTGAAGTTCAGAAGGTAGCTTCAGAAGAGAATGCAGCTGATATGTTAACTAAGGCATTACCAAGCAATAAGTTCAACCATTGCATGGAGTTGGTAAACCTTAGTACTTGGGATGTTCATTAAGAAGAGAATGAACAAACAGCCTTGGGGAAGGCTGGGAAGAAGGCAATCTTGCATTAAGGTGGAGAATTGTTGAGATTAATTCAATATTGGAGAACTGTTCTTACTATCAGAAGTGGTAGTGTGCTGATTTTCAGAACTGTGCTTAGTATAAGCACAGTAACTAGTGTTCTGATATTTGGTTATTTCAGTACAAGTAGAGTAATGAGTACTCTGCTGATAAGGTTTGGTGATCTTAGGTATCAACTCTGTTGGTCGGGTCAGAACAGTACTGCTCTTAGTCTGCTAAAGAGCACTGTGCTGATATAGTGTTCTTAGTCTGCTGAGACAACTATGCTGAGTTTTACTATACTGAGTTCTACTGTGCTGATATTCCAGTTTCAGAGTTAGTTGATTTCTGTTAGTTAGTTAGTTTGTTAGAGGCAGTTACAACTTGCATTGTACATCTATAAATACACCATCTAGTGCATAGGTTGTGAGTTACACACATAGAGAGTTTAAGAGAGAGATCAAGTTTTGTGTACACTTGTAATCTGTAACTTTCATTTGTGATTAGTGAAGAGAGTCTTCTATCCTCCGTGGACGTAGATCATTTGATCGAACCACGTAAATCCCGAGTCTTATTTTATTTTCTTTATTCGTTTCAATTCATTGCGTTTCTAGTTGTCTTGATTTATCATTTGTAAGGAGTTGCTTTGTGGATACAATTCCGTAACAATTGGCGCCGTTTGTGGGAAAAACGAACCCAGGTCCATAATCCGGACGAGTGTGCTCGATGTCAGTAAACAGTTGGACGAACCAGAACCCCTTGGAGGAACGACAGTCTCGATGAGATAGGCAATATGGTCTAGACAGAGCAAACCCGCCTCTTTGCAGCAGTAGTCTAGCTAGCTAAGTGATCTAGTTAGAGCGGGGTCGTTTGAGGGGAGGCACGTGATCCATTGTTTGAAGGGAAGGATTGTTGTGAAAATGTCAAACAAATGTCCCACATCGGAAGGCACAAAAGGATTGTTGGCTATAAAAGGATGGACTAGTATCCCCATTGGTATGAGGCCTTTTGGGGAAACTCAAAAGCAAAGCCGTGAGGGTCTTGCCAACCCAAAGCGGACAATATCATACCAAGTGTGGGGGATACGGAAGGGTCCAGTTCCGGAAGATCCATAACAATAATTTTGTAAAATTATATGAATAAAGTAAAAAGGTGAATTAAAAGAGAATATAAGTAATGACATTTTGTGTAAATATGTGAATATTGTGAGAGTGGAGTTTATGAGAGAGATTCTTTTTATGGGTGTGCAAACAATTGTGAGACAGACAAATAATGTAAATGTGCAAATAGTTGTGGAACGGATGGAGTATATGTAATTTGACTTGTGAATCTTGGATTTGGATCCCTTATATACAAGAAGGCCACTGCAAGAGAGGAATCTTGAATCACACGAAGTTGACATTGTGGTCTTCTTAACCTAGTGGCGTAGACTTGAGATTTAGGAGTATGTTCTTCTCCAGGATCTCATGTTCAAATTCTCAAAAGTTCTGAGTGGGCCCCTTCCATGAATCGAATTTTGATTTTGAAAGCTCTTCAAGACCATGAATCGAATTTTGATTTTGAAAGCTCTTTCAAGACCATGAATCGAATTTTGATTTTGAAAGCTCTGCAAGAGGGCGTGGTTGGACAAGTAGATATTTGTCTTTTCAACAACTCCAAAAATATGGAACTAAACACCCTACGTCCGAACTATGCTAATTAATTTAATAACACCAGCAATTAAGTAGTAGAATTTAAAATATTCTTCATACCTCCAAATTAAATTGTACTCCAATAGAGAATGACCCCAATTACGATAATTTCTCAATTTATACTTGTCATTCTTTGTAGGAGTGTGCAAAATAAAATCGGACCGGAAAAAAGATCGGAATCGAACCGACCGATTCCTCGATCCGCAAAATTTAAAGATTCCGGGTTTCTGTCTAAAACCGGAATTTACCGGAATTTACCTATGGATTTATTATTATTTTTTTAATTTTTATTTTTATTTTTATTTTATTATTATAATTATTAGAATTTTTAAAAATTAAATAAACATAACACAAACAGAATCTCTATTCCCCAGTTTCCCACTTTCTTAGCCCTAAATCACGTCTATTACAATTCTCAAAATCTTCTTCAAGACTTCAATCTTCTCCTCAAAATCTTCTTCAAGACTTCAACCTTCTCTCTGCGATACTCAACCAACTGTCCAAACCGGCAACCCTGTCGACCTGCGTTTGCAATTGTGTGTGAAACAGTGAGTGTTTGATTGTTGTGAGTTGTGACTCACAGACATAGTGAGAGATAATAGAGCAGCGCAACGGACTACTCCACCCAATCTTCTTGCAATGTAAGTTTTCTTGAGTCATTGAGAAAGTTTCAACTATTTTACTTCATACTTATAATAGTAATAATTATTTTTAATTTCTTGATTCAAAATTTTAGATGGATAGTCACAATCTCAATCAAAAAGAATATGAAGAAATTTCTAGATCTTCAAAAAAATGTGATCCACTTTCAACTTCATAGATAAAGGAACTGGTCTGAAACGACCGGTAGATTCCGGTCCTCGGTCCATAAAATTTTAAAATTCCGGTCCATAAAATTTTAAAATTCCGGTCCCCGGTCTCTAGACTTTTTTTTTTTTTTAACGCCAAGTCTCTTGTTAGTACACATATCTTATCTAATGTACTTCTTAATAAAAACAATTGATACTTTTCAGGGATTTTTTTAATACTATAAAACTAGTCCATTTATAAACTTTTTGCTACTTTTAAACATGAAAATTAAAATAAATAATAGATATAATACAAGATGATGTGATTGAGAAGATGAAAAAGTATGACAAGGGCAAAATTTAGTGGTTTGATAGGCAAATACGAGTGAAGTGTAGATATATAAATTTAGAATGTATTTGTAAAAAACGATATGAGAAAATTATAGGTATACAAATTAAAATGACAAAATGAAAATCTTATAGACTAACAAAGGGAGTACGATTTAAAATGTACTTGAATTACACTGTAAATGCAAACAAAATATTACACTCAAAATTGCATATTGAGTTGTTTTAACTATTGAGTATTGTATCAATATGTGACGATCTTACTAGAGATCATGATCTCCTATCCTAGTATTTTGTTTGATTGCAATAAATCATAGGTATTTAATCAAGTTAAAAAAAGAAAAGGGAAATCTAGGTATTTAATTAAAATAAATAAATCATAGAGAATGCAATGTCAAACAAACCTTAGATTTTGAGATCCAATCACATGAAACAGTCTAGAGCCTTTTCACAACATTAGTGATGAATCCATTACAGAATTGAGTGGAACTAAACAAAAAACAATGATGACCACTCAGACAGAGTATCTTCTAGCAATTCAGTAAACACATCTTAGGCGTACAATTAATAGTAGACTACATTCGTATACTAGGCACATGATTTACCTACATACACAACTCTGCAAAAGGGATTCAAGATTTATCACTCACTCATTGCTCCACGGCCCTGTTTATATCAGTAATCGAGTTGAGTCAAGTCGAGTTGAAAGTTGAAGATTTCTGGCTTTTTCAACCAATACTGCTCGAACCTCTGCCTTGCATACTCCATGTAATCAAAGTCAATGTGGTTCACATGTGCCTGTGGATCAAAGTTGAAATGTTACACACGTGTTAATGATCATGTTAGAAGATAAGTTGGAATTCGTAGACGTAGAGGCAGATAGATGGTTACCGAGATCAACCCCCATAGCCCCCAGAAGATGTGGTTTGCAAGAGTGTATTTCTTAACATCCTCTGCAAGTTGTTCTACACTAGCTTCATTCCCTGTACATACAAATTCATCAAATTTTAACCTAATCTTTGAGTAGAGATACAAGATAGGGATGGGTACTTGAATAAACAAAAGCATCCCATTATTGAAGGAACAAGATAAGGAACAGGGTTGGGTCGACCAGTTCTAAATTAAAAAAAAAAAAAAATTCATTATTGTAAAATATACTAATAGGAGTAAATTTTAATGCATAACATAAATTAAATAAATGATATTAAAAGGATGTTTATAAATTTATTTTCATATTTAAAAAAATGTTGATATCGATTGTAATTTTTAGTTGAAATACTATACTTATATTTCAGAACATAAATTTATTATGTACACATATCATATAGTAGTATTATATATACCCAAAACAGGGGTGCTGGAGTAAAATATTCAAACCGGTCCTGTTGCAAGATCCCGAACGGGGTGATCCAAACAGTTCGAGTCAGAGCGGAAAGAAACGGATTGAGTTGGAATTGTCACCCCTAGATAAAGATGACTGTAAGTCTGTAATTTCATTCAATTTTCAGGGGTCATTCTCATTTGGATATGGAAATTCAAATAAAATGTTAAAAAGAAATGAGCATCTCAGTAAATTATAAAGACGTGTGACGACTAAACATGAGGTGGAATATGATCCACATATTCGAGTAACGTAGTCATAGTGGACCAGAAGTTCAAAAGGGAATGAATAAGGATGAAGTAGGTCTCTTACCAATTTATTGGACCTCTTTGCAAACTTGCAAGAAATAAGGAACAAGGACAAATTGGTTGGCCTAAAAAAGTAATGACCTCAGAAATACCCAAAAAAGACTGATGGTATTTACAAAAATACCATAACCCACCACCCTTATGTCAACGTCAAGATTATAGCTTCGGTCAGTTTTTTAATCCATTATAAAACACTAAAAAAAAGTGATTGTAAAAATTCTTGTTAAAACCCTCAATAGTCTTAATGATGAGGTCAGCTTGACCATGGCTGTCCCCACGTGCCGAATGACTTTGAAGCCTTGAATTATGACCTTTTCAAGAGGGTAGTTTGTTAAACCGACCTTATCTAATTAAAGAATGCCGCAATTAGGAGTTTTAGGTAATGATTCAATCACTGCTACCTACCATTTACCAAGTCAGTTGCTTGAATTCTTTGGTTTTCTATTTTTATTACTCCCTCCACTTTTAAATAAGTGTCATTTTAACAATTTTCAACATATTAAGATATATAATCATGGACAATTTTACCCTTCATTAATGATAACTCATTTTAATATTAAATTTATGTTTAGTAATGAATGTGGCCAATATTGTAGATGATATTCATGTATACAATAATTAAGGTTTATGCATGATTTATGTTATAGTACTATATTCAAAAGGGAAAAAACTTAAATTAAGGTAAAGAAAATGGAGGGAGTACAATGTACAAGGGTAAAATTGTCAAATTTGAAAAAAAAAAGTGTAGAATGACACTTATTTAAAAAATATTGAAAAAGGCAAAGTGACATTTAATAAAAAATGGAGGGAGTATATTTTAATTGGGAATTGGTCAATCATTAATTGAAGGAAAATACCATAAAATGTTGACAAATAAAGTTGACTACAAGCCAAGTTCACATCTCTTTTGAAGGAAAAGTAATGGAGATCACTAACCTGCAGAACTGAGGTATTGCTGTATATATCTTTGGCGCTCCTCTGCACCTGTTGCCAAATTGTACAAATTCAGTCAACTGTGAAAATTGAAAAACAAATCTTAATTTACAGACAATGATTTTTTAATGATAATACTAACCAGGATATTTGCTGTAGTCCAAGATGTGAGGTGTATCAGTGTGATAATCTGCAGCCATTTCACAGAAGTGGTTTGCAATATCATATGCAACAGGGTTGTAACTTGCATATTCATAATCCTATAATCCCAGGAGGAAAAAACACAAAAAAAAGTTAAAAAAAAAAATCGTTTAGCCCCATTTACAAAACCCCAAAACAGAGGAATATGGATGAAAAACGTACGATTATAGTGATGGTTTTCGTCTTATCATCGATCATAATGTTGCCATATTGCATATCATTGTGGCAAAAACCAATCTCTTGATGATCCCCTGATATTGCTCTTTCTAATGAATTTATTTCATTTTCAAGGATATCCAAGCGATGTTCCTTGATTTCATCAATAGAGCACAATTTTTTGGCCGAAATAAGCCACTTTCTGCAGGGAGCAATTGAGCAATCAAAACACATTCAATCTTGTCAAAAAGTTATATTAATATTCAAGTTTGGTACCTCATTCTGTTCCAAAGAAGGACCTCTTTTGGACCAGGCATATCAAGATTATGAAACTCTCTCATTTTGCCTGCTATCAAAGCAGAAGTTTCTGGATCACGAAGATCAGCAGCTGAAAGAGTCTGCAAGTATGAACAACATATAGTCAAAGAAAAGAAGAGGTGAATTATTTGTCTTCGATTACCAATTTTGAGCAAGTAGTCAACAAACAAGGTGAGACCAAATATTTATGGCATTTTTTCTTTCTAATCCCAATTAGATTTAACAAATTATTGAATTAGATAAAACAAAATTTTAACATACCCTTGCGTGAATGAATTCCTCAACTCTGCCCTTTCCGAAATGGGCTAAAAGCTTAGGGCCATATCCATGGCTGGAGAGGCTTTCAAACGTCCTAATCTCGTCTTCCCGATCGAAGAAAACGTCGACTCCATCGCCGTAAATCCGAACTAAAACACTTCGTAAAACATTTTCCATCTTCGTAGTCCAACTAACACGGTAAACCTCGTTAGTCATGGCGCCACTCAGATGCACTGCCTTCACAGCACTAAAATCAATCGGATCTCCCCAACTTGAAGCAAGAGACGATAAAACCGTCATCAATTCCTCAGGCAGAGTGCCTTCAACAAATCCGTTAGTCTTCACCGTCATCGTACAATCGACTACTTTTTCTGCCGAATTCTACCAATAAAATTCTCGTTAGAAATTAATATCAATGATCTACAATCACAAAAACCCATAACAATATATGGTATTCAAATTTCAACGCAGAATCCCAAAACAAAAATCTCATTTAATTATATTCCGAAAATCGCTGAATAATATTCAAGATTCGGTCATTGAACAAACTCACCATTTAATTATATTCCGCTCAATAATATTCAGGATTTGATGATTGAACAAACTCACGGTAAGAATCTTTGCTGCTATAAAGAAGAGTGAAAATGAAATGGAGCTGAACATCTCTTTATATAGAGAGAAAACGATATAAATATTATTATTATTATTTAATTTATTAATACTATTGTTTAAATAATTAATTAGGACAAGATTCTACTTTTGATCCTACAACGAACTTTACGGTTTTTTTTCTACGTATATCAGTGAAGAAATATGAAATATAATGGAATTTATTATTTATCCGGTTTCATACGCTACATTAAAACGCTGAGTCAATAGGAAGCTGACATGTGTCTTGCATCGAATTTGCCGGGAAAATTGGAGCATCTAACGTCGATAGAATTAGTATTAATGAAATATTTTGTTTCAACTCTAGCAAAAAAAATATATTGTTTATATATTTGAGAGTCATCTCATTTTCTCTCTTTTAATTCCTTTTTCTAAACCCTTAATTAGTTTTATTTTATTTGCATTTTTATCAAAATTTTCAAACTTGATTTTTTTAATAATATTTTAATTACTAATTTTTATATTGAATTTGTATAATGATGGGAGATAAAAACTTATTTTAAAGTAGTTATTTATTTGAATTCATTTTCCAATTTATAATTATTCGAGCATGATCATCTACTAACATTTGTAATGAAGATTAATGGTAAATAATTCTCTAAAATTATCAATTCATATTAAAAATATTTCAAAAACTTATTTTCCTTCTTTCTTTTTTATTTTTTATTTTAGATATCAAACAATCATCATTATTCAGATTTATCAAATGAGTTGATTTATGCTTCCAAACTCTTTTATAGTAGAACAAATAGAAAATGAGTACAGGTTTTGAAAAAAGGGAAAAACTAGCTATGAATTTTGGGGAATGCTTAAAAGCTAGGTGAATTTCACGAAATCCGTTACATCCGACTAATCAATTTTGATAAAAAATAATAACTAGTGATCAATTTTGATAGTGACGTGGGCGACCAAATCTATAAAAAGCAATAAACTTTGGTGACAAAACAAAAAAGTGATATTTTCCTTACATTTTAAAATATTATTCATATTATTGTTGTGTATATAAAATGTTTATTAAAAAAAAATTAAACAATGACATTTTTATGCACAATAATCATATTCGAAAATTTTAAAATACACTTTTCATTTATAATATCATACATTTTTTACAGTTATAATAACACACATTTTTCATTAATATATAACTTACGTTTTTTATTAATATAATATACACTTTTCAGTTATAATGACATACAATTTTCAGTTATAATAACATACACTTTTCATTAATATATAACTTACACTTTTCAGTACATAAGTACATACATTTTTCAGTTATAATAACATGCATTTTTTATTAATATAACTTACACTTTTCTGTTATAATATCATACACTTATAGTTATAATAACATACACTTTTTATTAAAAACAGTGTTGCACTTTTCAATATAGTAACACATTTTTCATTAAAAACGAAAATGAACATTTCAATATACTAATATACATTTTTTCAGAAAATAAAATTCATAAAAATAATCGTAAAAAAAAAAAAATTCAAATTTTAACAGTTGACTGGTTAAGATGATCAACTTAAATACATGATGTATTTAAGTGCACATTATACTTTCTCTTATTAATTATATGCATCAAATATGCCATTCAACTAAAGTCAAAGTTTTTAATGAAATTAGTTGTTTTATTAAAAAAATATTAGTTTCAGTATTAATTGTTTATACAGAACAATGCATTATGTAACATGTGTATAAGAGTTATTGTTATTATTTTTATTTGGTAAATTATTGTATGAACAAGTTGCATAACATATAACAAATGCAATTTTTTACAATTTTATAATATTACATAAAATATTACTATACTTATAAATAATATCACAATCATGTTTGCCATATAATTCGACGCGTTTGTGTGTGTCAAGAGTTGCGGTATTACTTTATAAGTATATTAATATTACTTGATAAGTGATGTAAAGGTTGGACAAAGTGGGATAACTTAAATGGTTAGAGCACCTAGGCCTTAGGTCCTAGGTTCGAGTCATAGGGATGGGAAAAAAGGGATGGGTATTTAAGTGATGTAAAGGTTCAACTTCAAAGAAATTGCATGGTGCAAGTAGTACGTGCAAGTATGACTTTTACGGAGTATTATACTCCGTAATATTATTTATTTTTCCCTCGACTTTTTAATTCTTTTTTGGTGAAAATAAAAAGTAGGAGTAGTTTGTATTGTTAAGTAAGTTTGTCCTTAATTTAATGAATGAGATTCTCTTAACATATTTCATAGTTTTATATTCCTATAAGTATAGAGACTAGAGAGAATACTTATTAGGTGAAAAAATGTAAAAATAAAAAAGATATCATAATTAATAAGGTAAACTAGAAATTATGAATATTTTATAAAGTTAAAAAAATATGGAATAAAAGGAGTAAGAGTAGTTTGTATGGTTTAATTAATTAATGAGATTCTTTTTTAACAAATTTCAAAATTTTATATTTCTATAAGTATAGAAAGAATACTTATTATGTGAGAAAATGTAAAAATAAAAAAGATATCATAATTAATAAGGTAAATTAGAAATTATGAATACTTTCTAAAATTTTAAAAATGATAAAATTGGAAAAAAATGTGATAAAAGAAAAACCAAAATATCATTTAATTAAAATGACATTTATTTATGTACTTCTCGGGAAAATAATTGTGGATAAGATTTCATTCATGATAGGCAATTATTTAAAGTCAACATTTCATTAGAAGCAAATTTTTAAGTCAATAATTAATTATGGATTGGAACGATCGATATTGATTGTGTAATCCAACTTGGGTTAAAAGTTAAATATAAGTTGGAAACTAAATAATTAAATTACTAGAATTTCGGCTCGAAATTTAAATCAAAATATGTTAAAACAAAGAAAGAAAAAAAATGGTGAAAATGAGAACCTATGTTAAAACGAAGAAAAAAAAATGAAAAATCGCCCACATGCCGACCTTTTTTTTTTTTTTTTTTTTGTTATAGAAAGATGCTAAATATTTATAGAAATAATACCAAAAGACTCACATATTATTGAATTATTACATCTCCACACCTATATAGTCAAACATGATCAAATGATGTTTTATTTAATAAATTAGAATGCATTCTTTTTTATATGCTTGTTTATTATTTATTATAAGATAAAATTCTTTGATTTTAGCTAGTATTGCTAGTTGATTTTTGATCTTCTTTGTAAAGAGCCAACAGTCTTATAAAATTTTCCTTAAATAAAAGTTGGTATATTGCTGCAGGTTCATTTTAAATTATGAAACAATTAATTCACCTTCAATCCAACCTACTAATATTTATTCAAAGTTAAACCAATCATGTCGGACCAAATCAAAGTTAATTTGCTCTATCATGCGCGTTTTAATTAAAACCTCATATGTTTTACACCGGTAATTTTTTGAAATTATATCCATATATAAAAGAATCTTGCTTTTCTAGTATTTCTCTTCCCTGTATTTCTTTCTTCTAATGCCGCCTCTCTCTCTTTTTTTTTTTTTTTCTAGAGGCACAACACACTTGCAAGCCACATCATGAAGATTAAGATTTCTTTATTTTATTTTATTTTTAAATTTGAATATGAATATATAGAAAACGGGGTTTATATATGTTTAATGATAACTAATTTGAAAATCATTGTGATCAGGAAATACGACAATAGTTTTTTTTTTTTTTTTTTTATGGAAGTTAAATACCCATCATTTTTTTCCCCTCCCCATGACTCGAACCCAGGATCTAAGGTGGTGCTCTAACCACTTAAGCTATCCCACTTTGTCAATACGACAATAGTTGAAAACAACGCTATTAAGAAACAATAATATATGGATTAAAAAAAAAGAAACAATAATATATTACATACCCTATATTGTAATATTACGTCTTAATTATGGAGTACAATTTTATGGTATAAGACACAGTATTATAGGAGTGTTGTAGGTTGTGTTTAAAATTTTGAATACCATTCGAAATACAAAAGATTTGAAATCTTTTGTTTGGATTTACTATGAATTCTTCATCCAAATCATTGTTTGGAAATAAATTTAACTTTTTTTAAGTATAGAATTTAGAGAGAATTACGCCATAAAAGATAATGAGGAAGATTGAGAGATCAATTTGAAATTGAAGTATCTTTATGCAAACAACTGCATTAAAAAAATTGCCTATAATATTATGGGCATGGGTGGACCCAGAATTTGGTGGTAAGGGGGAAATAGAATATTGTTAATATTATTATATGTTCGATAATAAAATTAAAATATTCATATTTATAAATTTATCTGGGTCTATAATCTATAATCATCTGAAAATGAAAAAAAAATTAATGAATGATAATATTTTGTTTATTTATCATGCACAAATTTTGTACAAAATGTGCACATACAGATCGTGTACGAAATGTGCACGTATGTATCGTGCATAAAATGTGCACATGACATTTGTATTTTATTCACCATAAGAAAAATAAAATTGTCACATATCTTTCGTTACACTATAAAATGTGTCATATATATTTGAATTAATTTATATAACTAAAATATTAAAAATTCAAATATATTTTTAATATTAATATTTGAACTAAAGTTCGTAACTTAGTAACCCAACTAATAATTAAGAAATAAGTCAAAAGTTAATTTAATAATAAATTATTTTATTAATTTAATAACTAATTAATTGATTAATATATAGGAACAAAAAAGAAAAGAAAAAAAGTGAGGGGGCCATGGCCACCCTAAGGGTGTGCCTAGGTCCGCCCCTGATTATGGGTAGAGTGGAAATAGATTGGACCATGGACCTATGGTCTAGCCTATTAAGAGTTTTGTCAGGCTGACCTATTTATAATATGATGTCGAAATAAAGCTTTTTAAAAAATCTATTTAATTAAGTAGGCTAGTCTTGACTTTATATAAGGCTTTAAGTCTAACAAAAAGGTCTATTTAAAATTATATATTATAGTTATATATATATATATTTTTTTTTTATAATAAGTAATTTTTAAAATTTAGTATTAACATTACTATTAAATTAAATTTATTTTAGTACTTGAGAAATTGTTATAATGTTTGTATTTAAACTAATTGTTGTAATGCATTTTATTTTGGCATTGTCGTGAATTTTGTTTGCAATTTTGAATATTGAACTGTGTTTCATATTGAATATATTTTAACAAGCTTCTAAAAGGCTCGTAGATCTGACATATTTACTTATTAACAGGTCAGACAATACTATAAAAAAAGTTTATCATAAATAATAGACCAGACTTAAGCCCAATGTTTATAAACTTGACGCAAACTTTTTCATGTAAAATCTAGTCTAACCGCGTATTTCCACCATAGCTTGCGTATTTCCACCCTAGCTTATAAGTGGGTGGCTCATGACCAATTTACTTAAATACTACCTCTTTTTTGGAGAACAAAACTACTGTCTTTTTTGGTTCGTGTAAATTTTACCACACTTCCTTTTCTATTTTTAATCATTCTTTACTCTAGCTTCGATTTTATTAATGTGCGGCATATGCATAATAACATCTTGATGCATTAATTTAGTAGTATAATGTTCGATTAAGTCACACCACATAATAAAATTAATGCATTTGGGCAAAGGAAGATTCCAAAGCAAACTGCTGGAGCACCATCATGTAATTTAGTGATTATTCCATCACTATCAATGGACTACAATAATTTTAGAGAAAACAAAAAAAATGAATGGGTACAATAATTTAAAAAAAAAAAAAAAATGAATGGACTACAATAATTTGCATCAGAAGAAATCTGCGTATGACTCGTAAAATATTGGATCAACTGCTAATTCATTGACTTTTGAGTTTTGACAACTGATTAAATAAATTGTTTTACTCAATAGATATTTTGGACTTTTAATTTAAAATATTTCAGTTGTAATTTGTAAATTTGTAATTATAGATAGTATGTAAATACGCGCGCGATTGAGATGACGCTTTCATTATGAGTATTGTTTTTTTACAAGAAAATCCAATATTATAAACTGCATGTATTGAAGCCTAAACATTACAAAAAAAAAAAAAACACGCTAACAAATCGTCAAATGATCAGATCAAAGTTAACAGAATATGCAACGAAAATTTGTCGATTTGTATCAAATTTGAGACGGAAAATTACGTCACAAATCCTAAAATTAAAAATACATTCCGTGGCAATGGACCTTGCAAATTTGGGACGAATATTTATATCAACAGTTTTGCGACACGCTTTTTTTTTTATTGTTGAGGCCTTAATTAATTATTTATAGGGTCAGTTGGTATTATAATTAAAGGGAGTTTTCGTTATTCTTTTTGATTCGTACATGAATTATTTGCATTATGAGTTTCGAACATATCTAGTAAAACAAAACACAATCTTAAATTTTGATGTTTTAACCAGCTTATATATTAATGGTCTTACACTCACTCGATGTTTATATATAAATTAAGGGTTGGTCTGCTATGAACTCGAGTGCATGCTGTGCACCCTAGTCTATGTGCACTTTTCAGTTTACTGACTTACACTTTTTGGTGAATGAGTAATAATTGAAAAGTGCAACACCATTACCAAAAAGTGTAAGTCAGTAAACTGAAAAGTGCACATGGACTAGGGTGCACATCATGCACTCGAGTGCATACTAGACTTTACCATAAATTAATTTTCATTTGATTTTTTATGTTTAAAATTTTAATTTTACTATATAAAATACGATTTCCAAAACAAAAAGATTACTTCAAAATGACTATAGTCATGCTTTTGGTTTTAAAAATCAGGGTTTTGGATTTCAAGATCCAAAACTCGTTTTACTTCGGAATTTAAAAATCGGTTTTCAAAATCCACTCAAAATCACCCCTATCAAACATATTGATTTGACATAAAGTTAGATCTATATAATATTACTTTAATCATTATATTCTTTCTCAACAATAATATAATACATTTAATCATTAGACAATCAACTAATCATTATAATCTCACCAAACAATAATATAATAATACAAACTCATTCAATCTTACAAATTGATTTGACATAAAGTTAAATCCTCAACTATTCTAAAACCCAAAAGAAACACTTATATTACTATTCATTGGAATTTAAAAAACCAGGATTTTAAAAACTCGACTTTTAAAACCACTCAAAGCCCAAAGTAAACACTCCCTTAAAGTTTTTTTTTTGGAAATGGTAAAATTCCTTAAAGCTAAAAGATGCAAAGTAGATGGAATTGTGGTTGGATTTTTTATATGTGAATCAGTGATATTATAAACTTTATAAATAATGAAAATTTGTCTCACATATTAAATTTTCGTACATAAGTTTTTGTAAATATAATAATATAACAAATTCTCTTCAATATTGTGTGTTAATCGGGTTTTGCACTAGTATATTTATATACTTCCTCCATCTTGTAAAATTTTACTCAAACCCATTTTTTTGGTTCACAAAATATATGTTTATTTTATTTAAATAATTAATTTTTGAATATTTTTTCTACTTTATTAACAAGATTGAAAGTATGTACTAAATATTCTTTACTGGTTATCTCATATATATATTTTATAATTAAAATATAATTTTTTAAAAATATGTATAAAAAGAAGTGAACAAAATTTTAATAGATCGGGACAGAGAGAGGGAGTATATAAATATTTATTAATATAGATTTATATTCATTGATCTATATTTTAATTTGAATTATTTAAAATGAAACGGGGCGAGATAGATTTAACCCGAGAGTCATGTTACGGGCAGGGGCGGACGAGTGTGGATCTGAAAGAGCGGGTCGCTCGCAAGCAGCTCAACCCGTCATAGACCCACCCACCCCACTGATATCACTAAATTAGTATTGGACCGTTATAACCGCTAATGCGTTTACGCGCTGTGCAGTTATGAAGCTTCTCTCTTCCATGCTCATGCTAATGGTGTGTTTTAATCAAACGCACTCGGTTCACAACAACAGCCAAGCGAAAGCCTGAGTTGAAAACCCTACCCTGATCACAGTCCAATAGGAACTTTTAATTTTTCTCCTTTTCTTATACTCGAGATCCGAATTGTAAGTTACCAATCTAAATATATCTCCACTCTGTCATCGATCAGCTCGCATTTTCTCAGAAAATTGAGTAAATAAGGAGGACAGGAAGATGATGGTCGAGGACTTAGGGGTGGAAGCGAAGGAGGCGTCCGTGAGAGAGGTGGCGAAGCTTCTGCCGTTGCCGGAGCTTTTACAGTCTATTGCTGCGATTAAAGCTGATTACATTGCTCGTCAACAGGTGTTATCTACTTTTAGCTCATGAATTCTGCCGTTTATCAATGAGTTAGTGTTCCTTTTTTGCGCCAACTTCACGTGTTCTAAAATCGACAATGAGCTCTGGAATTGGGAATTTATAAGATCTATTTAAATTCGTTTCGATTCATGTAATTCTGCGCGCTCCTCATATATTTTGTTCATTCGTGATCACAGAATGGATTATAAACTAATCTCTAGGTCTGGCGTGTAGTTTCAGTTTCAATATACGTGATAATAATTTTTCATTTAACAACGTGTTGATACCAATAACTTTGTTAGTCAAATTCTGTCTATTTATGATAACTAGTAGTATATGTTCTTGGGCAATGGCCTAATCTGTCTATTTTTACATTTCTCCTGTCAACTTCGTACTGCTGTTACCATAGGATTTCTATAAGTCCAACCTTTTCCCCCCTGTTTTTAACTACTCTCGTTGTGGTGTGATACCAGGCAAATGATGCACAGCTCAGTACAATGGTTGCAGAGCAGGTATAGATGGACCCTATGCATAGCATTCTTACTTTAACTTTTAGAATTTTAGATTTATGTATATGTTTCTCTCTCCAACCGCCTTACCTTGACTCTGAATTGCTTGGATCAGGTTGAGAAGGCACAATCAGGGCTTAAATCACTGTCCTTGTCTCAGAAGACAACAAATATGCTCAAGGAAAACTTCATCGAGATTGAAAAGTATGAAGATGATGGACTTTATAAATGCATTGTAAAAAAGAGTTCATGTCATCCCCTGGCTTATTGATGTTTTAGACTGATTTACAATCATCCTTCATAACAGATTATGTAGAGAATGTCAAACATTGATTGAAAATCATGATCAAATAAAGCTCCTCAGCAATGTGAGGAATAACATAAACACAACTTTGAAGGCGAGTGACTAGTTATATGCTTTTATGCACATAATTTGTATAAATGTGAACTCTAGAAGTAAAATCTTTCTTTCGTACTATTGCATTATAATAAGCTGCTCTGCAAGAATTTCGCTGGTTGTGTTTTTTTTAAAAACTCATTCTTATGGTTATCTCCATTTGAATATTAAATCTTTCTTATTATGAACTATAATGTTCTTTCGCAGGATGTCGAGGGTATGTTGTCAATCTCTGTTGAGGCCACTGCTGCACGTAATTCTTTGAGTGATGACAAGGAACTTACCAACACCTATGAGGTTGAAATTTTGTTGGGTTTGGATATTATTCTTGAATTGATTTAACTTCAAAAGCTGTGCTATTGAACTTGTTCTGATAATCATTTGTAGAGATTAACAAAACTGGATGGGAAACGAAGATTTGCATTAGCAGCTGTATCGTCTCATGCAGAAGAGGTTGGTCGGCTGAGGTCAGAAAGTATACTTGGATTTATCATAACGGTTTTGTATAATAAAATTATGGTTAGCTTGGTATTTCCTGAATAACTGAACACATTCCTTTTTAATAATGAATATATGACATTTAAGAAGACAATTTGGCAATCCATGTGTCATTATACCAAAAACTAACTTTTAAACTGTGTTTTAAAGCTGTATTGATTGTTTGTGCTTGTCAATTGTGGCCCTCGTGTTGACAGTTCCTTATTTAACTTGGAATATAAAATAAAAATTCTGATCAGAGTAATATGCTAATGTGTTGATGTAACGCCTTATCTAGAAGATTGTTGAAATATAGGAAACGTTTCACTCAGATATGATACTTTTTATGTTCTAATGATTATCTTAGTACTTGTAGAAATGAGTAATTTTACTTGTTCATGATGGACTTGGTTACAAAATTCCACAGGGAGTACTTTGAAGATGTAGATCGCACATGGGAGACATTTGATAAGACTTTGTGGGGTCATGTTGCCAACTTCCTTAAACTCGCCAAAGAAAGGTATGCCTGTGTTTTGGTTTCTTTATAATGCCCTTTTTTGTGTTCTTTTACCCTGGTGTCTCAGTGTCTGTATTTTTTGCTGAAGAGCTTCACAAAGTTGAATGTCCATCGAGGAAAAATAAAATTAAAAAATGCTCTGTTAGCTAAAGACGGTCATTTAATATACAAATTTTTTTTTTTTTTACTGAACAATAACATCATCAAGCCTGTTCAGTAATCCAGAGAAAAATGCAGATGGATGACTAAAATAATAGTCAGGTTTAGATTAATGGAGTAATAATTATTCGTCTGTGGAGTTTTTTAATAGAGCACATTAGGTTTTTCATTCCATTTCACATTATCACCTGTCTGTTCAGATTTTAGCAACCATCTTGTGCATATCTTATGGTGCTCATGTATTACAGTTATTTTGATTTGCAGCCCACAAACACTAGTTCGTGCGTTGAGGTATGTTTAGTCTGAATTAAAAGAATTTTCATAAGAACTTTTGGGCTGGTCTTCTCTAGGAAATAATATATATCTTTTGATTACACTTAAAATGATAAGGGTTGTGGAAACACAAGAGATCTTGGATGAACAAATACGTACTGAAGCAGCAGAGGCTGAAGGAGGTGCAATGGATTCAATGAACCAAAATGCCAAGTATTTATCTATCAACTAACAAATCTTCACGTCCCTCATCAATTAGTTTTGAACACTATATATTGTGCATATTAATGTTTTGAAACAATACAATTTTGTTAATTCCCCCCACCCAATTAATTAAACTTCAGGAAAGGTAAAGGCTACAAGGATAAATGTTACGAGGAAATAAGGAAGTCTATTGAATCACGTTTCGAGCAATTGCTCTCTGAGGTTTATGTTTTCTCTGGCTTCTGCAATATTGCACTAGTTTAGAACTTATGTATTAGTTCTCATATACTGATAAAGATATGGCTTCCAGCTTTTATTTGAGGATGTAAAAGGAGCTATAGAGGAGGCTAAAAAGGTAATCATTAACTTTTGAAAGATTCAATTTTTATTAATATCAACTGACATTGCCAAAAAAGGAGGGATTATTTGAGTTCATGGTGTAAACACCAATAGGATATCATGTTTAGTGTGATTGAGATTCTGTTTCATATTCTTTATGGCATTTGTGGCTATATACCCTTATTTTCTCCTGAACTCATTTTTTCATGAAGCTGTCTTCATCAACCTAGATTCAATTTACTTTCTTTATCAGACCTATATAGATTGAAAAGGTCAAACAATATCCACATTTCTACTATTTTTTTTTTCATTTATACAGTACCTCTATGGACACTTGGAGAGGTTCATGCTAATTATATCTCAGTACAAAGTACGAACATAATTGGATAAGATCCAGTCACATCACTTATATATCACTATTAACATAAGGCAAAATATGTTAGGTAAAGTGAACTTGAACAACCAATTCATCTGTAAACCTGTCTGCTGAATATTGTTATTTCTATATTCTAAGTACTTCATCATTGTAATTTTGTTGGCATCTTTAGGGACTTCATGTGTGCATTACACTGTTTAAGACTTTAAGTGGCACGAGAATAACCTCAAAATAATCAATATGAACATAATTAAGCTAAGCTTCTCTCTTCTTTAGTATAGTTCAGGCTTTACATAAGTTGCCCATTTTCGGAACATATATATTCATTATCTATATACTCAGATTTACTCACATTAGACTGTGTGATTTACATAATATATTGCACATTTAAGTTATATATGCAGTTGTTTTTAATGAGAATTCACTCCATCAAGTTCTTGAAGCTCATGCTATTTTAAGTTATCTCATGTTGTGGCAAACTCTTTTGATAAATGTCAGATTGGTGAAGAACTTGGAGATATCTATGACTATGTTGCCCCTTGCTTTCCTCCTAGGTTTGCTATTTTTACTTCTTGACATGATTTTTGTTTATTGGGATTTTTACTCAGCTCCCGAAGGGACTTCCTTATTCTGGTCAATTTCTTTGTTTCTTTTTCTTGATGATTCCGCTCTGTTATTCTAATCTTCATTCCTTCAGATTTGAAATATTCCAGCTCGCTGTAAATCTTTATACTGAGAGGTTTGTTCAGTGGCTGAGACTACTCAGTGACAGAGCTAATGATCTGACAAATATTGAGATATTAAAGGTATTTCATCAGAATCTGTTTTTTTTTTTTATCAAACCAATTTTCACATTTTGAATTGCTCTACATTTAAATGCATAATCATCATCGGCTGAGTTGTATATTCCACTTAAACTTGTGGACCACATGTCTCAACCTTATCAATGTAAATCAACTATTTTTTTTTTTAATTGTTAGAGTTGGCTTATCTTTTATTTTATACTATCTTTTCCAATATTTGTTTTCTTGGGAATGTGATGAATTAGTGACTTCCCTTTTCTAGTGCTACATCCAAGATCCACATAGAAGATTGACATAGTTTTGGCTAGATAACTGCTGTTTTCTGCAACCCAATTAAGTCATGAGTATTATCTTTATTTCATTACGGAGTATATCTTCTCCCTGGTTCTATATTTTCAAATGGCTACTTCTGCTTCCATTAATTCCTTGTCGTAAACGAGTAAATATCAGGTGACTGGCTGGGTGGTGAACTACCAAGATAATCTAGTTTCGCTTGGTGTTGATGAGACACTTGCTCAAGTTTGTTCTGAGTGTGGTGCAATGGACCCCCTTATGAATGCTTATGTTGAACGCATGCAAGCCACAACAAAGGTAACTAGACAAAAGGACATTTTCATTTCTTTCTATTCAAATATAAATCACCCTTTCAGGTCAAATAATCAATTGAAGGCATGTTCTGTAGAAATGGTACTTGAATATACTCGAGGCTGATAAGGTACAGCCACCAAAGAAGACAGAAAGTGGAAAGCTGTACACCCCAGCTGCTGTTGATTTGTTTCGCATCCTTGGAGAACAAGTACAAATAGTACGAGAAAATAGCACGACTGTCATGTTATACCGAATTGCTTTGTCCATCATTCAGGTAGATTTAACTTGAGTAGTTTGTGAGTCATGAGCATTGAGAAATTATTTGGAAGGACAGTTTTAAGAAATGGATATTGCACAATTAATGCATATCAGCCATGAAGCTAAAAAGACATTAAGACTTTTGTTTTTCTTCTTGTTTCAGGTAATGATAGACTTTCAAGCAGCTGAGAGGAAGAACTTGGAAGAACCTCCTTCTGAAATTGGTTTAGAAGTTTTGTGTGCAATGGTATGTGCATTGTGTCAGAAAATAATATGTGATAGATACAACAAATGATTATTCTGACTATTTTCCACCCTATCACTTTATGACAGATTAATAACAATCTTCGCTGCTATGATCTTGCCCTGGAGCTAAGTTCTAGCACACTTGAAGCTCTCCCAGAGAATTATGCTGAGCAGGTACCTATGTGATAAGAAAACTTTTTACCTTTCACTCGCTTATTTCCAGATTTAATAAAAAGACTGCAGTGCAATCCAAAGTTTACTTGTTTTTCCTTTTGAGACTAATATTCATCACTTAGTTTTAGAATTTCTTAAAACTAATTTTGCCTCAAATTATACATCTTAAGAGCTTCTCCTACTGATCTGTTAGAAACCTTTTGTTTTATGCTCATTAACATAAACAATATTTGGGAGAATAACTGAATAATCATTAATATGGTCATTTGGTTCCTGGATTTACCGCCTGACAAAGTATGTTGTTTCTTGAAACTGTTTCTTAACCACACCTGTACAGGTTAATTTTGATGACACTTGCAAAGGCTTCCTTGAGGTGGCAAAGGTATGTCGGTGCTTCCTTTTTCGCTTTGATATTACCTTTGGTCTTTCTATCCGTTTTAGATCTCGTAGTAGCATCATTATTTACTGTAATTACTTTAAAGTTCAACATTAGATAATGAAGTTATATACTGGGAAAGCCATAATATTGTTATCCGACAAATGTCATTATTGATAATTATTATTGCTCTGTAAGGTGTTGTGCGATCTTTACATAATATTGTTATCTACTGCAGTAGCCATTTTCCTCCACCTGCTTCTAATTTTTTTTAAATACTGAGTATATTAATGTTTCTTAATCATTATAAAGTGATAAATATTTAATGTTACTAGGAAGCTGTTCGTCAAACTGTTACTGTCATTTTTGAAGATCCGGGAGTTCAGGAATTACTTGTAAAGATATATCAGAAAGGTAAGATTTTTGTGCTTCTGACCTTATTGTCGAGTTCTATGAACAGTTCTAATTTACGAAGACTAGAGATGAGGAAGAGAAACTAGAGTATTTGAACATGGATAATTAATCATCAGCTCTTCTTTAATTCACTAGATTTTTCCTTATTAAAAAAAGTGAATATACTAAACACAGGATACAAATTATCTTCCTCATAGCCTGTTTGGCATGCATGCAGAAATTTAAGCTTGAAACAGTTGAAAAGGAAAAACAGAACCCTAAATAAATCAAAGTTGATTAGCCCTACGCATTATTTTTCTTATCGATGAATTTCTTCTCATTACAGATTGGATGGAAGGGCAAGTAACAGAGTACCTAGTTGCCACTTTTAAAGATTACTTCACAGATGTCAAGATGTAAATTATTTTTACTCCACCTGAGTAATAGTGACTTATGATTTTCCAGATGATGCAAGTCCGTTCTTTCATTTCAAGGTACATTGAAGAAAGATCGTTTAGGCGATTTGTTGATGCCTGCCTGGAAGAAACTGTTATTGTGTATGTCGATCATCTGCTGATCCAGGTTCTAATCATTTATAAAATACACATTCATAATTTTTTCTTATCATCATGTGGTTAAGCCTCGACTTTCTGGTTGTGCTCTCCAGAAACATTATATCAAAGAAGACACAATTGAAAGGATGAAGCTAGATGAAGAGGTTCTCATCGAATTTTTCCTCGAGTATATGACTAATTCTGTAAGCTCCATTTCACATAACGATTCGTACATAATAAACAGTTGACATCCTCTAAATTTCACTAAATTTAAGTTGCTTACAATTTTTCATGTAACAAGAAAGTTATGATTTTCATAATTTCTTAAATTGATTCCCACATTTTAACTTATAATAACATATATTGATAACACCCTCAAAAAAAAAACATATATTGATAACAACAATGTATTGCAGAAAGTTGAAAATAAAATAAAGGTACTTGCAGACTTGAGAGAACTTGCTTCATCAGAGAGCCCAGATGTTTTCACACTTGTATACACAAATATTCTTGATCATCAACCAGATTGTCCTGTGAGTCCTCTATTAATCGATCATCATACGCTCATCTCAAATCCATATTCTTCATGTGCAACATATACTTACTTATCCCCGTTTCTAATTTAATGCTCAAACGAATGTAGCCTGAAGTGGTCGAGAAATTGGTGAGCTTACGAGAAGGCATACCGAGGAAAGATGCTAAAGAGGTACGTAAGAATGTTATGAACATGAGTCCTCTCACCCTGCCATAACTTAAAATTGCATAAAAATCACTACATTTTTTCGTTTATTCAATTACAACACATGTTTTTAAAATTTTCAATTTGACATGCAAGCGTTTAAAATTTTGCAATAATATCATATAAAAAATTTCCGGCAACTAGTGCTAATGTGGAAGCCATTTTTGTAAAAAAAAAAAAAAAAAAAACCCTTCTATTTATTTTAGTTTAATCACAACCTTTTAATTTTTTTGCACACTGTCACATCAGCAAGACTTACAGTTGTCGGAAAATAGTCATGTGATAGAATTGCAATAATTTGAAAGGTCGTGCACTGAATTATAAATTTTAGAAGTTGAACTGTAACATAACAATGTGGTTGGTTATTATGTGAAATAGGTTGTTCAGGAGTGCAAAGAAATTTTTGAACATTCTTTTGTTAATGGTAAACCTCCCAAGGTTGGTTTCGTATTCTCTAAAGTGAAGGCATTGCAAGCTAAAGGAGGCATATGGAGAAAACTCACTTAATCTTACATCACATTCTATTACTGAATTAAATTTCTCTAATAAAAGAATGGTTAATCAATTACAAGATCGAGTATAATAATATCACTTGTTATATATATATGTGCATGGTTAGTTGAGTGTGGACGAGTTTTATTATGATATTTGTGATATTTTTCATTTCTAGATTGACATTAATCGATTCTAGTTAACTTGTTTGTAGTTTCATCACTTTCACTTTTGTGGATTGATCAATATGTTATGGATGATCAAATTTAATGAACTATATCAAACTACCGATATTTCGCTTACAATCCTCTTTTGCAACTATATGTATATTGATATTTTCATTGCATTGTTTTGCTCGCAAAAACTTTATAAGTGACATTTAATAGAACTAAGAAATATATTCCTTTCAAAAAATATAAAAATAGAACTAAGAAATATAAAAAAAAAAAAAATTAGACAAATCAATTTCAATTTAGACAGTATACATATTCAATAATACAAAACATCAAAAGAAATTTAGCAAACCTATACAAACATTATCTAAACTTAGAAAAATTCATTTCCACGTACTAAAAAAAATCAAGAATGATCATACATGACTATAGATTGGACATAATGCGTAGTTTACTAACAATGGAATCTATAATAGAATGAGAGCCCTCAGTAGCCGCAAACGGCAGGTGCTTACTTGCTTCAGCACGATCGAAATAAAATCCTCCCGATACGAGCTTCTCTTTCGATTGTAAAGCTAACCACAATACTGTATCTGCACCTTGCTCACTTGTTCTAAGGTTTCCTGATAACCTGCAAAATCACACTTCGATTTTACTTGATCGTATAGAGAATTGGAAGTTGCTCGACTAAAGCGACATGTGAGTACGTCAAAGTCAATCGAGATACAAGATGGGCCTTACTTTTTTGAGAGACCGGGCAAACTCTTGGCAACTCCTGGTGTCTCTGCCCACCCGGGATGCATTGAGTAGAATGCAATGTCTTTATCCTTGTACATATCTGCCCATTTTTCTGTCAATGCAACCTGATTTAAGGGGAAAAAAAATGCAATTTAACCTATAATGAAAACCATGCCTTAAATAAAATTTTCATCATCAAAGAGAGGAGGTTAAGGTTTTCAAATCATAGATAACGAATGGTTCAAACTAAATGAATAAACTGCAAGATTGGTCTCATATCTATTGGGTGTTGGGCTGTGGGCGATTTTAGTCTGATACGAATCAGTTTTCTCAATTGGGCCTAATAACTTTTGAAACTATATTGACAATTTTTTGTTTAGGATGATAATTAATTTGTAATTTTTAATTGAAATTATATGTTAGGGTCTCATTATGCCATGTAAGTGATGTCAAGTAATTAGTCAGGTTGCTATGCTCACTGTGTAAAAATCCTGCAACATTGTCAATCTAGGACTAAATTGCATCATTTCAAAAGTTATGGGACTTAATTGAGTGAATAAATTTGTATGGGACTAAAATCACCTACACCCAATAGATGCGGCAAACCTACCTGCACGCGCTTGTTCCTCGCATACTGCTGAACCCCGTCAAACTCTTTACTGTTGAACTGCAAAGATATATAAATTTAGTCATCGTAAGTAATAAAACCATATTGTAAATCAAATAAGAGCAGAGGGAGGGGGGTTGGGGCGGTACCTGTAGATCTTCCATCAACGGAACAGTATACATTCCACCAGATGCAACTGTAATAACACGAGCATCGGGTGCAGCCTTCTCAAGCAACGGCAACATAAGCTCAGTCATGGTGTAAGTGCCTAAAACATTTACAGCAAAATTCATCTCGTGCCTGAGGTATAAGAAAGAATTAAGGCATCAGATCAGTTTCAAAAAAAATACTTCAAAGGATCGTGAAAGCAAAGAACACTACATACCCTTCTGAGGTTATGAGACGATTATGCTCAAGCAAGCCAGCATTGTTTACCTTAAACGCACCAAATTTTGTTGATATCAACAGATCATTTCTCAAAAATTGAGCGATCAAGAAAGTAAAATGAATTTTACCAAAATATGGATAGGCACATTGTCTGCAGAAAATCGAGACGCGAAAGACTTGACATCACTGATGGAAGAAATATCGCAGACCTAACAGAAGAGCAATCAAGCTTCAGAAATTTCAGAAACAAAACAGCAAAGAATATGGACAAGAGAATCAAACAAAAACCTCCAAAAAAACATTTTTGTTTCCTGTTGCTGATTGAATCTCTGAGAGTGCAACCTCACCCCTCTCCTTATTCCGACACACCATATAAACTGTTGCCCCACTGCCAAAACGCAAATTCAACTATTTGATATCCATAGAAATATACACGAATTTGATCGAAATATGTACACGAAGTGTAAAAAGAAATATGCACCGTGATGCAAGACCCTCAGCAGTTGCATAACCAATGCCGGAATTTGCCCCAGTGACAATGCAGTTTTTCCCTTCAATTCGAACTTGCATATCTTCCAATTTAAAATTTTTTGAATGCTCCCTAGCATTGGAAATAGCATAATTAACAATCCTTGTTAACAAAAACTTTTTAAACAGTACCACCCTTTTCCAGCAAAGTAAAATTAAATCCATATAGGATACAATGACTACTTAGATGTAGCCAAAATTCAAAAGGCATTTTTATTTCTAGTTTCTGAACAATATAAGGTCGATCAAGTGAATTCAGTAACTAAAAGGAAAATATGGATAATTAGGGCATAAATGGCACAAATTTAGCATGTGAACACTCATTAACCTAGAAATTAACATATTTTACTACGAATCCGCCAGAATTTAACCAAGAAAAAGGCAAGTGCACATTCTTAAAACCCAGAGAAGAAAAAACGAATTATAGAAAAACATGAGTGGCGAAATTAAGGAGATGGACTCACATAAAACCAGATTTGGTGAAATCCTTGTACCCGTAAACCCCAAATGCTAATGATCTCCATGTCTGTAATCACAGCAATAGCAATAGCAATAGAAAGAACCTCAGGGATAAGATTAAAAGAATAAAATGTAAATTAAATGGGAGATGAGACTTTGGATGTTCTTACCTTGAGAAGAAACATGGCGAGAGATGAAATTGAGATACGAATTTGTATTTGGAAAGAAATTTGGGATTTTTTTCCCATATAACACAACTACGTAGACTGTGTTTGGAGTAGTCGTTTTAATACTATTGTTATTAACGGCTCCCATGCTTCCACGCAAACACCACCTCACCCAGTGTTCTTGGAAAAGTGACATAAGTTTGATTTGAATGAAGATATAAAATGATTTAACAGTAACACCTATAAATAATTAAATACACATAAAACATTTAATAAGGTTTCCTATATCTATGTCTAATTTCATAAATTAAAACTAGAAACTAAAGTTTTAAATCAAAATCTCAAAGAAAAATATGAGCTCACATTTCTTTTTTCTTTCTACTCCTTTGATATACAAAAACTTTATTTCGAGGTAAACCAATCAATTTTATAGAAATATGATAAGTTATGTAATTATATTTTAAGTGATTTATTTGTTCAATTGAATTTTTGACCTATCACATTAGAACAGGTTAAAATTATAGTTCGATTGCATTATACAATTGACTGCACACAAGTATGACTTGATAATAAATATGGAGTATTGATTATCAAAACAGTTAAAAGGGGAGAGAAATTGTATTGAGTGTTCGTATTAATTCATTTATAAACTAATTGTGAAGTCGGGTCGGGTTCCATAAACTTTTTTTAAAAAAAATCAAAGCGATAAATTGATTAATGGTTCAAATTATAAACTGGGCCTTTAATTACAGCAAATTATGTGATTTATATCAAGGAAGTACCAAACATGGGGATTATAAGCTTTTTTTATACATATAAATAATCTATAAGGACATGTTTGTTTCATGATTTGGGATAAGATGGGTTAAGATGTGGGGGAGGCTAGATAAACATAGGGGGAGAGGCTAAATAAACCCAAGGGGAGACTGGGTTGTCTAAACCCATGGAATCTAGTTTATAAAAACCGAGTCAAATTATAAACCCGGGTCAATGTGTTTAAAGTTATGAAAAATCAAACATGGGAGAAGGTGGATCTACCTATCAAACCCATCACTAAACCCCACTAAACCCATTAAGCAAACATGCCCTAAAAACACAACTTACACCAAACAAGAATCCATTAAATATGAATTACGACCCGTTTACAAAGAGGAAATTACGAAATCTTTATTGTCATGGATTCACAGTATCATACACTGTTTTTCTTTTTCTTTTTTAAACTCAAACAAGTACAAGTATCATCGACCCTAACCAAAAGCCTTGTGCAATCTAATTTCTCTGCATCTTATCTCACGAAATACTCAACTGCACCAAAACATATATACATGGCAACTCCATTTTTTACAAACCACAATTTAGAACATCCAATATCTAAAAAAAAAGAATCGAAAGAATGGAGTCGTTATGGCTTGACTGACGACTTCTTATGGTCACGAACATGTTTACGACATGTTTCAGTGAGTTGAGATTCTTCAACGCTCCCAATACGATTCATCCTGAAAATAAATCCCACTATGTTTATCAGCGATGCTGTTGCAAGGTATTCCCCCTAATGTCAAGTGAATCATCATGATTCATTTGAATTTGTTGTGAACTATACACACCTGTTTCTGTCCATAATATCTTAAAATTGTTCAAAGTGGTAAGCTACTCACATCTTCCAACTGTAACAGGCCTGTTCCAGCACCGGTCCCTGTATCCATCACAATGCCATGTTCTTCAATTTCTGCATTGGTAAAAGTGAATGCTCGTTGCAACTTTCGTGGTGAAAACACTTCAACTTCCACCACGTAAGAGGCAGTCACAGGACGGTGGTCAGATAGCTTAAGTTCAGATCTCCTATAGCTTAGCAACTTCATTCCTGTCCCAAATGACAGTACTCGATCACACCTGCAGACAGATAATATAAACAAGTTCAAGAAATGCAAAAATGTACGAGAAAAACATACATACATAACACACACTGACATACAGATCGATCAACAAGTAGAACTATGTAGCAGTAAGGATAGATGCTTAAGGGGAATAGATCATTAAATGATAAGATCACATCAATAGGGGTTTGCAAAAATTGTAATAAACTATGTTTATGCTGAGTGATAAGCAGAACACACTCAAGTCAGTTGGATAAACTCATCCCATTGCAGCAGCCAATCACAAGTCCAGGTAAAGAAGAATTGAAGAAAGTTGGTGCCTATGTAAGTGACTGCCTAGCACCATAAAAAACATCATCGTTGGTGTAAGGCTTGTGACAGACTGACAGTTAAGTTGTTAACCATCACATCACAAATCTTTTGTTAGATATTTGAGAAAATAGTTTTTTAGTCCTGTAAGTTACCACTATTTCGATCAGTCTTGTCGACTTTTATGTAACTTTCAATTGTTCAACATTTAGTCCAGTAACCAGCTGTGGAAAATGAAGCATTTGGTTGATGCTGACATAACAGGGTTTGATTTGTCCACATGGCAGATTCTGATTGGTCAACCATATATTTCACCCCCTACAACTCGTTACTGGACCAAAATATCAAAAAGTTGAATGTTACATGACTATTTTTAATTCATGAAAGTAGACAGGACTGAAATTGATATAGGAGTATTTGCCACTACTAAAAAAAACTGTTTTCCATGGATATTTATCCATGTAGCAGACACCACAAGTAGTGGGAATGGGTTTTAATAATGATGAGGACGACCCTCAAAGCACATATAGAGAAAAAACACAGTTAAGCAAAACCACAACTCATATAGGTAATAGTTCTAGAACAATTCGTTTGACAATAAGAAATATCTGAACAGTGGAGACTGCAGAAATTAGTATGAAACCCGCCATACTAACCAAGTAAATTTATCAAAATTAGACCATGTGTATGTACCAATATCAAGTAAATGGGGAACATAAAGATACATACTATTATTGGAAGAGAATAATACATACCACGCTGGTGTTCGCCTTCCAGCCCTTGGTTCCTCTCCACAGTAAGTGTCAGAGTTGAAATCATATTTGTAAGTTGGAGGAAAGCTTAAGGTACCTTCAGACCATCCATCAAATGCACGGCCCTTTCTAAGCTCTTTTGTTAGCTGCAAAAGGCAATTCTCATTTCTCAGCATATCAGGACAAACACACCATTCACTTGCTGTAACAATAAATTAACAACAAACCCCAAAAGGTAAAACAGACAATCAGAAAAGCCTGTTACTAGATACTAAAGGCTGACCACTTGCTAAACAATAATGTAGTGTTCACTCTATCACTAATGTAATACAGCATTGTCTTCAGAAATTATGTATTAGATCACTACTTTGAGTGAGAGGATATTTATGAGAAAAAAGTAAGTTTCCAATGTGGAACACTCTTAAAAGATAATGGATCAATAAAGGACAGCTGAAACGGTAAAACATACACTTAATAGCAATCAACTTTTCTAACTCTAAGAAATCAAACTCACCTGATCCCGTTCAACTAACATGCACCAGTCCTTTTTGGATATGTATTCTCTTGTTCGCTCATAAGGCAAATTGATTCGATAATTCAGGTCACCCAGCCAGATTATTCTCCTGTAATCATCAAGTGAGATTTGTAATCTTCACATTTGCATTTCAAATGGTAGAAAATTACTTTCACAGATACCAAGTCAAAATATTTTCCTTTTACTTTCACAAAAATGTAATTTTGGGAAACAATAATAAGAAAAGGTTAAAATAGCCAAATGGTCGTCCTACTATGCTCCCATGTTTGAAATTCTTGCACGCAAACACCTTCAGTTATAAATTTGGAATTTCAGGTAGTCACTAATCAGGCAGCAATAGCCAATGTATCTATTTCTTGGGACCGCTATGATCTATACTACAGATGAGATATATCTATGTGTTTTGTAATGGCCTAATGGGCCACTACTACATGAGTGTGCAGCAAGAAGTGATGCCACTCCCCAAAGCTTGTCAAGTTACGAGTTCAAACACAAGAAAAGTTCCCCCACTATAAAACATGAATTTGATACTACTTAAATCACAACACGATAGCATATAAGTATAAAACATATTCTAAAGTTGCAAGTGAAGTTTAGAAAAGTCAAGAATACAGATCCATAAATGTATATGATATTCAACACACATTCGGAAGTGGCCAGTAAATGGGGAAATTGAAAACATATTTTTTCTTTAATTACCTGAATCTTGTATTGCATTATCTGACCCGTACGAATGGAATACTCAGCATTCATGTAATAAAGTAACATTTCAAAGTGGGCAGAAATTTAGTTTAGACTCATAGATATATTGAGAGAGGGAATCCAGAGAAGTTCAAAATCTCTTTGGGACAATTGATAATAAAGGATTAGAATGGTTCTTGAGCATCATTGATAATAACCAATCAAATATTTCCTCAGGATACTCAGAGTGTTTCAACGAAGGCAGAGTTACTATCAATTACAATGATTTATGCCTCCTTGGCACTTGCTTCTTTCAGAGATAGATAACAAGCTCCATACCATTATTAATTGAAGTTAAAGTAGGCCATCCAATAATATACTGTGATAAGAAGAACAATGGGATGAACAGCTATACTTACTCATGGTCATAGATGTTTCTAGGAAGCCCCATACCAGCAAGTGAATTGAAATGTGTCCGTCGATGAATTTCATGCACATCAGCATTTCTTTTCATTGCATCCGCCTCTTTCTCGCCTGATGTTAGATGGGTACAAACAAAGCAGAAGAGGGTCTGATGAATAGACATGCTGACTGATATTGATCCCTAAGAGGAGGGGGAGGAGAGAGAGTTATGCTACTTGAATCACTTAATCAATGAATAATCTGTATATCATAAAAGAGAGTACAAAGTGGAAGATCTAAGCACGGTCCAGCAGAAAAATATATTCCACAAATTGGCCAGTTAGAAATTCATAAAACAATATAACAGCAATACGGATTTAACTACAGCACAAACTTCAGAGAAAAGATGAGGAGAAGGTACATGATTGTTATCATGACGTGACTTTCATGCCATACATAAACGAAAAGAGGCAGAAAAGAAAGGAAAAATAAAATTGGAAGTATGAGATAAAATTAACTGCAAGAACAGAAGATATTTATTGTTCCTATTCTTTGAAAATAAACACTATCAAGATACAATCAGATATGTTTAGATAAAGTTCAGAAGATACCTTGTTCCCGATGTAACCCATAACACCAACCCCCACGGTAGACACATTCAGGTTTTGTATATGCTTCCTCAAGCTCCTACGAACCCATATGGTAATAAAGATGCCAACCATTTGCTTGCTAACAATCCTAACATATGCCGGTCTTCTCTTACGATTAATTACAGATTGAAGGTCAAGTTCAGCAAGTGAAGCTAAGTCAGATCGGAAGTTTTTTTCACTAATCATGTTTGATTTAAAAGAACTATACGTCTTGAACGATTTGGAAGCCTTGAAAGATTTAGAAGCTTTGAATGAATTTGGTCTCTCCAAAACATGCTGAGATAAAAGATGAAGTGGTGACTCAGGCCAGCTTAAGCCTAACCTTTCCGTCCCACTAAGCGTTTTGGTTAATTTGTTGATATACTGGGTATTTGGGACTTCTGCATTTTCTTCAGAATCATCTGTCCTAAAGCAATTCATTCTATCCAGCGTTTTGGGAGAAGAAAATTGCCGCTGCAAATCTTGTTCTGCTGAATTTCTGAAGTTGTCATGGTAATCGGAGATAGATGGATCAGCAGAAATAAAATGTTCTCCTTCAACCATTCCATCCTTGATTTCCTCGATAACATCTAATTCTTCAGTCAGTGGGTGGATTTCTTCCTCAAAGTCACTATCAGATTCAAGTACAATTTCATCTTCTATGTCTGGGGCATCTTCACTTGGCTTAAACTTTGATGGTGAAGTGGGATCACTGTAGCTTTTAAACTTGGTCACAGGTGGAACTTGATTCAGAGTTTCACGTATTATATTTTCCCATTTTGAAACAGGACGACTATCTTCAGGCCCAAATATATTACCAGCATTTAATGGTATGATCTCCTGAAGGCTACAGATGCATAACACGGCAAAAGTTAAGCCCAAGTTCACATAAATGTGACTTGAATCCATTAAGACTTCTTAAAGTGTGCACAATGACATAACATAACCACAAAAAGGAAGTTGATATCTCATGATAGAATGATTTGCAATATAGTACATATGTGCAAGAGATATAGACCATAAAAGCAGATTAATGCTTCATGGCCAGATTACATAAATGCATCGTAGATAACAATGAAAAGGGATTTAAAAAGAAACATGATTAACTTACCCAATAACATAAATATCAGCAGGATCATCAATATCTAACCAACCATCAAGATCTAGGTCATCAGGAGGAACTCTTCCTCCGACGTTCCATGTGGCAGCGCATATTCTGATGAAGCCAGGAAAAATATTACAGAAAATCAAAATCTCACTATAATTTTAACCAAACTTAATAATGACAGAAGATTGATCATTAACAGCATTACTAAGCTATTTTGACCATGATACTGCAATGTAACAAATACCTAATTTCCTTTGTGTCTATATACTGAGCTCGAAATGTTTCTGATTTTCGTCTCCTCAGCCTGGGAAGAGCATCTGAGGTTGAAAATGACCAGATACATTAATTGTAAATGAGATCTCGATGCATAATATCACAGATAAAAATGATCCACAGCCCCAATCGAACTGCATAAATGGCATGATGTGAAGAATGAATATGCTAAAACAGTCTACAAAAGTTTTGTAATGGCATGATATGAAGACTGAAGATGCTGAAACATTCTAGATTTTTTTATTTTTTTTTGCAATGGCATGAACTGTAAAGTGAAGATGCTGAAACAGTCTCAGGTTTCAAAATCAGGCGTAGAGCTTCTGAGAGTGTCTTTTTCTTCTTGAAGAAAGACATTAACCGTATTTTAGGACAAGAAAGCAAAGTAGCTAGCTCAATGGTTAAGATAAGACTTGCAATAATTAATAAACAGTATTAACAGAAGTAATATGTTTTGTTCATGAAGCAATCTTTCAAACAAATAAAAAGGTAATTATTAACCGAATCTACAGAATTTTTTTACATGCAGTGGTAACAGACAACATAATATAAATGAGTATTATACTAGATAACGACAAACAATTCTTTCAACGGGGCATATGTAGCTATTGATATTTATCTCTGTGGACAGTCACTTGATCATCATAAAACATAACCGAAATAAGAAAGATATTAGTTTTTGCCCCTCAAGATAGCTCCCCAACAGTTCGTTACTCTAAAATTAAATACCTAAAGTAAGACTAATTGCCAAGAACGGTAAAATTTAGAAATATCCCACCCACATACATCCAAAAATGTATTAGAATAGCAATTTGGCTTACATTGAAGAAACCATAGTATCTGGTTGAAAATGCAGGCATGCCTAACATATACTTCCTCCGTCCTACAAAAGTTTGCGGAAAAGGAAAAGTATGCTAAATTTTGTGGTGGGGCGGAGGGAGTAGTATTTATTATTGAGTTCACCATTGGCCAAATTATGATATGGCCAAAAGTTACCGAAAAATCTAACGGTCCGAACTACTTTTAGATTTGATCACTCCAATTAGTACAAAAACACAAGTTTTGTCTCGGAGTAATGAGAACAATGATCCCAATAATACATCACAATTCACAACATTGACCAAATAAAAATGACTAAAGGATCCATCATTTTAGAATTATGAATTGAAAAAATTACAATTATAATGGAATGCACGTACCATTAGCATCCACCTGAATTTTATTCAGTTCTTCATTCTTGAACCGCGATTCTCGGGGCCAATCACAAGTTTCTGCAAAAACAAACAAAACAAAAAGAAAAAAGGTGAAAAGATGCGGAAGCAAGGGGTGATTGAAGCGAAGCGGCGACGTAGGAGACGAACCTGGTTCGGTATCAGAATCGCAGTCGGATTCTGTATCTGCAGAGTAATCAGAGTTGCTAGTTGCAATGTTGAGCCATTTCCGCACCACCAGGCGCTTCCATGATAGCTGTAGGCAGGTGCAACCGAAACACAATATTTCAGCCCAATTTGTCTGCAATTCTCCTTAAGTCATCCCAAAAACCTAATAGAAAACACTGAAGAACACACACGCGTAGAGCGAGAGACAACAGTACCTCGTGTTGCTGCTGCTGCTGATTTCTAGAATTCAGCTTCTTCATTTTGAGAAACAATGAGTCTAAACGGAATGGAGGGAGAAATTCAGGCATAAAAAAAAAGTGAGAGAAAATTGGAACGGAATGAGCTGCCAGTTCTTCAGACGACCATTAATCACGTCTGAGTTCGTTCCAACTGCTTGTTTAGAAGCAGATTTTGTAGTTGACTATAATACCCATTTTGTGATTCTTTTTGCTCCATTAATTAAAGCCTCACTTAACCAGTGTTTCATTTTAATTACGGGTAATTTGGGGATAACGCTAGTTACTTGAGCTGAGGTGTTTAAGGGACCCATAATTAGTGTATAAACAAGTAGCTAGTGACTAATTACTTAATTAGCTAGAATTGCAACTATTGATTGAGTACCACCAAGCCACTAATTATGTTGTAGTGGAAGACGTGACTAGATCAACTATTACTTTTTCCAAATTAAATTATATACTACTCATAAATATATGTGCCTTTTTGTTTTAAAGATATGTACTCGTTGTTAGTTTAACTACGTCTTAGATTCCTATGATATTTTATTAATATATATATATATATACATGTTATATTGGTTTTATTTGAGTGAAGTTTTGTGTAATATCTAAACACTTTGTTCAGCATAACTCAAATATTAAAGTTAAAGTTCTTATTTTAAATATTAAATTCATTTATGTAAAGTGAATTCAAATATAACTTATGTACTCTGTAATAGTTATACAAGAATATGAGTTGGTCTGCTATGGACTCGAGTGCATGTTGTGCACCCTAGTTCATGTTGTACTTTTCAGTTTACTGATTTACACTTTTCAATTATTAAACTGTATAATAATATTTTTAGTAATAATTGAAAAGTGCAACACCATTACCAAAAAGTGTAAGTCAGTAAACTGAAAAGTGCACATGGAATAGGGTGCACAGCATGCACTCGAGTACATACTAGACTTTACCCAAGAATATTTATGTTTGCGGATTACTAAACGGATAATACCACATTTAATTAAAATTTAAGAAAATACTTGGAAAAAGGATAAATGAATATTATGAATTAAATTATATACTTATTACTACAAACTTAAAATTTACTCCCTCCATCCTGTAAAATTTTAGGTTCACAAAGTATGTGTTTATTTTATTAAATAGTTAACTTTGAGTATTTTTTCTATTTTATTAACAAGATTGAGTATTACCAATAATATTCATTACTCTTTATTTCATATACTCCGTATATTTTATAATTAAAATATAATTTTTTTAAAACATGTATAAAAAAATGAACAAAATTTTACTCAACCGAGGGAGTATATAAATGTAAAACTAATCGCTAGTCTTAATATATGCTTAAAAAAAACAATTAATACACTTTACTATCCAAACATGGCATGTCTGTGACTGTGCAGTTTATCCATTTTAATATTTTTATCACTTGGAACTTCGTACTTCTTCGTTTTTTTTATTTTTATTTGAATTGTGTTGAAATAACGACTATGTTAGGTTCATGTATCTCTTAAATGTGTATCGATTCTCTCCCACTCTATATTTAGAAAATTCTAAATTGAGAATAATTCTAACAAGAAAATTAAATATGCTACTACTATAGTTTATTCTATCAAATGAATAAATTAATAGTTGTGTGCTTTTTCTATGTAGTTTACATTATAAAATATTCTCAAACACGCATTTGGACAGTAAATTACTACTCCTTCCACCAAAAGAAGGGTGTTCAGTGCTATTTTTTTTTTTTTTAATAAATAATATGTTTATTTTATTTAAATATATTTTTTATTTTATTAATAAAGTTGTTAAATTATTAACTCGTTATTTCATATATTTATTTTATAATTATAATATAAATTATATTTAAATTTAAAATATATGTAAAAAAACACACTTTTAATAAATGAAAGAAAGTATTAATTACATCAAATTGTAAAAACGTTTACCATCGAGCAACCTTTTCTCCAATATAAATTACTTCAAGTGATTAAAAAAATTATGTCAAAATCATTGAAAACGTCCATAGGTTTTTATTGTGATTTTGACCATATTTTCAATTAAATTTTAAGCTATATCCACACACATAGATTATCGCAATAACTCTTCTCCATTTTTTAACTTAGGATGTTATTAGTTGAAATTGGGTATTTATTGTATCCATTAAAAAAAATTCCAATTCTATTAAAATAAAAAAAGTTGAAATTGACATTAATTATACCTCATCCCAATCCTTGAACCCCAAACCTTCATGTTTAAAAAGTAATTAAAAATTGAAAATATATTTTCCATTTTTTACTTATTCATTTAAAATCATCAACATAGTCGTGTTTTCAATTTGCTACCATTTTTATAATTAACCAAACTTGGTTTAAAATTGAGACAAAATCAGTTAATGAGAACGTTAAATTACATATACGCAACACGTACTCCCTCCGTCCCTGAAAAGCTTTCATTTGATGGAACGAAGTTTAAGGAAAAAGTATAATAATTAGAGCTTTGAAATTAATTTTATAAACTTTTATATATAAAGTAAATAAAGTAGTTTGATTGAGTGTACGATGGATCCCAAAAGATATTGTATGAAGGGTAAATACATGTATATTGTGAGAATGACTATGAAAACTTTTCAGGTACGGAGGTAGTACAATTTTTAGAAGGTTCTGAAAAAAGAGTAAAAAAAAGGAAATATATTTGTATCAAACTAGTAGCTCAAATTGGTCTTTGGTCTTCCAAAATAAAAATAAAAACAAAAACAAAAACTAGTGGCTGTATGGGAGGAAAGTGAGTGATTTCGACCCACCGCCATAGACTGTTCCTCTTCAAGAGGGAGCCACCGTATATAATATTTGTATAATTATTACACCATTATATATAATTAAAATTCACTTCTTGTTGAAGCAATCAGTTTACAAAAAGTGCAAAACCTTTCTAATTTTCTTGACAGAATAACAACGTAAGATTATTAAAAAAATAAAAAAGTATGTGTACCACTTAGTACTAATTATTTATATAGACGTATGTAAAAATATGTGGATATATAGTTGTTAGGAAATTAATTATTTATAAAGAATAATGTTTTTAATATAAATTTAATAATATAGAAATAGGTCACTCATTAAGCAGCTGCCATGACGAAGCAAACATATCATTTGGTTAGTTAATTATATAAATTGGAAAATGATTGTTTTTTCTTTGACGTTTTTTAAAAAATTGGCCAATAGTATTCATTTGACTTATTAAGGTTGTTACGACTTGACCAAAGAGCCCAAACTCAGAATATATCTTCCACTAACTTATGTTTATCATCCTATTCAAAAAAAAAATCTCCTTAAAATATTATACATGTATATATATACGATTTGATATCATGAAATTTTATATCATTACTCTATATATATTTCTTTTATGATCAAATTGTTCAAACTTATTCAACTAGTTAATTCTAAAAGGGAGACAGATTTATCATAGTTATTTAAACGAAAATTAATAGAGGACTCGATAGAACAAACACGTACCATATAATCATTATAACTTGATATGTGGTTTTTCAGTATCTCAATTCAAATATATTTTTAAAGCTTATTATTGATCGAATACCTAAATGATGATCGATTATAATTAAAGTATTAAACTATAAAATTTAAACGCGTCACCAGTCAATTTTGGGCTATACGCCACCATTATGATTACGGGACCACTATAGAATTTAAAATTGTAATCTAAATTTGAAAATGAAATAGCACAACAAATTTATACACTCAATTATATAGAAAAAATTGTCTTAATCATTTATTTTTTAAATTTTAGTTATATTAATTTTAAATTTATTGAGGTTCAATTTCAATTATATAGATGCAATCTTGTATTCAAGTATTATCAAAGATTAAATAACTAACAATGAAATACTAGTAAAATACTATCTTCGTCTCTTAACACTTAATGTCATTTTTTAGCACACAGTTTAAGAAAAACGTGCAATTAGTATAGTGTTGAGGTAATTTCATAAAATTTTATGAGTAAAGTAAAAAAAATGTTGAATTGTATATGGAGATAAAAAGTATTAATATTATTTAGGTAAATATGTGAATATTTTATTACTTTTATTATTATAATTATTATTTTGTGTAATCCATAGTATGCGTTGAATAGCGATTACCGAGATTATGAGACCGGAGACCTTTGAAACTTATGAATTAAGTCATACAAGACGGTTTGAATCACACAAATCCAATATAGTAATAGGAGTATTATATTAATAATATTACTAAATCTAATTTTCTCACTTCCTAGATTACAACGAACCAAACATGTTCGAAAATACCAATACAAGCCAAGTAGGCCCAATAATAATTTCCAAGTTGTTTCTTCCAACTAATTTAGGAGTTTTTTTCTTTTAACAAAAAAAACAGAATGTATCTATAAATGTTGGTACAAACATATAGATATATTCTGTTTTTATATATTCTTTATGTATCGCGTCAATTAGTTAGACAAAAGAAAATGTCCTAGAGTTGAATATGAATATTGTTTCAATATATGCGCAAGAATCAAACTGTCTAACAATCAATCACATGGTGAGTGGCTGATTGAGTGATTTATTTAGATTATCATGGACACAACGAACAAATTATGAATTAATTAGAATATTGTTTATTTAATATTTCCTTCGTATTCATGATCTCATATGCATAATACTCCTAGTACGACATTATGTATATATATAGTTGTGTACTGTACATGATAAATGGAGTAATATATATTACTTTTAAAGAGTTTTATCAATCTAGTACTTATACGATATATTATTTTAAAAGAGTTCATTTTCCACAAAATTTCCGAAATTAGACGGGGATCCGCCGTTGACGTATGTACAAATACTTGGGCATTAATTGGAATTGGATAAGTTTTACTAAAAGGACATCTACATATGTAAATTTATAAAATAATTGCTAATATGGAGTAGTAACTAATATAATTGTCAGAAAATTCCGATCGTCTATCAGGAATTACTCCTCTAAAGAAATGGACTCAAGTCAATTGAGTATTGAATCTATCGAAAGTGTGAAGGAATCACCAATTAACATGGATAACTAACACAACACTCGTCTCTTACACTTCTCACTCTCCCAATAACACGTCATAAAAAAGAGAACGAGAAAATCAATTTATTTTCCATTAGAGCTGCCTCCATAATATTAGGGCAAGCACAACCTTATGGGCCAAAACACCACTTGGCTCAAGTCCAACAATAAAATTAATTTTCTTATTAAGAAATGAAACATTATGTGTACTAATCGGGATTGGTGTTTTAATTTCTATATTCATTTCATAAATGCACCAAACAACCTATTATTAATATACATATATATATATGTATATATTATTGCTAGCTTATTGAAAGATTTGAATATTATAATAGGTAGCTAAAGTTAAATTTACTTTGATAAACTATTCTCATTCATAAGCAGCCTATTAGAATGATACTTTCTAGCTAGCAAAAGAACTTTAAGTCAAGATCTAATTAATTCGCTGAAAAAGCTACTTAATGTCTTCCTATGCATCCAAGAAAAACCGATGGCTTGAAGCGTTTGGAATTAATTGACTTTGAACTTATTACTTACTATAATTAAACACACTATCTGAAGATTTCTTCAAGAAATTATAGAAAAAATAATCTTAAATAAGCTAGAATCAATTATATATGCTGTAAATATGAATAAAGACATACCTGGCTTCTTAAGTAGTTCTCTGCAACTGAGATAGCTTTTGGGTTTTCAGTCAGCTTAGTAAAAGTTGCAAAATAGAGAGATTTTTGGTTTGTAGTGGATGGGAAAAATGATAGAAAGCATGATAGTTACTTATAGACTAACCTACCCAACAAAATATTGACACGTGGGGTATCTCAGTATTTAACATACTCTGCGCCTCAAATGTTTAATTACTTGAGGTATATGTTAGACTTGTTAGAACACGTTTGGTAGCCCTAACATACCTTTGATCGTGTTAAGATAATTTGGTTTGTTTAGGCCAGGTATGATATTTTCACAAGTGTTTGGTAGCAACTTTTAAAAAGAGGATCAATTTTTATTGTTAAAATTAGGGCAAATCACAACTACAAGAAAAATGATTTTTTGTGACAAATTTCTCTCATTATTACTTCTATAGTTAAAAGTTTTTTTTTTGAAGGTTTACAAGATCAGATTAGACCATACAACATATTTCCAAAGCACCAGATCTTCAAAATCGACGAAATAAACAGGTGTCGCTACCCGCTCCAATCGTGAGAAGTGGGGACGCGAGTGTACTCTTTGCCCATGAGAAATGCCCAGTCCACTATTTTAACAATGAGACGAACCCCACATTAAGGTAGTCTATATTGTTATGATAAATAGGGAAAATTAAAAGGACAAAAGCCACCTAGCACCAAATCATTTCAATCCAACACCACTGCAGGGACAAACAAACTAGGGACAGGCTCCACAAAAGGATAGACTGAGGCTCCACAAAGGGACTATAAACTCCCACTGAGAGAGGAAGAAACGCATGATGCGCCCAGAACAGCAGAAAGAAAAACAACAAAGCCAACCGACAGAAACTAAACAAACTAGACTAAAACAGAAAATCAAGAACACTAAACTAAAAGCAGAAAATAGAGAATAGAAAATAAAGAAAACTAAACTAATAAACCAGAAATTAGAGAACAGAGAAATAAACGGGATCAACGGATCGATCACCGGATTGGCCGCCGTAGCGCCATCAGGGAGGGAAGATCCGTTGATCCCACTAAAATGTCGGCGGTGCGGTGGCGCTTTTGACGGTGCGGTGGTGCTTTAGGCGGTGCGGTGACGATTTAGGCGGTGCGACGGCTTTTTCCCTTTTTTTTTTTTTTTATATGTATATTTGGTTTCCTTAATCGATTAAATGGCTTTTGGAGAAGATGGAGAAGAAAGGTGGATTGAATAGGCAGAAGATGGACGGCAGAATTGAGTTGAAGAGAGAAGGCGGAGAGAATTTTCCGCTTTCTCTCTCTTCCTGTGCACCCCTATAGTTAAAAGTTTTTAGTGATAGTAAATTAAGAATTAATGACAGGACTTATCACTAAAAGTCAATTTCTGTAGAGAAGCTATAATCACAAGATTTCTGTCACTAAAAACTCAATTTTCTTGCAGTGCACGTTCCACCGCGGTTTTGTTGTTTATATACGCGATAGGTAAATTAGTAATTATCAATCAATATCATCATGTTATTATTCAAATGCAACGGCTCAACTCAGTGTTTATGCAAATAACTCCCTTAAAGTTCTATAGTACTAGTGTTAAGTGGTGGGTCGGCTAACAAACGCATACCATGGAAAAACATACTACTAAACACACGATTTTGAAGATAAACTGACTAATGCGCTTTTAATAGGGTTACCAAACATGCCCCTTAGTACACAAAAAGTTATAATATCAGCACAATTTTGTATGGTAGATTAGTCTAATATAGAAGGGTAATCAGAATGTTGACCAATTGAAATATTAAAACTTGACCATAAATATTTTAACACATCACCCAAATGGAAAAACCCCACATGCGATACTATTGCATGTTTAGAGAAATTAATATTTCAATAGTCTCAAAAAAATAAGCAAGAATATCATGTTTCATTTTTTTAACATTTTATCCATAAAAGATAATTTTCATAAATTGTTGAGTACAAGGGGTACTTAGGTAACAATGCAAATGTAAATAAAGTGATAAAATCTCATTTTCTTCAAATTACAAAAAATAAGTATATCTAAGAGGGGTGTATTGGTTGTGGATTCTGTAGGATTCAAAGTCTGGGGGTATTCAATTCGGATTTAAAAAAATCTTTTAAAATTTTGAGGTATTCAATACGGATTTTAAAATGTCTTTAAAAATCTTTAGGTATTCAACAGTCTATGGATTTTAATACTCTATGGATTTTGTTGGATTCTGCCACAAAAATATAAATAAATTGCACTATCCAAAATCTCTTCTAAAAACAAGAGATTTCAACGATTCTCTCAGAGAACTCTGAAGACAGAAAGATCGGAAATAGGAATGACAATATTGACCCGATCCGTAGATACCCACCCCACCCGCGAGCTTTGGATCATGTCAGATTCGCCCCGTTAAGTATAGTATGGGTCGGGTTTGAATCTTATATCCGACCCGCCCGAATTAATATATAAATTATATATATATATATATTTATTTTTATTTTATTGATAAAATACTTTATTTATATATATATATATATATATATTATTGATAAAATATTTTATATAATATTAATTTTTAAAAAAAACACTTCATATTAAAAAAAAACTCTTTGCATCAATATCGGAGTTTATGTAAATCAATAAAAAATTATATTCCACAATCCTGTCAAATCTATGAAAATCCATATAAATCAATAAAAAAAGTCAGGCAAACTCTGCATGGACTCTATAAATTTTATAAATTCACCTACTTTTTAAAGTCCAAAAAAATCCAATAGAATCTCAATTGAATACACCCTCCTAAATTTGTAATGCTTGTTCGGGATCAGTCACCCAATCTGACATTGATGTTTCCACTGCTTCCTTTAATTTCCCCTTTAGCCATGTTGCACTTATAGGTCTCCATTGTTTTGTGCATGTTTGAGGTAGCACCCTCTACCTCATTCCACCCATTCCAAAAAATTTAAATTATACCAATCTAAAATGTCTTTGTATATTTTCTATTTTTTCCTCCTTTAAATAAGCTTGTGTGCTTTAAGAAATCTGTACTTGGATCAATATGATTATGAGCCACTGTCGATGTTTTAAGAGGGTGTTTGGCTCAGCTTATAAGCTAGTTAAAACAGCTTATAAGTTGTTTAAGAGCTTATAAGCTGTGTAAATGTGTTTGGCAATTTTTTTTTAAAACATCTTATAAGTTGTATAAATAAGCTACTTGAAGCTTATAAGCTCCAAAATAAAAAGTAGGACAACCCCAACTTATTTTTTTAGAAACTTATAAGATATATGTAAATTACAAAAATATCCCTAATACTTTTAATTATTTACATGAATATTAATACAAAAATAACAATTTCATTAATCATAATTTTTTTTATTTTCTCTCTCATCTCTCTCTCCTCACGATCTCTCTCCCCCTTTTCTCCCTTCTCTGTCGTGATGCTTCTCTCAAAACCCTAATCCCCAATCGCTTCAGAGAATCATTCCAAATTTCGAGCTAAGGCGTGAGGATTTCCAAATTTTTCATATCGGTATATATTCCTTGGGTTGCTGGAATTTCTGCATCAGTTGAAGCCAGAACCTGCATGCCCTAATTTCGCCCTAGGTTTGGGTTGGGGGGTTTTCCCTCCGGCGCCGGTGCCGGTGGCCGCTGCTGGTCGCGTCACCTCTGAATCGTTGTCTGTTCGCATTTGAGTCGTGATTTTGTCCTGCCTCAGAACGTTTTCTCTCAAGTTTTGGGAGTGATTTATGTTCGCAAGAGGCTGAATGTGCGCAATCCTACCCAGGCTGAACGGTAGAGGTTGAATTGGTTTTTGTTTTCACTTATTGTGCACATATCTTGCTGCTTAATTTGCGTTTTAACCTGCTATTCATTTGTCAAACCTCTGTTGGTTTTTCACTTCAGTTTGTGCATTGATTATTGGCAAATTTCTGTTAATATTTAGACGTAATGCATGCTGAAATTCTGAACTGGTTGCTGATTTTTGTTGGTATTTGCCTTAGAATTGAGATGATTTATCCTGCTATTTATTTAGGCCAATTCCACAAACAGTGATAGTAATAGCTTTTCAAAATTCTAAATTTCATCGGTTATCCCCCCGACCAATTTAGAGTTCATTGTGCATCGATGACGAAGAAGTTTAGCGGAAAATTATAATGGATTAGCTCCTTTAATTATTTTTGGGTTTTATTCAGAAAGTAAATTGTTTTGTAATTTTTGTGTGTTTCTTGTTATAAGCAGCTCTACATCTCACAAATTTCTTGTTATTTGAAAACATAAAAAGTCCAAGCTATGAGTTACACATTGGCTGAAAACATTTGGACAAACAATATGATAATTTACTGCAGCATAGCACTGTCTGTTCAAGTCATTATTCGATTCATTTGAAAAAATTGCAAAATTTTATATAATTGAAGCAGTTGTTTCATAATAGATGACTTCATTTTGTCTACTGTTTGAAGAGTTAGGTGATAATTAATCACATGCTTGTGGGAGGGGAGAATTTCTGTCAGTTTGATATGTATTTTGGAAAGTGCTAGAATTTTCAAGAAACTTTCTACTTCTGCGTTAGAAAAATGAAAATGTATATTACGAACTGTCTATCATGGTGTGGCTTACATACACTTCAAAAGCATATCCGTCCAGACGCATTCTACGTTTCTTTGGGAACTTACGCGATTGAATTATGGAATCTGATACGAGCAATGTTTTTTCTTTGTGTGTAGCTAATTGATACTAGAAACTTGAAAGTTTTTATCTTATCAATGAAGAGCTGGTATAAGGGAGGTGCATTTTCTGCCTTTTAACCCTGTGGATAAGAGGACGGCCTTAACCTACATTGATTCGAACGGGAGCTGGCATCGTGCTAGCAAAGGTGCCCCCGAGCAGGTATTAGTTGTTATACTGTAAAGTGATAGTTGTAAATCTGTTATTTGTAACTTTCGTATGTGAACAGATACTGGCACTGTGTAATAGCAAGGAAGATGTTCGTAAGAGAGTTCATGGTGTTATCGATAAGTTTGCTGAACGTGGGCTTCGTTCGTTAGGAGTTGCGAGACAGGAAGTTCCTGAGAGGACAAAAGAAAGTGCTGGGGGGCCATGGCAGCTTGTAGGGTTGTTACCACTGTTTGATCCACCTAGGCATGACAGTGCAGAAACAATCAGAAGAGCCTTGAACTTGGGAGTCAATGTGAAGATGATCACTGGTAAAAAAATTGGCCTTATGTTCAATTAGTCGAAAAATCTCTGACAGTGCACATTATACGCAGTGGGGTGCATCCCGGGAGGCTACGATCCCTGCTATTCTACGTATACAGCAGCTTATTTCAACAGGAAAGACGTACAAATCGCGCTAAATGTACACTCTAAAGGGTTAAGTGATGGAGCAGAATGGAAAGTCTGCAAGTGAGTAGTAGCTTTTGTGTTGTCTGATGATTTAGGTTTATGTAATGATTTTAATTGCGAATTTTTCGTGTAGTGATTCTCTGTTTCAGACATACAACTACACTGTCTCATCTGTCTTGCCAATATACAAGAAACTCATCAAAGGTGGCCTAAAGATTTGGATTTACAGGTAATTAACAGTTTCACTGTTATTAAATATGGATACTTTATGTTAGTGGGATGTTACTAATTATGAAAACTTTTGTTGCTCTTGTGGTGTTACTTTAATAGTGGAGATGCAGATGGTCAATTATACAAAAATAACTATGCTAATCTATGAGCACATGGTGTTGAACATCTGTGGGAGCTTCTAATGTAGAAGACGTAATTGGTCATTAGAACACCTACTGGATGGCAGTGCGAGATTCAATTGCTGTGGAAATTGCTAAGCAATGTTGATAATCTTGAATTCGATTAATAGGTGATGGTAATTATTATTTAGTATTTGAAGAATTTTGTTTAACAAAGTTTATGTGCTTGCGCGTTGTAAATATTTTTTTTGTTGAATTTAATATATTTTTAGCACTATTTTAATCAAAGTAAATAGTTTTTGCTTTTTTTTTTTTAATTATTATTTTGATTTAGATAAAATAAAAAAATCAAATTTGAATTTATATTTTAAGATTTTGTTAAGTAGTAACAAAAAAAATCCAAATTTAAAAAATTAAAAGATTAGATTTTAAATTGTTTACTAGTATTTATTAAAAAAAAATAAGAATGATAATAAATTCAAAAAAAGACTATTTGCATTTTTCGAGAAAAGAAAAAATGAAAAGACTATCTAAAATTATTGCGTTAACAAGAGATTTTGTTTAAAAAAAATTGCATTAACAAAAACATGGAGTAAACATGTCCTTTTTGGTAATTACAATACTAAAAATAGCTTATAATGCCAAACACATCATCATCTTATAAGATTGTATAAAAACTTATAAGTTCCATTAGGCAAACACTTTTATAACTTATAAGCTACTTAAAAATTACATCTTATAAGTTGTTTTAAGAGCTTATAAGATGTTATAGCTTATAAGCAATTTAAAATAAGTTGAGCCAAACACCCTCTTAATGAAGAATAATCAAGCAATCCTCATGTGGAATCAATGAAAATAATTACTAGGATTAGTTAGTTAATCATTAATTAATTATAGTAATGACTTTCAACTCTAAGCTATTATTGCAGAAAAAAGGAAAAAAAAAACTGTAAGCTATTATTGCTGGGCCATAGCCCATAGGCCCAGCCCTCGAAGAATCCAGGAAATACACCAATTACAACACGTCAGCTCATTATTTTTTGGGAAAAAAAAAATAAATTGTCTGAGCCCGGGTTCGAACCGGGGACCTCTAGTGTGTGAGACTAGCGTGATAACCGACTACACCACCCAGACCTTGATGTTTGAAGTTTCAAAAACCTTATTCATAACAAGTCAGTGGCCTAAATTTTATCAGCATAATTCCTTCTTGGTTCATTATGCTGATAATAGAAAGGCAAAATAACTTTCTAGTACATTTAGGATCCCTTACTATAATGTAGTACAATAACTTTCTAGTACATTTCACATTTATAAATAAACATTTCACATTGACACCCAATATTTCACATTCACAAACAAACATTTCACATTTAAAAGTGATTGTATTAGATTGTGGGGGAAAGTTGAATTTTGTATCAAAAAGTCAATAATCACATAATAGAATATAAGCCATCAGTCCATTCCCCAAAATAAACAAACTCAAATGAGTTATTAAACTTTTGAAGTGTATAAGCTAGATTATCTCAGCCGCAATGTTTGATAATTTAGAGTGTTTGCTGTCAAGACAACACATTGGTTGGTTTTTGAGCAAAATCAACAATGGGACATGAGAAGGAACATTCATGTGCTCAGTGTAACTTCCATTAGACCATGTTAATTCATCCACGTCAACATAGTTTATAGGCAAATTTCACATTAAAGAACGATGAAAAATATGACATATTTTGTGATATTGAAGATAAAACACTATTAATTATTCAATGTTTATTCTTAGTTTGGATCGATTGATGGCGAAGAACCTTTTTTTTTTTGGCAATGGTATATTAAATTGAAGTACACTAACGACAGTTTCATGTTCCACTCCATTTTTTAATTCAAGAGACAAATTAAAAAGAAACCCATGCATCTAATTAAAGAAAATGGAAAAAAAAAAAAAAAAAAAGATTTCTACATGGTAGGTTGCATCCTGTAACTAGTAAAAAGATCTAATTCAAAATTTTTAAAAACTCAAAGGACGAAATTTAGACAATGGTAACCGTGTGGACCAAAATCAAAATTTGTGGTTAATGAACTAAAAAAATACTGTATATAATTCCTATTAAATATATATTTTAACACTATTTAAAAATACATCGATTTTTTTTTAAGCAAGTTTGATATTTTGGGTGGGACCCATCATCTCGTCCGAGAAGATTTTGGGCGCAATCCAGTCCAGTGTATTAGATAAATAAGAAGCGGCATTGCCAAACACGCCCCGTCGACGCTTAGAAATGCCAATCTTCACTCATCACATTTCCTGCAATTCTAACTCTTCTATCTTCAATTCATCTCTACCACTCACCAATGTTTCCCTCTCCTCTGCAATTTTCCCGCGTCCTCAAAACCCCAAGCCCCGTTTAAATTCCTTCAGAAGTTTGTGTGTTTTTGTCAAATTACATAAACTTACACCCACCCATGTTCGATTATGCACTAAGAATGGAGTATTTGAAGAATCTAAGGATACAATTTTGCCCAAAAATGGGGAAGAAACCGAAGAGCTTGAGTTACTGAATAAGCCTTCCCCAAAGCAAGTGGAGCCTGCTGAGGAATTAGAGGTAGATGAACCCAAAAAACCAGATAGGGATGAAATTTTGGAACCATTTTACAAGTTTTTTAGGCCATTTGAGGAAGAAATTAATCAAAATGAGAGGTCAGTTGAGGAGAAGAAATCAAAAGTTGACGTGGAGTATTATGAGCCGAAATCGGGTGATTTTGTGGTGGGAGTGGTGGTTTCGGGCAATGAGAATAAGCTCGATGTGAATGTGGGTGCGGATATGTTGGGGACGATGCTAACCAAAGAAGTGTTGCCTTTGTATGATAAGGAGTTGGATAATTTGTTATGTGATTTGGAGAAGGATGCAGAAGAGTTTTTAGTGAGGGGAAAGATGGGAATTCTAAGGAATGATGAGGCCATGAGTGGTGAACCAATGATGGGAAGGCCCGTTGTGGAGCCCGGGACAATTCTTTTTGCTGAGGTTCTTGGAAGGACTCTTGGTGGAAGGCCTTTGCTGTCAACCAGAAGGCTCTTCAGACGTATCGCGCGGCACCGAGTGAGGCAGGTCCTTTTCGTTCTTTTCTGTGAATTATCATGGAAATTTGATTGAATTTAAGTTATGTTGATGCTGTATCATGTGATTGTATTGGATTTGGATTATCTATCTGAAGGTCTGTTGGGAAATGAGGCTAATGTATAGTTAAGATTGGTAGAGTAATTGATAATTGTTGTTATCTACATGCATTTTCACATTAATTTATCTATGGCTAATTCTTATGGTAGTATTCCTTTGGTTTTGCCACTAATCACGATGACCATCAATACAAACCATTAATACCTTCTCTAAAATACTTAAAAAGGCACAGCACTTTCATCAAAGAGCCCTGCTTTTGTCATTTTTTGGTTTGGTTCTTGTGAACTCTGAACTGAGAAACATAGATTATTCATTTGTTTCATGTTTTTTTTCTTGTCATATCACCTCACTCTCTCATGTAATCAAGAAAGGCAATCAAGTTTGGATTCATTGTTTTCATTATGTGAAGTGTGAACATAAGAGCACATGGACTTTTAAACTATGAGTCAGTTACTGAATGTGTGATCTTAGTGCTCCAATATTAATGCACTGATTGCTGGACTAGTTGGGTAAGGGAAGATTCATGTTTAATCCAAGTAGTCAGATAGCAGGTTATTACGATCATTCTACTACAATGGACAAGATTTAAGTCGGAGTGGTTCTGTTGCTTTTACTGCATACAGATTATTATCCATGTAATTGGTATAGATGAGAAGACAATATTCGATGCTTACTGAAAAATAGCTTAATTTAACTGCTATCTAATGTTAATCTCGATTCTCTAGACTGCATTTTATTGGGGCTTATTTGTTTTCTTTCTTCTTTACCTTGACACTCATGGTAATTGGGTTATTTTTGTGCTTAGTACTGTGTCCTTACTGTGGTTAATTAGCTTATATCAGAAGTCTGTTACCATCTTGGATTCTTGTGGTTGCATTTCCAAGGAGTTAAAATCCGTTTAGGTCCCATAACTTTTGCCTTATCTGCAAAAGTTCCCAAAAAATGTTAAAATTTTCTCCTTGATTGGTTCGATTTTGTTCCCAAGTTGTCAGAATTTTTAGTATGGCTTTATTTTTTGGGGCACATGAGGTGTGAAATTGGTCCCATAACTTTTGCCTTTTCCACAAGAGGTCCCAAAAATATGCCTCGAAACGACGATGTATTTCAAATTCCAACAACTTTGAGACCAAAATCGGACCAATTAAGGAGTAATCTGATTAAATTGAAAAACTTAACTTTTTTGGAAACTTTTGCGGAAAAGGTAAAATTTGTGGGATCAAATCAGATTTTAGCTCCATTTCCAAGCTTTAGGAGTCTGCAAAAATCTATACCTTTCACAGTCTCAAATCTGGTCTTCAGCTTTTCTCAGGTGATATATTAACATTATATTTGTTTAACTTGACAGATTAAACAACTCAATGAGCCAATTGAAGTTAAAATAACAGAGTGGAATACTGGAGGACTCCTCACAAGAATAGAGGTGAACTTTCTCTATGTTCTCAAATGCATGTGTAGCTGAAACTAACCTATCTATATCTATAATTCTATGATTATTTCATTTTGCAGGGGCTGAGGGCTTTTCTTCCAAAACCTGAATTGATGAATAGAGTTAACAATTTCACAGAACTAAAAGAGAGTGTACGTTCAATTACTATTTCACTCCATTTTCTTTCAAATAGTAAACTTGTTTGTGTGTTGGTATTATGAATATAATTAGAATTATCTACTTGCCTGAGCCAGTAGAAATTGTGCTCATCTTTGTGGGTGAATTTCTCAGTACTATCTAAGCTTTGAACTTAATAAACTATTATTATTGTGTTCCATACATGTACACTGCAATCCCAAGTAAAAAATTGTGGATTTTTCTGCTTCTGTATATACTTCTACAGAGAAACAACGACAATCTAACTTCATACTTTATCTCAGCCCAACTAATCAGATAGGTAAATTAGAGCCTAGGTTGAAATTTCTTTTCTTATTGGCTGCATTTGGATTGAACCTTTTTATTCAAGGAGAGATTCACAAACTCACTCTAGAAATATTGAAATAGTTTTAAAAACGCGGATGATAGATTTCAAATCCATTACTTAATGAATTCACCAAACTTCAATGGAGTTGCTATTATAAATTTCTAATTCATTAAATAATTGTTTTTGGGATAGATTTGTGGGTTGATAATAGTCTTGAATAAATAAGGGCTGATGCTAATTGTTGTAGCATGCAGAAACTATCTTGTAGCCGGCCTATAGTCTGGGTAGAGGGCAGTTAAGTCTAACGGGATTCTTCTCTGTGTACCCGTACCCATACCTTTCATTCATTATATCGTCTCATTTTCTCTTTTGAGTTCCTTCTCTTTTCTCTATCAAAAGTGTTGACATAACTTTTATAATTGTTAAATGACCGATGTCCCTGCTATATTTTGGCTTATTAAGCTTTATTCGCTTGCGTGATGATGTTTCAGGTGGGACGGAGAATATACGTGCAAATTACTAGAATAAATGAAGATACCAACGACTTAATACTCAGTGAGAAGGAGGCTTGGGTTTGTATTTTAATATCAATTGATTCCATACTTCCATTTCATCTTTGCCTCTCAATTTCTTGATGGCTTTTTTTAAATCTGTCTTGCTGCTATTACTTCTTCCCTGATGCTATCTTTCTTGGCTATACTCGATCATAGGGTTTGATGCATCTTCAAGAGGGAACACTTCTTGATGGAACCGTAAGGAAAATTTATCCATATGGGGCCCAGATAAGGATAGGTGATACCAATAGGAGGTGAATACTGAATTTGCATTTTGTTAAATGTAGTTTGTTAACTAATAAAGATGAATTATTACATGACATTCTTTTGTTACAAGTAATTGAGTAAAGAATCCCCGACATTTTTTTATCTTTGGCAGTGGATTGCTGCATATTTCAAACATATCTCGAGGGCAAATTACATCTGTCAGTGATGTACTATCAGTTGATGAAGAGGTTAAAGTACTAGTCTTGAAGTCGATGTTTCCTGAAAAAATTTCCTTGAGGTAAAACTTCACTATTCTATTTCTACTGTTTTATTTACATTTGGTAAAATTACTCGATGAAAGCGAGTTATGTTGGTGGTTTTTTTCTAAATGTTGGTCAAACTTTTATCTTCTTCAACTTGGACAGTAATAAAAGATTTACGTGTTTCATGTTTGAATGGTTTTTTGTTCTTACATCCTATGAAATTGGATTTTTGTCATGCAGCATTGCTGCACTCGAAAGCGAGCCTGGTTTATTTTTGTCGAACAAGGAGGTAACCAAACATAAGCAACACATTTCCATTGCTTGTTCTACTTTTTCGTATCATAAAAAATGATTTTCCATTTTTCAGAAAGTATTTTCTGAAGCTGAAGAGATGGCTAAGAAGTACAGGAAGTTTAAGGCTGTTTGCACTCCACGAAAATTAGAAGCACTTCCCATGGATGGCTTGCCTTTTGAAGATGAAGAAAAATTATATTCCAACTGGAAATGGTTTAAGTTTGAGCGGGACAATGAGATCAATCCATAAATCTTGATGGAACAAGAATTATCAGTGAAAAAGGACTGAGAATTTTTTACAGAGCTCTCCTTCCTGATCAACAGTGCTGAAAAGAACCATCCTTTGTTATCAAGATAATTTAGCAAATGCAACATTCTCCATTCCGAATTAAGCACATAAAAAAATCAGGCGAACGAGCAATTGCTGGTATAGATCTATATCAAACCCCCTCTTCTGCAATTCTTCAGGATAATGTAAGTTAAGGCTCATTTTTCACCTTCCAATTTTCTATTTATCATCAAATGTGTCTTTTAATCCCAAAATTTACTTGGAAGTAGTTTTGTGAATGCCCTGCAGTTTTGTAACTGTAAATCAATAGAACTTGTACTAGAATTGAATCGAATATTTCGTAACTCTTTTAATTTTCATATATGCGTTATGTTTACACCAATTCTTTTTCAGGGATTAGAGATTTTTGTTAGCTACACATAATGTATGTGGTGTTTCCATTTTATTTTATTTTCTAGGTAAAAATATATAATCTTGTTTTTTTTTTTTAAAGATCATGTTCATTTGTTTGGTTCTTACGCTTATGCTGGCATGGTTTGTGGAATTACAATGACTTTTGGTTTACACCAGTCTTTTTATCTTTCTATTGAAGCTTGGATCTCACTGCATCTGATTATGAATATGACAATTCAATCTCTTGGCTCAAAGCAGTATCCCAAGAAAGAGGGGAAAATATGTTACCTATTATTTTGATTTGATCTATCTTATGATTATTGACTCACCACTGAGGTTAGATGCAAAATATCAAGTGAAACTTGTACAACTTACACCATTAATATTATTACTTGTAAAAAATATATACGAAAGTTAGTAATATTGCTCAAAGTGCAGGATGCATAAGGTGTACATAATATGTTATCAAATCAAAATGCTTGATGTTTGATTCAAGACACACGTTGTTAGAAAAAAAAAAAAAAAGTTCATTTGATACTAAAACAATAAACCTCGAACATGACTCGACTTTAATAAGTAAACTAAAATAGGTTTTTTCTATGTAGAACAGCAGTGCACTGCACAACATCTATTTTTTAATCACATGTATACGTGGGTGTCACCACTTTCTTTCTTCACTTGTATTTTTGTATTCTAACACAATCAATACCATAAAAACATATGAATAATGGTATCAAATTGTTGGAGTTCAGAATGAATTGCAAAAACATTTAAAAAGGGAAAAGAATGAGATTTAAACAAAATTGAATCATATAATCATAATATTTCCTGTTCGATTTGAATCATATAGTAACATAGGAGTATTTATAAAATAACAATGTAGCACAAAATAAACAAAAAATGAATTTAACAACACATATTTACAAAATAACAATGAAGTACAAAATAACTAAAAGTGAATTTAATAACATATATTTATATATATATTAAAAAAAAAAAAAACTATGCACTATTGACTGGCAGCATCTTTGGCTCCGGAGAGGGATTAGGGTGGAAGACACCATTATGTATTTTACAATATCTTAATATTGTCTTTTTGATGCATCAAATAATAAAAATACAAATAAAAATAATTTTGATTACTAGTCTACTATAATGAGTAGGTTGGGGGCTCCATGAATATCATGCCAAACAGTATATGCCTCTAATATTTTTTTTGTTCGCTAGCTGTTTATTAATCCCTACATTTGGGCATATTTGTATGACTTTCTGCTAAAGGTATGGCTTTTCTGTATTTTTTTAAGTATGATCACTAATTGAAATTTCGTGTGTTAATTAATTCTTCTTATTTTAGCTAGGTTAAATGCTAATGTGGTTATAAATTTCGTATATTTTGTAAACATTCGTTCTTTTGTTCGAGCATTGATTTTGCACGTTATAAATTGTTCGAATTTTCTCATTCTATTATATTTTTCGGGTATGATTTTCATTTTATTACAATTCTAGTAATTATCTCGTGCAATACACTAATTGAAAACTATAAATATTAAACTTGAAATCGTATTGTGAGTCAAATTACAATAGAAATGTAAATTAAATTCACTTTGTCCACCTATTAATTAATATTTATTAGTAATTTCTTTTATTTACTATTATTCACCGTCAAATTGATCAAACAATCGATAATTTCAGACGAAGAATGATTAATTTTAATAAATACTCACTCCGTCCACCAAAAGTGTGCTCATTTCTTTTTTTTGGGTCCACAAAAAACGTGCTTATTCTATTTAAACAGTTAACTTTTGAATATTTTTTCTACTTTACTAACAAGATTGAGTATCTACCAAATATATTTTTTACTCATTATATTAAATATATTCTTTATAATTAAAATATGATTTTTTTAAAAGCATATATAAAAAAAAGTGAGCACACTTTTGATGGTGGACAGAGGGAGTAATAAATAATTAAATCATGTATCACCATTGTCTTCTAAGTTCATTGATTGTTACCTAAACTCTTAATTAAGCATAAACAAACCTTAAATAACGTGTACACTGAAACTTTTGTGTATTTAGTGTGCATACGAGAGTAATGAATTAGTCCATTGACAATAATTACTATAATTATTTAATGAATGAATTACTTTTTGTTAGTGTATTAATTAATTACAATGAAAACATTATATACACAAATCGTTATAGGAGGAGACATATAATATCGCGTTGATTGAATTATACTCGATCGAGCTTTACTATAAGCTAAAAAATTACCCTCTGATCCACACTATATGCCTATTTATCATTAAATTATTCAACAAGTAATTATTATTTGCTTCAAAATTAAGATGTATTGATCTTCTCACTATTATATATGCGTATTGACAAGTTAAATTTTAATGATTTTAGATTGAGTGAGATCGACACTCATGTCTATTATTGAATTTAATGTTATTAAGCTTCAATCTAGCTACCAAATATTTCCAAAATAATAATAACAACAACCTTGTAGGTCAGTTTACTTAAGATCACATTATGTTCATATATATTTTAAAATTTTGAAGAAATTATAAACACCATTGATAAAATAATATGTGAAAATTAAAAAGTATAACACCAACTTTATCTTCTATCAACTTCAGATCAATAATTGATATTCTTAAATTAGGGAAACATTATTACATCATTATGTGTACCACTATATATTACTCATTTTATCATTTTAAATTGTCGACCTACGGAGTACTATATATAGTACTCATTGTATTTTTAGTAAATATTTTTATCAATTATTTTATTATACTTTACGACCTTTTAAATTAATTGTACTGTCTTTATTATTTTATCAAACTTCTTAATTTATTTGCCAAAAAATTAGGAGGGATTTAGTAGGTATATGCTTTATTTTGCAAAAGTAGAAATGTTGGATTGGGATATATATATAGGGTGGGCACGGTTCGGTTTGGTTAACCAAACCGCCGTAAATCGTAAACCAAACTATAAACTGTTCTTTTTTTTCAAAATCGTAAACCAAATCATATTTATAAAAACCGTTCGATTTGAAACCATAATATTTCGGGCGGTTCGATCGGTTTTGATCGAACTGTAGTTTTGTTCATTTTTTTCCCTATACAAAATAATTAATAAAAATGTAAAACACAATCTCAATAGAATAGACAAAATGAAATCCCAATAATCCAAAATATAATTCGAATAGATGAAATGCTACTACAACGTTCACAAACTAGTTGTTAAAAAATAACTAAATAACCACAAAAAGAAACAACGTAATAATCCAAAATATAATTCGAATAGATGAAATGCTACTACAACGTTCACAAACTAGTTGTTAAAAAATAACTAAATAACCACAAAAAGAAACAACGTAGAAGCGCTAAATACTAGTAGATAGAAGAGAAACAACAAACTTGTGAGAGTCATGCACGTAGAGGCGCTAAATACTAGTAGATGGAAGAGAATAAATGTCTTGGGTTTACTTTTTTTTTTTTTATGGAAGTTAAATACCCATTTAACTTTTTTTTCCCCTCCCCATGACTCGAACTAGTGGTGCTCTAACCACTTGAGCTATCCCACTTTGTCGTCTTGGGTTTACTAGTTTAGGGATTATGTAATATAGAGACTATAAATCTATATTATGGAGTATATATTTTATATATATAAAATAAATTCGGTTTGGTTCGATTTTTTGCGATTTTTCATTAGTGAAAACCGTAAATCAAACCATACTAAAAAAAATTAATTTTAAAAACCGTAAACCGAACTGTAAATAAAAAACCGAACCATATTTAATGGTTTAGTTTGATTCGGTCGGCTTGATCGATTTGGTATGTGTGAATCATACTTTGCACACCCCTCTCTCTCTCTCTATATATATATATATATATATATTGGGGATATATTTGTGTATTTTCCGTAGTAATAATATCAGGCACTGAACAATTAGTACTAGTAAACATGCATCTTCAACAAGAGAAAATACAACTCAAAGCATCTCGATTTGAGTGAGAAAAAAAAAAAAAAAGAACCTTTAGTACAATTGTAATAATAATTTAGTTTCTCATGATCGAGGTTATTTTTCTTCTTATAGTTTCAGCTGCTATACTTGAAAACCTTCAAACACACAAAACCCTAGCTAGCTACTGAAACCCTAGTTTCTGGTATTGTATATATATACATAATTTGCTTCTAAATTTCTAATTTAATAGTTTATGCATACTTAAGCTTTATAATCGTGTAATATTAAACTGTAATTTCTAGATATATGTAACATATTTTTCAAGAAAATAATGATGTAACCTTAGTATTTTATTGTATATTTCATATATAAAAAGAAATTAAAGTAGATATAAATAACATTCAATCGACCTTTTAATTATTTTTAATAGATCGAGATTAAGTAAACCTCAGAAAACCTAAAATATTGAGTTTGTAACTCTTTATAAAAAGTAATCTTGAAAATTAGTATACAAAATTATACAGTATGTAAAGACAAAACAAACTGAGTCATGTGACATAGCAATTTTTTACTGAGCCCTACTCCCAAAACACACCCACTACGACTTCCTCGATAACCAAATCACTCATTTTCACAGTAAATTAATTTAATAAGCACAGTAAAAATAAAAGAAAAAAGAACTAGTTACTATTTTATGATTAATAAATTAGAAAAGACAAGCCAATTAAATTTTCCTCTTTATTCACGCTGCGCAGTTAATGTATAATATTATAGACAATAGAAAGAAAAAGACATGGGAATTGGTTGCTTAATCCAATCCTCTTTTGCCTTTCACAACCCCCTAAGCTGCAGCCTATTATTTTCATCAAAATCTCCTATTCCCAACACAATTTTTTACCCCTGCTGGTAAATTCCTTGTAAATTTGTACTTCTTCCATCTCGTCTCCATATTAAATAAATATTGTATTAGAGATGTAATTGAAAAAAAGAATAATATAATTAAACGTAAAAAGAAATACTTTATCAAAAAAAGAAATGAATAGTCAAATGAACATAAAAGAAAATTGAATAATTTTTACTGAAGAAAGTACATGTTAATTTTTTTTTTTGTGGGTAAGAGTATGAGAATCTGTCATTTGTAAATTGTAACTGCATGAGATCTAAATTTTTATAGTGGTCAGTACGCAATTTATAAATTATTATACGAGCAAAAATTATTTAGTATGCATCATGGAGTCTCATATAATGAAAAAATGAGTACTATTTACTGGAGTACATGCATAAATGACACTTGAAAAAAAAAAAAAAAAGGTAAATAATTTGGCATTTCAAAGTTGAGAAACGAATAAACTAGTGCCATGTATGATAAATTTATCTCTTTATGGACCAAATTCTGTCATTCCCAAGACATTTTTACCTCCAACTCCATGTCAATTTTTTTACCGTAAACAAATTATTTTGCATTTTGTACGCATTTTTAAACAGTAGTATTACAATTTAATTAAAACCCAAAGTAATTTGTGATTTTATAACTTTTAAGGGCAATTTGGGACATTCATCATCTGAAAAATGGTTAAGGACAATTTGGGACATTCAACGTTTGAAAAATGACCTATTTAACAGTGTCTGTGAAGCAAGAGGCATTAATAATCATCTGTACCCTAATCTGTGTAATAAAAAAAGATATTGTAATTCATTCAACACTATTTAAATAATAATAGTGATTATAAAAGCAAAATGTTTGCACGAAGATAAAGGAACTTACAACTCAAATCTCCTCAGCCCTCCCCTCCCCTCCATAATAAACAACAAAATGTTCACCATTAACGGTGTTCCTTGAGCTCCACAACAACCCTAACTCAACTTTCATCCTTCACCCGCCGCACACGGCGGTTCTTCCAGCAGGAGGAGCAACTTTCAACCTCCCTTTCCGGTGAGAAGCTGCTAAATACAAGAGAGTGCTAACTTTTTCCTCACATGCATGGTTTTTCACACATTGTGTGTCTTTGAAGCATTCCCACATGCAATTTGTCTCCACCACCATTCAATGGCTCCTCTCTCTTTCCTGTTCATCTCCTTCCTCCTCCTCTGCTTTGATCAGGCCCTCTCTCTCTCATCCGACGGCGAAGCTCTTCTCTCTCTCCTCTCCTCAGCCGACCCTTACTACACTAAATCATCCCCCCTTCTCTCAACTTGGAATCCCACAACCTCAACGCCATGTTCATGGCAGGGCATAACTTGCTCACCTCAAAACAGAGTTATTTCCGTCTCTATCCCTGACACATTCCTCAACCTCTCCTCTCTCTCCCCTTCTCTCTCCTCCCTCTCATCTCTCCAACTCCTCAACCTCTCCACCACCAACATCTCCGGCCCCATCCCCCCCTCCTTCGGCGCACTCTCCCAGCTCCGCCTCCTCGACCTCTCCTCCAACTCCATCTCCGGCCAACTCCCCTCCGACCTAGGAAACCTCACTTCTCTACAATTCCTTTTCCTAAACTCCAACAAATTAACCGGCTCAATCCCTCCCCATATCGCCAATCTCTCCTCCTTACAAGTCCTCTGCCTTCAGGACAATCTCTTAAACGGAACTATTCCATCTCAATTAGGCTCCTTAACCTCCCTCCAGCAGCTTCGAATCGGCGGAAATCCCGACCTCACCGGACAAATTCCCTCCCAGTTAGGCCTTCTCACCAATCTCACAACCTTCGGCGCCGCCGCAACTGCTTTATCCGGTAACATCCCGCCTACATTCGCCAATTTGATAAACCTACAAACCCTAGCCCTTTACGACACCGAAGTTTCCGGCTCCATTCCGCCGGAATTAGGTTCCTGTTCAGAGCTTAGAAACCTCTATCTCCACATGAATAAGCTCACTGGCCCGATCCCATCGCAGCTTGGTAATTTGCAGAAATTAACAAGCATGCTTCTGTGGGGGAATTCCCTCTCCGGTTCGATTCCATCCGAGCTTTCCAACTGCTCCTCGCTCGTGGTTCTCGATGTTTCCGCGAATGATTTATCCGGTGAAATTCCAGGCGATTTAGGGAAGCTTGATGTCCTTGAACAGCTGCATTTATCCGATAATGCGCTCACCGGTTCGATTCCGGTCCAGCTAAGCAATTGCTCGAGTTTAATTGCTCTGCAGCTGGATAAGAACCAGTTATCCGGTTCAATCCCGTGGCAGATTGGGGAGCTAAAGTACTTGCAGAGCTTTCTCATGTGGGGAAACTCGGTTTCCGGTACAATTCCTGCAGCATTTGGGAACTGTACAGAACTGTACGCACTTGATCTTTCTCATAACAAGATTACAGGGTCAATTCCTGAGGAGATTTTCGGTTTAAAGAAGCTGAATAAGCTTCTGCTGCTGGGAAACTCGTTGACGGGTGGATTGCCACGGAGTGTTGCACGTTGCCAATCGCTCGTGAGGCTGAGGCTCGGCGAGAATCAGCTCTCAGGTCAGATTCCTAAAGAGATTGGCGAGTTGCAAAATCTTGTGTTTCTTGATTTGTATATGAATCGTTTTTCTGGGAATTTGCCTGCTGAGATTGCTAACATTACGGTTTTGGAGCTTTTTGATGTTCACAATAACTATATAGTCGGGGATTTGCCACCCCAGTTAGGGGGTTTGATCAATTTAGAGCAGCTCGATCTTAGTAGAAATAGTTTCAGCGGTGAAATTCCCGAAAGTTTTGGTAATCTTAGTTACCTGAATAAGCTTATCTTGAATAATAATCTCCTAACAGGGGAGATTCCTAAATCTTTCAAGAACATGCAGAGAATAACTCTACTTGATTTGAGTTTCAATAGTCTTTCGGGTTTAATCCCACCTGAAATTGGGTTTTTAGTAAGTTTGACGATTAGTTTGGACTTAAGCTCTAACAGATTCACTGGTGAGTTTCCTGAGACAATGCCCGGTTTAAGACAGCTGCAATCGCTAGATGTGTCGTGTAATATGTTGTTTGGGAAGATAACCATTTTGAGTTCCCTCACTAGTCTCACAAGCCTCAATATTTCACACAACAACTTCTCTGGCCCAATACCTGTAACACCCTTTTTCCGAACATTAACCTCAAATTCATTCGTCGAAAATCCTCACCTTTGTGAATCAATCGATGGAATCACTTGTTCTTCCCGTTTCTTTAGTAGAAACGGGCTAAAGTCCGTTAAAACCATAGCTTTAGTAGCTGTGGTTTTGAGCTCAGTAGTGATGGCAGTTGTGTCAGTTTGGATAATAGTGGCAAGAAATAGGAGTTATGTGATCGAGAAACCAGGCATCTCGAGTTCATCTAGGGAGGAGGATTTCTCGTATCCATGGACTTTTATACCCTTTCAGAAGATGAACTTCAGCATTGAGAACATCTTGAACTGTATAAGAGACGAAAATGTTATTGGGAAAGGGTGTTCCGGGGTCGTCTACAGAGGGGAAATGCCTAATGGTGACGTGATAGCAATTAAAAAGCTTTGGAAAACAAACAAGGGTGAAGAACCATTCGACTCGTTTGCTGCTGAGATTCAGATTCTTGGACACATTAGGCATCGGAATATAGTGAAGCTACTAGGTTATTGTTCTAACAAGAGTGTTAAGCTTCTTCTCTATAACTATGTCCCGTATGGAAACCTTCAACAGCTTTTGCAGAATAATCGGAGCTTGGATTGGGAAACGAGGTACAAGATTGCCATTGGATCAGCTCAAGGCCTTGCTTATCTTCATCATGATTGCTTACCGGCTATTCTTCACAGAGATGTGAAATGCAATAATATATTGCTTGATTCTAAGTACGAGGCTTATTTGGCTGATTTTGGACTTGCGAAGCTGATGAACTCTCCGAATTATCATCAAGCAATGCCTAGAATCGCGGGGTCTTACGGATATATCGCACCAGGCAAGTATTTCTTTGATGTTTTTAGTCCATTTTACGCAGTTTTTGCAAACTGTACAAGGCGAGACAAAATCACTAATTTTCAAGCTTTTTGAGAAAAGTGATCTTGGAAGCTGTTAGTACAGTTCGCAAACACACCCTAATAGTTGTTAGCTATAGGCGGGTGTTTGCAAACTTTACGAAGCGAGACAAAATCTATTTTTTCAAGCTTTTGAAAAACAGTGATTCTGGGAAATGTTAGTATATAGTTTGAAAACGAATCCTAATAGTTTTTACATCTCTTATTAGTACTTAAATTCTAAGTTTTTGTTCCTGCAGAGTATGGATACACGGCGAACATAACAGAGAAGAGCGATGTTTACAGCTACGGGGTTGTTTTGCTGGAGATACTGAGTGGACGGAGTGCAGTGGAGCCACAGATAGGCGAGGGCATGCACATTGTGGAGTGGGTGAAGAAGAAGATGGGAAGCTTCGAACCAGCAGTGACAATACTGGACTCGAAGCTTCAAGGTTTGCCTGATCAAATGGTGCAAGAGATGCTTCAAACACTTGGAATTGCTATGTTTTGTGTGAATTCAGCCCCATCTGAAAGGCCAACCATGAAGAAAGTAGTGGCACTTCTAACTGAAGTCAAGAGTTCACCAGAGGAATCATCAACCAAAAAAACTTCTTCTCAGCCTTTAATAAAGCAATCCTCAAGTCATAGTTGATTAATCTTTTTTCCTGTTTCTTTTTTGGAAGTTTTAGGGAGTTATAGTGATTTTCTTTCTAGGGAATGCATGTTATTGTGTAGGAAATTATGTTCCTTGAATTGGACAATGCCTTTGGTTACTAATTTCCTTGTACAGTTTTTGTTACATTAGACTCTTTTGTCATACTGAAATTGGTTTGAGATATCATATGCTTTTCTAGTTCACGACTTATTTTCTATATCAAAATAACCACTACACGATCAAGTGTACATATTAAGTGACATCATTAAGGGGGTGATTAGTTCAAAATTATTCAAAAAAGGGTAGTAGAATTATGAGAATCAATACAAGTTAATCATACTTCATTTTTTGATTAACTACCTCCTCATATTCATTGTTCTTTCATTCATTAACTATTCATCAATCAACAAACATTTTTTTTGTTCCAACGTTATTGCAAAATTAGAGTCAAAATATATAGTATATATATTTTTTTAGAAAACGGCTAAAATTTTATTGTTGAGTATCAGAAAACTACACATAAAATTTTACAGCATAATAAAAACAGGAAACTACAGTAATTAATACACTGGGTAGGTTCCCTAGTCCACTCATTTAAAGACGTTCCCCTAAAAATCAATTTGTTTATGCAATGTGATCATCTTTCTCATTGTAATTCACCTAAAAATCAATTTGTTTATGCAATGTGATCATCTTTCTCATTGTAATTCACCATTTGGGGTAGCTTATGCATGAGAATGTAAGGTAATCAATAACTTATTTTCATTCTCAATATGGTGTATTAAATATTAAGAGTATCAAATGCTATTAATAAAAACGACTCATCATTCATTCTCTTTATATAGTCTCATTACTCTCAGCCAAGCGGACCCTCAATGGTTCTTAAAATTCCCATTGAAGAACTTAAATAAATAGTCTCCCAAATAACACGTATTGTATTAAAAGTAATGGAACACAAGATAACACGTCATAGGATGTTGAAATAAACATTACATAGGAGGAGACGAACTTTAACCATTTGATTTATCTTGTTCTTTTTACTAATAAGTACATAGGATGCAGAAATCATCTGGGAAGGGGAATTTGCTTATTAAGGAATAAGGAGTATAATTTTTTTCTGATGAAATAAAATGAATTTGCATTTATAATTGATCTTTTCCCAATTCCATAAAAAACAAATCAGACGTTATATTCATGAGTTGGGACCATTTCTTTGACTTGAGTTGTGCTTTATGTTTATGAACCCATGCTACTACATTTAACTTTTTCAAGATATATTTGTGCACTTGTGTGACTAGTAAGAGTTTGTTGGCCACTATACGTGACATGGTAGACCCATTTGATCACATGCACCCAAAACATTCTTGTTGCGTGCAAGTAAACTCGGTTTCCACATTAAGTGAAAACCAACGAACTCTCTTCTATTAAAAAAAACTATGTTTCCTATTTCATTCTTTGAATGATATTCAAATTTTGGATTTTTTTTTTTTTTTTTTGTGTGTGGGTATTTCTATGGTGAAAAGCAATTCATTAATCTTGCCCCATCACTTCATTGATAAGTGAATTAGAGCCACACAGTAAACCCATTAGATAACATCAGTATTTTAATGTATGAATCATGAAACACGAAATGAAATGAGAGGAATAGGTTGGATATAGATAAATGTTGTTGATATGCAAAGGGGAGACAAGAGAGCAGCCCACGATATTCGATCCTTGATACTCATGCAATTTATTGATTCACATTCATTGCACTAGTTTATATAATATCTACACACAAAAGCAGTATCATCATATGAAAACAAATCAGTTTTTAATATCTACCCTTTCATATGTCCAAATTCCATAACTCATCCCTATCCTTATACTTCAAAATGACTCTGTAAACTGGCACTTTTTTTTTGTAATATTGGGGGAATTAGTGTTTTTCTTCTTCTTTTTAATGGAGGGAATTAGTGCTTGATTTTCTTGTAACATCATTGAATTTGATAGAGCATTGGGAACTAATTTCACTAACATTAGATTTCTCAAACTGTCTTTTCAAAAAAAAAAAATTGGAACAGTAAACAACCCTTTGTATTATCATTTTAAACTGTCTTTTCATTTTAGTTTACCACCAAGTTCATTAATTTATTTTCTATCATTTGGGAAATTTTCAAATTCAAGAAAATTAATCAGGATACATTTGCTCATACATACACTGGAATAAAAGGCTAATATTATGCGTGTTTATAAGTGCCTTTTCAGAAATTTAAAATAAAATTATGGAAGAGATCTCTTTGCTCGTGTAAATTGGGAAGAAATGAAGGAAAATATTTTAAAAAACAAATAATTATGGGCACAATTTAGACTTTAAAAAGAGAATTGTTGTGAAAGTGACGCAGTTCTATACCACTCCACTAGTATCATTCATCACAGCAATCCCCTACATAAAAGTATAAATAACAATAAGCTCAATAAAGTAATTATTGGGCCGATGCTTTACACTAGAAAATTGTGTTGGTCTAGGCTCTCTGACTCTGAGTAATGGTTAATTGGTTATCAACACTTCATATTTGAGCCTCCCCGTTTAGGTCCAGAAAAAAGAGAGAGAATCCAATTTTTTTCTTAAAATTTTATCCAATGAAATCACCTTTTTTTTTCCTTCTAAATAATACGACTATATATCACGCTTCTTCCACGATTGACCAAAATGCAATGCACCGGATCACGCTAAAAGTCTGCAATCACAAATTATCCTATAACATTTGCCCAGTAGTATCAAAAAAATGTTCATACTAACAACTCAATGTGCATCATCGTCTGTAACATATAAAAGATAAAGCTAGAAATAATAAGACAGAAGCACAAGCCATTGCAGTAAAACAATTTGATCGAGCTTTAGGTGAAAGCTCATATTAAGCATATGTAGTATATTAACTTCTACTGTAGCCCAATTCATTATACTCCAATTCATGATAAATGATCTATATCTTTTGATCTCCATTCAGCACAGTCAAGATGATTGTTTTTACGTGCGATTTCTTGCACAGCCAGTACTGAGTACTAATATGTCATTGGATTCAAATAACAAAGAAATTTAAGTCAAATGTGTATCCTATTCCTAGGATCTGTCAGCTAGTTTATGTAATCATTTAAACACCAATTGCACAAGATTGAAGGTAAAGCATCTCGTAGTTTATCAACTTTCTCGATGATCACTGAACTTTGATCTTCTGGTCATGAATATATGATCGGTGAGCTAACACCAGCTACTCAAATAGACAGACTAATTGTGCTTGCTTTTATATCCAAATCCACGAAATGTATAGTTAATTACCGCAACAAACACTATAAGAACATCTAACCAAGGAGTATATGAGCTGAGCATATTATCTAAAACTAATTGATAACAAAAGCCTTAATCAATGCTCATACGTAGGGTATGCTCAATGCTCAGCAAGACTTCGATCTCGAGGTGATTATTTTTCCTCATTTAATGAGAAACCTGGCCAAATACACTAGTTCCAATCGGCTCAAGTTCTTTATTTCATCCTTAATAATTCAAAATCCATCAAACACAAACAGCTACAATACCATACCCCTCTTCCAATACCAAACAATTTCTTTAATATAACAATCAAACAAACTGAGCCTTAAATCCCCACATGAACCAAACAATTTCTTTAATATATAACTAGGCAATATAAGTATTCAATCTACTGATTATGCTAGAACTTCAAGGTACCCAAGCTGTCTCTTAATTTCACATAAAATTAGCTGAACTTACCGCATTTCTTTCACGTAATTCGCAAATTACAAGAACCTTAACCATTGGATGAGTTGTACTGTCAACTATGCTACTAGTAATAAACTATTGAATGCGCCATCAAAGTACCTCACAATAGCAAAAAGTAATTCGAATAAGTTCACCAATTTATCAGAAAATGGAATTACATTAATGATTAATAACACAGTCTTGTAATCAAAGGGGATACAAATGAAAAATAAACCCTAAAACTTACTATTCATTCAACTGTTGAAGCTCGGCCTTCAACTGCCCAATCTTGAGCCCCATCGCCCTTTGTATCGCCGCCTTATCGTTCTCCGGCAACTTCTTCAGCAGCTCTTCATACCTTTCCAGAACTTCATTAACAGCTGCACGAGCACACTCAGCTTCCTCATTAAAATACACAGTTTCTTTCGAGTCCATGGCTGATTCTATCTCCTCTCTAGCTTCCGCAAATTTGAGGTTGATAATATCCACTTCCTTGTCAATTTCAACACTGAATCTCCTAAAATTCTGGAAATTCGTGAAAAGTGGGGCAGAATTTGTACTCGCTCGACCGTAAAAATGATGGGATTGCTTGAAATTACAGTTGGAAGAGCATCGATTTGAGAGATTTCTTATCAAAGAGGGAGATATGGCTTCTGAAAATCTTACGGAAGAGTTTCTGGAAAATACAATTTTTTGGAGATTAAGAGATGATCGACGTAGCATTTTCGTAGATTGTAAGCTAGAATGAATGACGGGAGAAGAAAATCAAGAGCAATGCGGAAATGAAGAAACCCTGTACTTTCAGGTATTTATTCTAATGGGCTTATAGGTCTTAAATGGACCGAGTTTAATGCTACGAAGCCTGTTTGAATTTGGGCCCGACAGTTTCTTATATTGTCTAAGAACAGGCCCAGGCTATATACCCCTCCATACTTGTTAAATGTACTCCCCACACTCGTTTATTAATTTAATACACCTAAACTATCTAATTTGCCCTTTAAATAAAATACACTCCCTCAATTTAATATTCCTTTCTAAATATTGTCTTGGATTACAGAGATTTTGATGTGATAGGATAACTATAATAACAAGACTCGAATAAAATGTAATATGAAGTCAAATAATGTGGGTCAGGATCTCCTGTTACGTAATGGTGTTATGTCTTCTGTTACATTGTTTAGATTTCCGCCACATGTACACCTATCAAAATTAATAAATGTGTGAGTAACACTCTAACATAATCAATAATTAACCTAATTAGGAAATAATGTGAATTTAAAAAAAAACAAATTAATTCCTTCCAAAATCTAATCCCAAAATTCATGCTAACAAAATTGAAAAATCGTTTCACTCTTTTTTTTTTTTTTTTTTTTTTAGTATGCTGATATATTTTTATGTAAATTTAATTTGCTATTACGTTTTATAAGTGCATATTTTACATTATATATTTTATGTACTTCTAATTTATTATTACATTTATATATGCATTTTAAGAGTTTTCTTGTAAAATTTTATATTTTTTAATTTTTAATATTTGAATTTATACAATTCTATGATTTTTTTTTAAAAATTTAATCACATATAAATTTTATACTATGTACAAATTAAATTGACTCATATGGTAAAGATTGCTTGTAAAATTTTATAATATTTTTAAATAACTAAATTTTTATATTTTTTTTCAGATCTTTAAATAATAATAATAAGTATTTAGTTATTAATATTATATTGTTACTTGTGTGTAGGATAAGTTAGAATTACACATATATTTTTTATATTAATTATATATACAAAATCACATTATTTTCTAATTAGGTTAATTAATGATTATGTTAGAGTGTTACTCACACATTTATTAATTTTGATGGGTGTACATGTGGCGGAAATCTAAATGTAACAGGAGATTCGGACCCAAATAATGTTGGGTTCAATTTTCTTGAAAGGGTACCACTAATAACACCCCAAAACATGTTATACACACCCCATCAATTTGAAAATAAAAATTGATAATTGTAAAATGACTAAGTAACCCTTATACAAATTAAAGATAATTTTTTTAAAAAAATTGAAAAAATCTTAAAAAATGTAATTAAAATCTAAAAATTATCTTAAAAGATAAATAAAATCTTAAAAAATAATTAATTTAAATAAATCAAATATTTTTTAAAAATAATCTGAAAAAAATTAAATATTTTTTAAAAAGAAAATAAAAAAATTATTCAAATAAAAAAATTAAAAAATCAATTAAAAATAAATAAATTTGTAAATATTTTAATAAATCGTAAATTTTTTTTAATTAAAATTAAGAATTTGAATAATGATAAATAAAATCTAAAAAATTAAAAATCACTGAAATCTTACAAATTAATTAAATTAATTATAAATATTAAAAATATAATTGATTTAATTATTTTTTAAAATTTAATTGAAAATTTTAATTTTTATTTAGCTTTATTTTATTTTTAAAGATTTTATTTTTTTAATTTAATATTAAGTTGATTTTTCTTTATTTTTAAAAAAAATCGTTAATCCTTAATTTTTTTTATTTAATTTATTTTTCAGATTTTATTTAAATTTAATTATTATTTCCATTTTTTTATTTTCTTAATTTTTTAATTAACTGTTCCATTTTTAAATGATTTTTAAAATTTAGCTGATTTTATAAAATATTTTCGGCATTTACACGTATTGTATTATTGATTTGTTTTTCTGTTAATTAAATTTTAAATTTTATATGTTTTTAAAGATTTAGTTAGTTTTTATTAGTTATGAGTGTTAAGGGTAAATAGGAAATAACTGGGGTGTGTATAGTAATAAAAATTGAATTTTAAATTTTAATGGGGTGTGTTTAACATTTGGGGTGGGTATAATATTTTATGGGGTGTTAATTAGCCCCACCCTTCTTGAAATTGATCACTCCCCTTCTTCTGTACGCAGTCTTGCCAATTGCCATAGATAAGTAACAATGTTAAATTGGCGATTTAAGCTCAAACCACAACTTCAATTGTTTAGAATTAGATGCATTCAATCCAATCACTTCCATGGCGATGCTCGCAGCAAATCCAAACAAAAGCCACGGCCTCACAAATTCACCAGAATCCAACTCAAACCTCCAATCCCGTTTCTTGATAATCTCAAACAATGCAACAACTCCGACGAATTTCTCTCCATTTTCAGAAATTTCCATGAACTGGGCTTCAGACACGATTACCCTTCATACGCTTCTCTCATTTACAAGCTTGCTCGCGCCAGAAAATTCGAGGAGATCGAACTCGTACTGGATTTTCTTCGATCCCATGATATCAAATGCGGGGAAGCTATGTTTATTGGATTGATTCGGCATTACGGGAAGGCTAAAATGGTTGATAAAGCCATGGAGGTTTTCTGTGAGATGGGTAAGTCATTCAATTGTGTGCGTACGACCCAATCTTTTAACACGATTCTGAATGTTTTAGTCGATAATGAGCGGGTTTCTGATGCTACCCAGTTATTTATGGAGAGTCGTAAGATGAGATTTAGGTTGAATTCTGTTTCGTTTAATATTATGATCAAAATGTGGTTGAGGAATGGGAACTGGGAGAATGCGAGGAAAGTGTTCGATGAAATGATTGAGAGGGAGGTTGTACCAACGATTGTGACTTACAATTCTCAGATTGGTTTTTTATGCAAAAGGGGTGATGTGGATGAGGCCAAAAGATTGTTTGAGGATATGAGGACGAAAGGGACTCGAGGAAACGCAGTGACTTATGCTTTGTTAATGGAAGGTTTTTGTGGTTCTGGAAGGTCCAATGAATCTAAGAAGCTAATGTTTGATATGGAATACCATGGATGCAAAGTAGAGCTTGTGAATTACGGTGTTTTGATGACTGATCTTGTGAGGAGAGGATTAATAGACGAAGCAAAAGGTTTGCTCGTTGAGATGAAGAAAAGGCGGATCAAACCAGATGTTGTTATGCATAATATCTTGATTGGCTATTTGTGCAAACAAGGTTGTGTTTCAGAGGGGTATAAATTGTTAGTTGGAATGCAAGTTAAAGGCTGTGAGCCTAATGCCGCCACTTACAGAATGGTGGTTGATGGTTTCTGCAAAGTCGAGGATTTCAATGGAGGTTTAAAGGTTTTGAATGCAATGCTGCATAGTAATCACTATCCGCGCATTGAAACCTTTCGTGCTCTATGCATTGGCTTGTTGAGGAACGGGAAGATAGACGAAATTTGCTTCGTTTTGGAGGAGATGAAGAAGAGGAAGGTGAGTTTGGATTCGGCCTCGTGGGAAATTCTGGCTAAAGAATACTGCAAGGATGGTGGATTTGTTGATGCCTATTTGGATGATGTTATGTGTTCCATTTGATGCAGCATAATCATCAATGCTGAGAAACTTCTGAGTTGATGAAGACATACAAAGCATGTTCGTGCTACCATGAAAGGTGAAGTATAGATACAAAAACTATGTTACATGATGCAATTTTAACTCAATTTTAATCAAAGTTTGATTCATTTATAAGAAACCACAAAAAACTGTAACATACCATGTAAAATATTACGCACTGAAGATAAATATTGGTTCATCCGAAATAAAGTAATACTCCGTATTAGTTTGTAGTCTGAATAATATTAGTGCATTTTCAATATGCTATTAGATTAATTGGACTCAAGTATCATCGAATGGCCTGATGACTTTCCTGTCCATCAAAAATTTGAGGATCACATTCACTTCATTTCGTGGGGTTGTGTCTCTAGCTAATATTGGGCAAATAAGTATTAGAAATTTAAATGCAAGGAAATAAGTTTCAGAAATGTCGCTGTGGGACAAAGTAAGTGAAGAAATCGCAAGATTGCAAAAAAATTCTATTAGGGGGTGTTTCTTTTGGGCTTTGGGTGGTTTTAAAAACCAGATTTTTGAAATCCTGGTTTTTGAAATCCCGATGAATAGTAATATGAGTGTTTCTTTTGGGTTTTGGAATAGTGAAGGATTTAATTTTATGTCAAATCAAGTTGTAAGATTGAATGAGTTTGTATTATTATATTGTTTGGTGAGATTATAATGATTAGTTGATTAAATGTATTATATTATTATATTATTGTATTATTATATTATTATAGTATTATTATATTATTGTTAAAAAAGAATATAATGATTGGAGTAATATTATATAGATATAACTTTATGTCAAATCAATATGTTTGATAAGGGTGGTTTTGAGTGGATTTTGAAAACCGAAGTAAAACGGTTTTGGATCTTGAAATCCAAAACCTAGTTTTTAAAACAAAAAGTAAACATCCCCTTATAGTTTTCTACTCATTCTCACCCGTTTCTTTACACAAGTAAAAAAATATGAGTATAATTTAATTAAGTTTAAAAAATGTGTACCATATTTAATAAAAAAAAATTAAAAAATATGGATTAAAGCTCATGATTTGACTAAAAAAAACATGACACTAATACAACAAAGCTTACACAAATATGAGATGAAATTGTCTAAGAAAATGTATTCCGTGAATATCAATATATAAAAACACACTCGTTGACTTGCACATTATATTTTAATAAATCTATAATATCAGAGACATTTAGATTCCTTTTTATTGAAAAATATATATTTATTTTACAGGAAAACGCAAATTACACTCTTAATATTTTCAAATTGCATTCATGTTTACTAAAAAGAAGTTTGTTAAGTCGGGGCATGTTGAAACAAATCTACATATATATTAAAAAATTTATCCAATATCTAAATAACAGATTGAAACCACAATTTTGTCGTCAAGCATATATATATATAGTACTAGCATTTACATACAAAAGAAGATCCACATTGACATTGTATTGTTGCTCCAAGCGAAGAGAGTTTTGAGTTCTAAACTTAAGAAATGTACATGCAGAATTCTTGAAGCAATAATATATATATAAATATATAACAGACACTCTTTAGAACATACAGTATGTTGTACGAAGCAAGCACACAAAAAGGAAGGTCAAATGAGGGCTGGATTTAAGGTTTGATCATTTTGCAAGAAACCCCAAACACCTCAACACAAGTGTCGACTGCAAATACATACACGGAATGCTTTTCTGCATATTCATAAGTATTTATATATCGCCCTTAGCTTTCTCTCCAGCTACGTTCTTCTCTAAGGCTTCTCCCTCTCCTGTATTCGATTTCTGCATCAGAATTGGATGAACCAAATTGATATTTTCGCCCATTTCTAGAAGCCCCCATCTTCGAGTATATGTCCTCACCATCACTAAGAATGTGGGTACTTGGCAAGCTTCGTTTCATCGGGACTTGATCTGAGAGAAAGAAAAAAATGATTTTAATGTTGGAGAAACAGATCCAGAATGCGCCAAGAAATCCAAAAAAACAATTGAGTTTTGCCTTTTCTCAACTTCTTAGCATTCAGTAAGGGGAAACACAGACCGCGTTTGCTACCCTTTTGAAAAGCTCATTAATTATAGGCTTAATTGCAGCTAAAGTCACAACCCTTGCATTTAATTGCACTTTAATCTGTGTAATTCACTTGACACGTTAGCTTCGGGCTAGGGGAAGCTGGCCAGGAAGTTAGAATTGCAAAAATAAAATGATTTGCTATTATCCAATTGTCTAGATTAGACTGCAATTAACACAAAGGTCGAGTTTTAGCTGGAATTAAGCCTTAATTATATAATACTACTATGGGAGAACAGTGTAAGAAGACTGCAAATATATAAACTGGGATAACGATAGCTTACCTCCATGACAACCGCATGAACCAGAATGCTTCCCCTCAGGATCTTCTCGTCTTTTCCCTGTTTCTACCCCTTCTTTCCCAGAAGACTTCTCAAAAGAAAGTGGTGCCATGCTAAACGGCTCCTCCTCTTGCACGTTTGATATCTCAACATAATGAGACGTCGTAATAATCTCATCTGCACTAAACCCAAAAGACGCCCTGTAAGCTTCAAGTTCCTCAGCATCTGGTTTACAAACTTTCGTCTGCCTACTCTGATGCCCATTTCCACCATTTGAGTAAGCCTCCGTTTCTCGAGAAATACTCAATCTACCACCAGTATGAGAAACCGACGATTGGTCCAGATAGTATTGAGCAAACGTCTCAGGGCAGAAGAAATTTGAATCTTGGCGTGACTTAGAAGCACCCGATGCCTCAAGCCCGATATACCGACCCGACCCAGATTTCGTGTACACGGGTTCTTGAGAAGGAAGTTTAGGACTCCATTGGGGAGGTGATCTGAGAGCTGGACTTCCAGGATATAGTGAGTATGTCGATTGAAGATCGTTTCCAGTAGTGTAGCTCGTCTTAACGGGCCTTTTTATATTGGCAGAAGACGAAAGGAAAAGAGCATAAGGCACGTCTGGGGAAGATGGGGTGGTTAAATGGGCCAATTCTGGTGGGGGGGTTAAAGGAGCTGTGGATGGCTCGGTTGTGAAAGTCGAGAAAACGGGTGGAGATACTAGTTGGGTTTCATAGGCATACGGGCCCGTAACAAACATAGTAGACGATGGGCCTCTTGGGGAATTGGCTGATAAGAAACAGTTGGGAGACTGAACTGTGGACGGGAGGGCAGAATGGGAAAAAGAAGCAGGTGAAGATGGAGGAGCATAAAGAGATGGAGCAATTCCGGTGGTTTGATTTGGTAATCCAACGGGTTGGGGACCGTTTGGCTGGTTTGAAACAGCATTGCCTTCAGGAATTCGAGATGGCACGATTCGTTTTCCACCTTTTTGTTTACGGAAGCAAGAGAGTCCACCCCAACAGCCTCCCCATCTCTTTCGCTAGAAACAAGGTAAATTATTATCCACAATGTATACCAAACAGGAAATAAACACTTCGTTAATGTAGAATTCTAATCAATAATCAAAGGAAATATTGGAAAAGAAGAACTCAAAGAGGCGCTTGAAAGCATAATTATTAATTTACCAATTCTGCAAATCATTTTCCGTAAAATTAAGGTTATTGTTATTTTGAGATGTTGCCTTGGCTATTTTATGATAAATATGCGACGACAAAAATATGTCATGATAAACGTGCTCCCCAAAAAAGAAAGAAAAAAAAGCAGATTAGAAGCCAAACAAACAATATGGTATGAGTGGGAAGGTGGCCAAATGTAGCTTAAGTTATGCAAATTGTTAACATCCATTTTAAGGAAAACTTGGAAGATGTAAGAGAGGTTTTAAACATCCCATCAATGAAAGCTTCCAAATAAAGTGATGTTTATTTTTATTTTTTTTGTAATTTGAACAGATGCCTCACCTATTTTATGATATGATATAGCCATGTGACAACTAAAATATGCCATATAAAAGTCAGCTCCTCCCACAAATTAAATTATACTGTATGAATTATTTTATTTATGACATCTCCAAGTTCCGTTAGGATCTTCATGGAGTACTATTTAATGTTTTCATTAATAAGGCATTTCAAGAAGGTTATATAGCCATCAAAATCTTGAGCATTTGAAACACATTAACATCTTGGAAAGTACCAAATATTAACCGACTGTTAACCATACCCACCAATGACAAAAGCAAGTAACTGATGTACACGTCCCAACCAAGAAAACTAAATAAGCATATAAAATCAACTAAGGAGAGGGAACATGTTTCATTTTTTGCCTTTTATTAATTAAATAAACCTTGCAAGCTACAAGATCTAAGATAAATTTTGACCATCCTATCTGCACAATCTTCATTGCTGGCCTAAGTGCGTAATTACCTCACAAAATTACACGATAAGGTCGTAAAACTAGCAAGGGCACAAAAGAACATTGAGATGATTGCATGAGTCAATTCTTATAATAGATTTCATGAAAGTAATTAGGTTAATTTAGAACTCTTCTCTGAGTTGACTTCGAAGTATTTCATTATATGGGAGATAGAGACTCATGATCAAATAAACTTTACACCAAGAGGGGACCATATATTAATATCATTCCTCACACATAATACGTTTGCAATTAATTACTTGGAAAACAAATAAATTTTAGATTCATAAAGCAATATACCCGGGATGTCGGTGCTTGTGGCTGCAGAAACCTAATCTGCTCCGATGCCATAGATAAGTCGGTTATGAGGGCAAAACACAGCAAAATTCTAAATAGATTTTTATGTATAATTCCTTAAAGGTCGCTTTGCAACTCGTTAGCTCCACCCTGCCCATTTGAATATTTCAACTGTAAGTATTAAGAACAAATACAAGCAACCATTAAGAAGCACATACATTTCATATTGACATTGATAGAACGACAATTCGTTTATTATCAGGAAATGGACCGTAAACCTTCTATTGAATCTTGATATTCATCACATCTCTTGGAAATTTTAACCAATAAAAGTTCTTTATCTTTTCTTTCCCAACATCATTGGCATGCTCCAGAAAAACAGGAGGCAATATTATGTTCGAAAAATACAAAATTTTAAAACAAATAACTAACTACCATTCCAGAAGCTCAGATACTTCCAATTCTAGCCCACCAAGATTTTGGAATTTGTAATTGTGTTTTTGTCAGTTCTAAGAACAAATAATCCTATCCATTTTTGGACCCTAATATAAGTATAATTTATGTTACTAATTTACGGGAAAGTTGACCCCACTAAAAAGAAAATAAAATTCTTGGTGCTGTCACTACATCCAGATAGCAAAATTTCAAGGAAGAAAATGCTCACCTACCTCCAACAAATTCTCTCCCACATCACATCATTATCCTATAACAAGAAATTAAATATAAAAAACAAAACAACACACACAAAATGGTCTCTTAAACTTCATGCTTCAGCTAAAACTGAAAAAAGGAAACCCTATAACAATGAGGGGCTCATGAAGACAAAATTTCCAAAAAAAGAAGAAGCAAAACCTAGAAAGAAAATCAAACAAAAATTACAGTACCTGAACTGATAAAACCTTCTACATTTCCATGGCAAGATCTGGAGAAGTTGAGTGATAATCAGCTAATGAAGAAAGAGTGAGTGAGTGTGTGTGTGTGTGTGCGTGCGTGTAGAATGTGTGTATTGTGCGTATGAAAGGGAAAGGAAAAGCAAAGGCCAGATCTAATCTGGTCTTTTCGTTGATTGATTGTAGCGTTTGCCAAAATTGCTTTTTTTTTTTTTTTTTCCCTTTTCCTTTTTGTGAAAAAAATTAAAGTTAAAGTAAAAGAAAAGGGATGGAATGGGATAACATAACGGCGTTACTGTTTCAGTTTGTGTGTATTTTTTCTTCTTCTTTTTTTTTTTTTTTACTTTTTAACGAGGTGGGATGACGTGGCAGACAGTTATTGGCATTTGTATATGGGAGTGAATATAGAAATTTTCTTAGTTTTTACTTATCACATTAAATTTCAATTATAATCTGGTTCAAAATAATATTGCAATTAAATTAATTGACAACGTACCAGAGGCAGGAAGTTATTCTCATCCTCGCACCTTACAAATGATGATTTTAAATATTGATTTCACAATTATATGGATAAATTGAATAAGATGTACTCTATTAATTGAAGAAAATAAAAAAATTATGGCCCAAATATGAAATATAGATGGGTAATCCATCCAAAATAGATGTATAATCAACTACTCATAAAATAAAACTATACTAAATACATAAAAATATATTAATGATTAAAATACACAATATTTATATTTCAATTTCAACTCGAGTCCATTTGAGATATTCACACTAACGTAGTTTTAAATTGAATTGATGGCCTAGCAAGGGCCTTATAACAAAACTATTGGATTTATTGGCTCTATTGAAGTCATCAACTATTGGATGGCCACGGATAAATGCCCGCAAATATTATGTTTTCACCATTAGGGTGTCTTCACCCCAAATATGAGTTCACCCCTCATAAAATATCACAAATACTGTAATAATTTATTTTATCAACACTTTAATACACATTACAAAAATCTTTTTACTTTACTCACTTTTTCAAAATTTCTAGTTTTGATTTAAATGTTAAAGTTTGAATATTTGTTTAGTTTTTAGGTTGTGATACATGTTATATGTATGTTAGTTTAGGTGTTCTTATAGTTCATGAAAAAGTTAGGTTTTATGATATTTTTTTCAAATTTCTACATTTTAAATTTTAATTTTCACATGTAGATTAGTTTTTGTTGTTTAATAGTTGTTATTTGGAATGATTTTGGCTTTCAATTGTTGATTAAGCTTGTTTTTTGCACAAAACGGGACAGAGGGAGACGAAACGGCGAAACAGGGGTTTGGGCGATTCAGCACTGGTTGGCCGAGTTTTGAATCAAAGCGTGGAAAAGTTAGCCGGGTTTTGAATCAAAACGTGGAAAAGTTGACCGAGTTTCGAATCCAAACGTGGAACTTTTTTCTGAAAAATCTTACAAAACTCGGCAAACCAGTGCTAAGTTTATGCAAAACGCGATTTAAAAAAAAAACTTAAAAACGAAATAGACTACATGTATATTCATTAGAACTACATAATCGTGCAACAATATGATCAAATAAAAAAATAATAACATGAAAAATAATTAATTACAAAGAAATATTATGTTTTGAGTGAGAGAGAGATATAAAAAGTTTGTTTTTTTTATTTAAGGGTGGGGTGAACTCAACTCAAAAGGGTAGTATAGTCTTTTTACCTAATAGTTGAAAATATAAATTGGGGGTGAGGGGGTGAAGACATAATATATGGTCATTTATCTGTGGCCCTATATCCAATAACGCAAAGCCCGTTTCAAGTTGGGCGTAAGAAAATTTAGCCCAATAACAAAAGATGTTAACTAAACTGCCCAAATCTGAATCCCGAACCCGTATCACGAAATTAAATAAAGAACCCTACCCAAATTAATTAAGGCGCCATAGAAATTCATTTCGAAAACGCATTTCCCCGCCAAATTGCAGAGATACTAAAAAATTTCTCTCCCACTTCACTCTGATCTCTCAGAGAAGCGAAAATGCCTACCTCCTTCATTGCTCTTCAGTGCTTCCAGTGCTCCACCATGCAGGCATTCTTCTCTCTGTTGTGTGTGAAAATGGCGTTGTGTGTGTGAAATGGAATTAATAAAATTTGGATGCAGGTGAAGCAGCAGAAGAAGAGCAGCAACAAATGGAACTGCGTAGTGTGCAATCAGAAGCAATCTGTGCGCAAGGTGTTCGCCCAGGCTCCCATGGCCAAAGACGTGCGTAAATTCGTACAGAATTTCAACATGTCTCGCCAATTATCCGATCAAAAAATGTATCTCTCCGACGAACTAGAAACATCCGATTCTCAAAAAGATGAACAAAAGAGAAAAAGGAACGACTGGACGGAGTATGTTGATGATCAAGAAGAGAAAGACGTGGATCTCGCGGAAGGTCTCTATGGTTAAATGTTGGCAAACGAAGAATTTTTCATTTGCTCATATCAATTTTGTTTTGTGGTTATTATTTGTTGATGATGAATTTGGATGAACAGAGGATGATGCACTCGAGGCTATGGTTGTGACAGAGATCCCCAAGGCAATATTCAAGAAGCCGAAAGTGAAGGACTATTCTTCAAATCGAGACGACGCTACAAAGCTTCTGAAGCCACAATTTCCAAACAGAAATAAAGCAAAAAATGTTCTTACTCAAGGTAAATTGGGGCAACATTCTGATGCATATTCATCATAATACCAATTATTCTGAATTCACGAATTGGTTTTAATGTAGAATGGGCTGAAGTTGAGCAAACATCTCTTGAAATGATTTCCAAGAGGAATGATTACACCACCACAGCTAAAGAGAGTTCCAAATGGAAAAGTACTAATGGCGTCGTGGAGGAGCAAACAGTGCGTCTACATCACACAAAAGGGCCAGTTTCTAAGTGGAGTAGCTTCATAACTGATGAAGATGAAGAGTTGGTGAGCAGAGGGACGAGAGAGTCACAGAGCAATCATCCATTGGAGTTTGTAATGAATGATCAAAGAGTTGAAGATGACATCCACCCAGATTTCCTTTGAGATTCACACATATGGGAATGAAGATTCCTTTCTCACCTGCTCTCTTTGTGATCAATTCATTTTTAACTTTTAGCAATTCACTAATTCACTCTTTGTGATCAATTCATTTTTAACTTTTAGCAATTCACTAATTCAGCTCATATTATTTCATGAAAGTAAGAAGAGTAGAAGATGGAGAGCTAAATAAAGTTTAATGTAATGCATTCATTCATTATTCAAGTCTTAAAAATAACTCTGACACTAGGTATAACCTAGAACCCTAAAATAATGGAGTATAGTCTATTCTAAATAGACTAAAGAATAATAAATAAAAAATCCGAATGTTAATTATTAACTTAGGACAAAAAGCAAAGTTGATCACTCATATTAGAACCTGCTGATGCTAAATGAAACACATTCATTGCATCTCTTACTTTCTTCTTAAGGAGCACCTGACTATTAAAGGGCAAAAATGCTTGCTTATTAACTTAACCCAAGGAGCCAAGTTGATCACTGATATCGGAATTTGCTGATGCTATACGAAGCACATTCATTGCCTCAATGACTTTCTTCTTAAGAGCATCTGGAGACTCGATCAGATGAAGCACCTCGGTTTGGTCCATTTCCAACAGCATACCGGTTACTTTTCCTGCATTATTGCGCTCAAGGCGTTCCACGAGTGGGTAAAGTTGGTCACCTAGCATCTGCACAGACATGGAATAGGTAAAAAAATTGGAATTATAAATAGTTGGAGGAGAAACAAAATATTGTACTAACCCTGAGTTGATTTTCTGGAGTAGCAGAAGCCATAGCTGAAGCGAGTGTTGTTCGAGATATTGGAGGAGAAAGTGGAATTTCCATAGAAGCTCCTGTCACTGAAGGTGTATCAAGAGGCAATGGCATAATCGGTCCCATTAGACTTTGAGGAGCCACCCCATTTTGTGCATTGGCCATGTATCTGTTGAAACCTTGATTCGAGGGTAGAGCTGCTCCAAATCAATAAATATCGCGCGTTAGTACATAT